>CM065807.1:47634714-48234714 GCA_033398695.1 Orobanche coerulescens | reverse complement strand
GCGGAAAACGAAATTGAATCTCTCTAAAATGGCTAAAAACCCACTTGCAATACTACTTGAAAAGAATCTCCTAATCGGCCCTAACTTTGTTGATCAAGTTGCGGAATCGATGATTGTACTCGTGATGGAGTTCGGGATACGTCTTGGAGGCGGACATTCCACCGACTCCAATCCGACTAGGGTAATCAGAAGACATTGACGTCCATGAAAAATGGGTCAAGAATGATGTGCTAGTTCGTGGTTTTATGATGGGCTCAATGACTAATGAGGCAGAGAGCGCACGAGAAAATGACTTCGCTGGCGATTCTCGCACACTTGACCGAACTTTATGGAGAGCACAGTAGACCGCTAGATATGAGATATCAAAGCGGTTGTTCAAGGCTAGGATGAAAGAAGGGGAGAAAGTGGGAGACCACGTCCTTAAGATGATCTCTATGATTGAGAGGCTCGAGGTGCTCAACTTTAATATAGATTTATCCCTTCAAATTGATCTCATCCTTCAATCTCTACCTGACTCTTTCACGCAGTTTGTAATGAATTTCAACCGTAATGAAATTACATGCACATTAGCCGGGCTAATGAATAAACCGGTGACATGACGCCTAACATGAAGACTAAACCGAGAGAGGCTGCTCTTGTGATTTCTTCTGGGCCTAAGAGGTCCAAGAACAAGAAGAAAAAGACCTACGAGCAGTACAAACCCAAGAAAGGGGTGCAAAAAGGAAAGGGCAAGGCCCGAAAGGTTCAAAAGGTAGGCGGTCCAAAACCTACGGACAAATGCCTTGAATGCGGTGAGCTGGGCCACTGGCGAAGGACTTGCCCCAAGATTAATGGCGCATCAGGTACATAACTTTTTGTTTTTGAAACTAATTGTTCCGCTACTGTATATTCTGCTTCATGGATTCTGGATTCAGGTGCCACTTCTCACATTTGTACTATGAATCAGATCTGAACGAAGTAGAAAACTTGAAGTCGGGAAATAATGATCACCGTTGGAAGCGGACAAAGTGTCGAGGCAACCGATATTGGATCAATCCTTCGGGTTTAGAATCGGTTTTATTTTGACATTAGATGAAGTACTTGTTTTGCCCAAGGGGCATAAAAACATTGTATCCATTCCGTCTTGGACCGGAAAGGATTTTGTTTCTTCATTAGCAATGGCGCTTGTAAAATTTATTTTCGAAATAAATTGGTTGGAACAAATACATTGTTGAATGGTTTATATCATCCGAACATGCAAAATAAAACAAAGAAAGTGAACACTATAACTAGGAAACGTGGTAGGCAAGATACTAATCAAGCTCTTAAATGGCACCTTAGACTTGGTTATGTTGGTCAGACCAAGGTTCAGAAAATGGAGAAAGATGGACTTTTACGTCCATTGGGTGTAGAACCCTATCCAACTTGTGAATCTTGCCTTAGAGGCAAATGACTAAGTTCCCTTCACAGGACTTTTGAAAGGGTCCGATAAACTTGGATTGGTGCATACCGATGTTTGTGGTGCTTTAGAAGTAGCCCGAGACGGATATCAATATTTCATAACGTTCACAGATGATCATACTAGGTATGGGATTGTGTACTTAATGAAACATAAATCAAGCCTTTGCTAAATTCAAAGAATTTAAGGCCCTAGTTGAAAAACAAACCGGATGTCATATCAAAGCACTTCGGTCGGACCGAGGTGGCAATATATGAGCATCGAGTTTGATGAGTTCCTTAAGGAACATGGAATAGTTTCACAATTCACGCCTCCAGAACCCCACAGGTTAAATGGTGTTTCGTAAAAGAGAAATCGTACTTTGTTGGACATGGTTCGCTCCATGTTAAATTACACCGATTTACCTATTTACCCGTGGGGTATGCCTTACTAACCGCCGCCTATATCCTAAATAGATGTCCTTCCAAATCTGCTCCTATCACTCCGCATGAGATGTGGAAGGGTAAGAAACCAAGCCTTAATCACATAAGGATCTGGGATGTCCAAACTATGTCAAAAAGGCTAAGGTGGACAACCGAAGCGAGGTCCATAAAAGGACGTTTCATAGGATACCCAGAGGACTCGATGGGTTATCTGCTCTACATGCCGAGAAGACCATAGGGTCGTTGTGGCATTACAAGCGCACTTCCTTGAGGATGAATTCATTCAGAAGGTGGCTCGGTAGAAATATCTCTTTGGAAGAGCATAATGAAACTCCTAAGGAGACATCCGATCGGGATCAAGAACCGAACCTATTGTAAAACAACCTCCACTTCAAGGTCCGATAGGGTATCTCACTTACTCGAGAGGTATGGCTATACACATGTCGAGGAACCGGGTCTCCACGACACACCCGATAGCAAAGAAAACGACTCCGTCACCTATGACCAAGCGATAGTGGATGTAGACTCGATAAATGGCAAGAAGCAATGGAAGCCGAGATAGACTCGATGCATACCAATCAGTCTGGACTCTAGTAGATCTTCCAACCGGCATGAGGACTATTGGAAATAAATGGATCTATAAGAGAAAGATCGATGGGGATGGCAAGGTTGATGCTTATAAGGCCAGCTTGTGGCAAAGGGTTATACCCAAAGGGAAGGAATCGATTATCATGATACCTTCTCGCCCGTAGCTATGATAAAGTCGATTCGCATGATGCTTGCCATTGCTGCCTATTATGATTATGAAATATGGCAAATGGATGTCAAAACGGCTTTTCTAAATGGATACCTCGAGGAGGAAATCTATATGGAATGTACCTAAAGGTTTTGTGTCCAAAGCTAATATTCATAAAGTGTGTAAGCTGCAACGAGCCATTTATGGTCTGAAGCAAGCTTCTCGGAGTTGGAACCTTTGATTTGACGAAGCAGTTAAGGACTTTGACTTCGAATGAAATGAGGAGGAACCGTGTGTTTACAAAAAGATCAGTGGGAGCAACATTGCGTTTTTAGTACTATATGTAGATGATATTCTACTTATAGGAAATAACATAGCAATGCTCAGCACTGTGAACGCTTGGCTTTCTAGAACGTTCTCCATGAAAGACTTGGGAGAAGCTTCCTATATTCTAGGGATCCGTCTTTACAGAGATAGACCGCGAAGAATGATAGGACTTTCCCAAGCCCTTTATATCGATAAAATCCTGAGAAGATTCAAGATAGATGAATCTAAAAGAGGGTTCCTTCCCATGCGACATGGAATTCATCTCACCACGAAAATGTGTCCTCAAAGTGAGGAAGACAAGAGAGAGATGAGTAAGGTACCCTATGCCTCGGCAGTGGGTAGCCTCATGTACGCTATGTTGTGTACGAGACCAGACTTAGCCTACGCTGTGAGTATGGTAAGTCGATTTCAAGCAAACCCGGGAAGGGAACATTGGACTGCCGTAAAGAACATTCTTAAGTACTTAAGAAGAACTAGAGATTTAGTTCTTACTTATGGTGGTGGAGAACTGATGGTGATTGGATTCACCGATTCTGATTTTCAAGGAGACAATGACGACTCTAAGTCGACATCTGGGTATTTATTTACTCTCAATGGAGGAGCAGTATCTTGGAGAAGCTCCAAGCAAACCGCTACTGCAGATTCCACCTGCCAAGCAGAGTATCAAGCCGCCTCGCAGGCTAGCAAAGAAGCATTTTGGATGCGAAGTTTATACAAGAACTTCGAGTGGTGCCTAACGCGGAGTTGCCTATATCACTATTCTGTGATAATGATGGAGTATCGCCCAAGCCAAGGAGCCGAGGGCTCACCACAACACCAAGCATATAGAGAGAAAGTACCACATCGTTCGAGAGATGGTGGAAAAAGGATATGTTTCATTGGAAAGAGTAGACTCGGAAGACAATGTCTCGACCCGCCGACTAAGCCATTATCTCAGCCGTCTTAGAAAGACATCTCAAGAGCATGGGTATTGGATACCATGATGTGTGGCATTGAGTGCAAGTGGGAGATTGTTAGGAATATGCCCTCGAATGCCACTCAGGGGATGAGAGAGTAAGGGCATTATACTTGTAATTATGGAATAATTAATAAAAAGGCAATATGATTCATTCACTGTTTATTGTATTTCAATTGCATTCTTGACTTGGTAAACATTGAAGTGAAGTCCATGTAAATAAATCGAACATTCCATTCTCGTTATGGGATAAGAGAAAATGTACTGGAAGTGTTTAAAGTTTATTTACGTAAATTGTTCGCAAGTCAATAAACTTAAAATGGGCATTAAGTTTTAATATGACTTGTATAACTGATTCTAGGACGTGTGCACGTCTTGATAGCATAGTTATAAGTATATTGGTGGGGCCAGTATACTCGAACACGACTCATACTCGATTCAGTCACACGGTATTCACTCTCGGAGAGTCGATGACGAATCGAAAGGTTGTGATAGTATACGTGGACCTTTGACTTGAGGGTTCGGTGAAGATGTGCTGTGACGTTTAGTTTGTCATTAGAGTAGTTAGACTCATTTGCTTAATTGCCGAGTCGACCTCGAAGTGCGGACTATACGCGGTGCAGCGCCTTTACCGTACGCCAAGAAAGGATTCTATCTCTGTTAGTGAGCAAAGGAATGTCCTATACGGTTAATGGCAAATAAGATCATAAGTCTTTGGCCAAAGCATTACGATATAGTCGTATTAGATACACTATTAATCACGGTCTTGATTTGCATTAACACATGTATAGAGTTTAGTCAACAGTAGGGTTTGACTTACCGTGACCCGAAGACTTGACCGGACATCCGATGAAGGGTCTATACGTATATAGTATTCACGACATAATGGTTACGGAATGATCCCTTCATTCGTTCTCGATCGGGTTTACAATGCGGCCCGCTAGTGGCTAAGTGCCGCCCGCACTCATTGGTTCCTCCCAATGCCCCGAGACGGACCTACGAGTCGCGCATCGGGAGCGTTGACGGATAAATGTGAATTTATTATCTCTCTATTAATATTAGATATTGGATATTTAATTATGATTTATTGGATAAATCAAATATCGGTCATATGAATTTAAATTAAGTTACCGGTAATTAATTTAATTCATAAATTATATTTCTTAGAGAAATATATATTTGTATTTGATATAATTAATTAATTAGATTAATTAATTAATATAAATACATTGATGATTAAAAGGAGTGTATTTAACGGAGTCGTTTGACGAACGTCCAAGACACGAGCCGAGTGGCTCGGCTCGTTTTCTAGAAACTTCCTTGTGGCCACCCACTCCTCTCACATGGCATGATCACCATGCATGTGTTTTGTGTTGTCTTGTCATGAATAATTGTTAAGTTGAGATTCTTTCTCAATTTATAATTACATAAATGAGTTGTTTTATATCCTTATAAAACCAACTCATATGGTGTATGATGAGTCTTGAAAAAACACACACATACACATACTCATTCATTGGAGTCTTGGACGTGAGCTTTGAGTGAGGGAGGAGAAAATTTTTTTCTTTTCTATAATTTTCATCTTAGAGGTGTTATAAAAGTTAAGAAAAAATTGAGAGAAAAAATTCCTACGAGTTCCCTAGCCGTGTTCTTGGAGAACGGAGTCTCGTTGAAATTTTTCCGGGCAACTTCCGATGCGTGTGAAGTAGAGGCTTCGAACTTTCAGTGCTTGGAACGAAGGGATTTCGTGTTCGGGACGGGATCGTGATCATCGGCTACACTTTACGAAGATTTATTTCAAAGGCTTCAAGGGTATGAATCTTTATCTTCGTATTTATTTTTCGTATATACGTTACTTGATCGATCCTGTTTGGGATTCGTTTTTATTTCCGCTGCGTATTTCGTTTTATTTTCGGAATCCCAACAGTGGTTATGTGTCATGTGTTATCCTGGTAGACCTCACGAGGGTTCTACGGCGTGTAATGTCCCATTTGTGAATTGGGGTGTTACATCTTATGCCGATGACATCATTATATTCACATGGGCTGTGGATGATGGTCTCGTTGACCTGGATCACTACTCAATAGACTTAGGGCATATGGTTAGTATTCAGAAGAGCACTTTATTCTTGCCCCTAAGCACGTGCTTCGTTGGCATCAGAGAGTTATGATCTTACTGGTTTCCGCCAGGGTGATCTTCCCATCACCTATCTTGGTGCGCCCCTTTATAAAAGCTTTATGAGACGAGAGCTCTTTGGTGGTGTGAAGGAAAAGATGTTGGATAGGATCTTTGGTTGGTCCCATCGCCACCTTGCTTTTGGGGGTTGCTTGACTCTTATTAAGAACACTTTTTATACGATTCCTCTTCATCTTCTCCAGGTTATGGACCCACCCCAGACTATTATCCACTAGCTCGAGCAGATCATTGCAAGATACTTCTGGTGTGTTGTTGGTTATAAGATGAAGACGCATTGGGTCCGTTGGCGGCATATTTGTCGCCCGGTCTCTAAGGGAGGCCTCGGGATTCGTTTCCTTTCGGATATGACGAGAGCTTTTAGTTAAAAGCTCTGGTGGCACCTCCGCGCAGGCACGTCTTTGTGATTGCAATTTATGCTCCAAAAATACTTCTTCGCTGGACTTTTTACGCCTATGTGTACTGCTCTTAAGGCTCGTGCCAGCCACCCTTGGCACTGTCTCCTACGCGCAGGTATTCAGGCTCAGGAGTTCATTTCCTGGACTCTCAGTAGTGGCTGCGGAGAGAATAGTTTTTAGGATGATACTTGGATTGGGGATAGGTCTATTCTATCTTTTACTCAGATTACTGGTAGACCCCACCTTAGAGTTAGAGAGCTTTGGGATTATGGGAGTTGAGACAGGGGTAAGTTAGAGTCGATTCTTGGAGAGGAGCTAGGATTTACCCCTCACTTCATCCAGGAGATTCTCGCGACTCCCATTGCTGAGAAGGACACAGATAGCATGTGTTGGACAGTTACCTCATTAGGTGCTTTCTCATTGACGTCAGGTCGCTCTCATATCAGGGTGAGGGATCAGGCTAATCTCATTTTCGGGGCCATTTGGACTACCTTACTTATGTTAGAATTTCAAACTCTCTAGAAGGGTTATCTAGATGGTGCATGAATATGCATGTGAAAAGAAGAAGATATTTAAACTTGGAAGCTGAAAAAATGGTAGGCACGAGCATGCAAGGTGTGGTCAAAGAAGTGTGAAGGCTGCACATTGACCTAGCAGTATAAAAACAAGACTATGCATGCATGTAGTAAACTACAACTTAATTATCTACTAGAATATGTGATAAAGTTGTAGCTATAACACGGTTTCACAACTTGTCAATAGTCTCATTTGGTAGGCTATTATTAAAGGCATGTATATGTAAGAAATGATGTATGCGCTTGATTTGTAGCCTATAAATAAGGCTTTTCGGTTAGCTTGTAAAATATATCGAGTGGAAAAGAGTAACAACAGTTGTTAAAAAAAGGAGCAAGGAGCTGAAGCTTAGTGAGAAAAAAAAATCAAGTTGTAGCTTGTATTAGTAAGTGCAGTAGCATATAAGATATATATACAGTGTGTACTCTTATGTTATTAATAAAACAGTCAGTGTTTGTTTTATTATTCTCTACCACCTTCGTGTTTGAGTTAGAATATTTTTTACGAGCCCATTCACATTTCCAACAAGTGGTATCGGAGCCAAGGCTCTGTTCGTGAAAAAAATGGCGAATATGATGCAACCACAAATTCCGATATTGACGAGTACAAATTACGGAAATTGGAGTATCCAATGAAGGTATTACTCGGTTCCTACGATAATTGGGATATTATCGAAAACGGGTATGACGAGCCCGTAGATGCAACTCCAGAAGCAGCACTTTCGAATGCCGAGAAGACGGCGTTAAAAGAGTCCCGGGAAAAAGATAAAAAAGCTTTGTTTACTATTTTTCAAGGTGTTGACGAATCAACCTTTGAAAAAATTTCGGAAGCAAAAACAGCAAAAGATGCGTGGGATATTTTGCAAAAATCATTCCAAGGTGTCGAGTAAGTCAAAAGAGTGCGACGCCAAGTACTCCGTGGTGAGTT
This sequence comes from Orobanche coerulescens, assembly GCA_033398695.1. Classification (NCBI taxonomy): domain Eukaryota; kingdom Viridiplantae; phylum Streptophyta; class Magnoliopsida; order Lamiales; family Orobanchaceae; genus Orobanche; species Orobanche coerulescens. The sequence goes on along the minus strand of CM065807.1, from coordinate 48,226,745 downwards.
TGAAAATATCAAAATGAAAAGTTTAGAAAATATCGGTGAATATGTTACGCGTTTGAAAACGGTAACAAATGAGATGAAAAGAAACGGCGAAAGTCTCGATGATGTTCGGGTCATGGAAAAACTTCTTCGCTCATTGGTAAGAAAGTTTGACTATGTTGTTACATCAATCGAAGAGTCAAAATATTTGTCCACAATTTCTATTGATGAGCTCGTGGGTTCACTACAAGCACATGAGCAGCGGATGAATCAGTACGATGATACAAGCCATTTAGAAAAAGCGTTGCAAAGCAAGGCGACTATTGATGACAGTCCATGCAGTAGCAATTATGTACGTGGAAGAGGTGGATATAGAGGTGGCTACCGAGGTAGACGAGGACAAGGAATATAAGCTTTCAATAGAGACCAGAAAAATGAAGGCTATCAGCCATCTGGTCGTGATCAAAATTTCAGAGGCCGAGGAAGAGGTAGATTTCAACAACGAGGTGACAAGTCTCATTTTCAATGTTATAATTGCAACAAGTATGGCCATTTCAGTTACGAGTGTAGAGCTCCAAAGGCAGAAGAAAAGAATCATTTTGCTGCCGCAAAAGAAGACGAGGATGTGGGGACTGCTGTATTCCTCACATACAAAGAAAATGAAGAAGGCAAGAAAAATACCTGATATCTTGACTCAGGCGCCAGTAATCACATGTCCGGCCAAAAAGAGCTATTTACAGAGATAGACGATACCGTCTATGGAGAAGTTACTTTTGGTGACTCGTCAAAGGCTCCAATCAAAGGGAAAGGTATTATCATGATCATCTCAAAGAATGGTGATAAAAAGTATATCAATGATGTCTATTATATACCTGCTTTGAAAAGTAATATCATCAGCCTTAGTCAACTTGTGTAGAAAGAATATGACATACGAATGAGGGACAACTCTCTCGTACTCAGAAATCGAGTTCAGGAATTGATTGCTAATGTGAAGATGACAAAGAACCGCCAGTTTATACTTGATATGCAGACAGAGGTGCACGAGTGCTTAAAGTCAGTCATTAAAAATGACTCGTGGTTATGGCATTTAAGATTTGGTCATCTTGGATTTATTGGCCTGAAATTATTATCAAAAACAAAGATGGTGGACGGCTTGTCAGAAATCAACGAACCAAATCAACTATGTGAAGCATGTATCAAAGGAAAGCAACACAGACAGAGTTTTCCTGTTGGAAAATCATGGAGAGCTAGGAGGCTATTGGAGATTGTTCACACTGACATAGCTGGTCCGTTTGATATCGCATCACTTGGCGAGAACATGTATTACCTAACATTTATTGATGATTTTAGCAGAAAGAGTTGGGTATACATTCTTAAAGAAAAGGCAGAGTCTCTTGATCAATTCAAGGACTTCAAAGCAATGTCGGAAAAACAAAGTGGCCAGTACTTGAAGATACTCAGATCAGACAGAGGAGGCGAGTATACTTCAAATTTGTTCAATAATTTCTGCATAGCACATGGAATTAATCACCAGTTGATAGCCGCATATACTCCAAAACAAAATGGCATTGCTGAAAGAAAGAATCGTACAATTCTTGATATGGCAAGAAGTATAGTGAAGGGAAAGCACATGCCAAGAAGTTTTTGGGCTGAAGCCGTGCTATGTTCTATTTATTTGCTAAATCGTTGGCCAACAAAGAGTGTAAGATTCAAAACACAAAATGAAGCATGGAGTGGTAGCAAACCAGCAGTTGGACATCTCAGAATTTTTGGATGCACTGCATATGCTCATGTTCCTGATCAAAAGAAAAAGAAGCTAGATGACAAAGGTGAAAAGTGTATCTTCATCGGATATGACAAAAGCAGCAAGGCCTACAGACTCTACAATCTATTGACAAAGAAGGTAATCATTTCACGAGATGTTGAATTTGATGAAACAGATTATTGGAGATGGAGCGCGGAAGAAAGAAAAGTTGCAGGTTTATTTTTTGAAGAAGACGATGGCAATGCCTCAAATAATAAAGGTGATGAAAATGATGATCCGACTCCTCCATCAAGTCCAAATCAACAAACTCCCACATCGACACCATTGACGTCAGGAAGCAACAATTCAGGGGGAGCACCAAGAAAATGCGGAGTCTAGATGATATCTACGATGCAACAAGTCCAGTACAAACAACATTTGATTATTCATTATTTTGCTTGATGGCTGAGTGTGATCCAGTAATATTTGAGGAAGCTTCTGAAGAAAGTAAGTGGAACAAAGCCATGGATGAAGAAATCGGTGCAATCAAGAAGAATGATGCGTGTGAGCTCACAGATCTTCCAGACGGATACAAAGCAATTGGTGTCAAATGGGTCTACAAGACAAATACCAATCAAGATGGAGAAGTGGAGAAATATAAGGCAAGGCTAGTTGCTAAAGGCTACAAGCAGAAATACGGAATTGACTATGATGAGGTATTTGCTACGGTTGCAAGAGTTGATACTATACGACTTCTTACAGCAGTTGCAGCACAGAATCGGTGGAAGATTTATCAAATGGATGTCAAGTCAGCATTCCTAAATGGTTATCTCGAAGAAGAAGTCTATATTGACCAACCACCTGGATATGTTTAAAGAGGCCAGGAAGATAAAGTCTACAAATTGAAGAAAGCATTGTACGGGTTGAAGCAAGCTCCGATAGCTTGGAACACAAGGGTTGATGAATATTTTCAGAAGAATGTTTTTGTGAAAAGTCCATACGAGCATGCACTCTACACAAAAACAAATTCAGGGGGAGATATCATGATAGTATGCTTGTACGTGGATGATATGATTTTCACTGGCAACAACCCTGGTATGTTCGATGATTTTAAGAAAGTTATGACTAACGAATTTGAGATGACCGATATTGATCAAATGTATTACTTTTTAGGAGTCGAGGTGAAGCAAAGCAAAGATGGGATCTTTATGTCACGGAAAAAATATGCGGAGCAGATTTTAAAGAAATTCAGATTGGAAGAATGCAAGCCGGTGAGCACACCAGCAGACACTAGCATAAAGCTGAGAGTTGACTCAACCAGAGAGTCGGTAAATCCGACATTATTCAAAAGTTTGGTTGGAAGTTTGAGGTACCTAACTTTCACTCGTCCCGATATTATGTACGTAGTTGGACTGGTTAGTAGGTACATGGAGAAGCCGAAGCAAGATCACTTCATGGCAGCTAAAAGAATTTTGCGGTACATAAGAGGTACACTTGATCATGGTTATTTTACACGCACTCTCAAGATCCAAATTTGGTTGGCTACTCAGACAGTGATTATGGCGGATATTTGGATGATGGGAAAATCACTTCGGGATATGTTTTTCACGTCGGTTCGGCGATATTTTCATGGTCATCGAAGAAGCAACAAACAGTTGCTATCTCAACATGTGAGGCAGAATACATCGCAGCAGCAGCATGCGCATGTCAAGCTATGTGGCTAGGCTACATATTGAGCGAGTTAAATCTTGCAAAGGAAGATCCGATTACCATTTACGTAGATAATAAATCCGCTATTTCACTTGAAAAAAATCCAGTGTCACACAGTCGAAGCAAGCACATCAACATAAAATATCATTTTATTCGAGAATAGGTGAATGATAAAATCATGGAGCTGGTGCACTACAGGACCGAAGAAAATTTGGCGGATATTTTCACGAAGCCGGAGATATTCCATAAAATGAAAGAAAATCTCGGAATGCAAAGTCGAATTTGAGGGGGAGTGTTAGAATTTCAAACTCTCTAGAAGGGTTATTTAGATGGTGCATGAATATGCATGTGAAAAGAAGAAGCTATTTAAACTTGGAAGCTGAAAAAATGGTAGGCACGAGCATGCAAGGTGTGGTCAAAGAAGTGTGAAGGCTGCACATTGACCTAGCAGTATAAAAACAAGACTATGCATGCATGTAGTAAACTACAACTTAATTATCTACTAGAATATGAGATAAAGTTGCAGCTGTAACACGGTTTCACAACTTGTCAATAGTCTCATTTGGTAGGTTATTATTAAAGGCATGTATATGTAAGCAATGATGTATGCTGTTGATTTGTAGCCTATAAATATGGATTTTCGGTTAGCTTATAAAATATATCGAGTGGAAAAGAGTAACAACGGTTGTTAAAAAAAAAGGAGCAAGGAGCTGAAGCTCTGTGAGAAAGAAAAATCAAGTTGTAGCTTGTATTAGTAAGTGCAGTAGCATATAAGATATATTTACAGTGCGTACTCTTGTGTTATTAATAAAACAGTCAGTGTTTGTTTTATTATTCTCTACCACCTTCGTGTTTGAGTTAGAATATTTTTTACAAGCCCATTCACGTTTCCAACAACTTACACCTATGATATTGGTGTTCATTTGGTGACTATTACTGTGACAGATTCCCACAGATGATGTACATCAACAGAGGGGCATTTCCATGGCTTATATATGCCTATGTTGTACCTATGCCCCTACACATACCTATCACACAGAGACCATAGCCCACCTTTTCCTGGAGAGTGACGTGGCTCGTGACGTGTGGGAGGATTTTTCCGCATGGATACATCTTTCCCTACCCTATACAGATTATATATTTGAGCTCCTAAGTTTTTTCTTACATGGAACATACGTTAGGCACGCAACTTCATAGTAGCATAGGGATGTTACTTTCTTTCTTATCATATTATTATATAGGTGGAGCACCATGTTTTATTATTAGCTGCTGCTGGGCTTATCACTTCCAAGTTTTGCGTGGGGTGCTCTCCTCCCGACCATTTTCAGCGAGCTTCAACTTCCCCCGCTCAGACACATCACCATGTTCCTACTGTTTGGCTCCAACCCGAGACTCCTTGGATCAAGCTGAACAAGGATGGCTCCTTCGATAGAGACACTCATATTGCTGGTGGTGGAGGTCTGATTAGAGATCATAATAGAGAGCTCGTTTTAGCTTTCTGCTCTTCTCTTCTGGATTCTTCGAGCTTTGATATGGAGATCCAGGCGCTTGCTATAGGATTGATTTTAGCTTCCCAGCATTGGAGACATGTGTGGGTTGAGCTTGATGCTGCTGCTGTAGTTACCCTGCTTACATCTGGCCATCGGGGTTCATGGCAGGTTCGTCACACCCTTATGCGTATCCACCACATTCTCAGAGATATCTAGTTCAGAGTCATCATATATTCCAGGAGGACAACAGGCCAGCCGACTATCTCTCAGAGCTTGGCATGTCTCTCTTGGTATTCAGACTTACACATCAGATACTGCTCCTCTGTATCTTCTCTCTCTTATACGGATGGATTAGCTCGGTTATCCTTGCTTTAGATTTGGGTAGCATTTTTTATTCGTAGTAGTTGATTTATAGTCTATACATTAGCCCATGGTTTTAGTAGTGTACATTGTATTTCTTTAGCGGGCCGTAGGCATTTTAGGTTTTAGGATCCGGATTATGGCCCATTTTTGTCATAGTTCGGGTCGGATATTTAGTATTTCTTGATTTCTTCTTTATCTTACAGGTTGGTGGGTCTCGCCTCAAACCCCATCTAGAATGGATGTTTTTCTGAGAAAAAAAACTTCAGGTAACCAGAAGAGTATTTCAAAGTATACTAACTCAGTAGTAGGTAAATCACATATCAAAAAGAACATTGATATATAGACAGTAGAGCTAATATATTTGAGTGCATGGTGAGGCGTCTTATTAAAATTTAAGGAGTATAAGGATATAAAGTTATAATGGTATAAAGAGTACAAGAATAGATTTGCAATCTCCTAGCTAGATCATTTACGAAACTAGTGCAGTCTTCTGAAATTATAAAGCACTCGACAAGACTTCACTTTAATGGATAGATCACAAAGCAGTCTTATCAAGATGAAGTTGATATCCTTTATCAAGTTATATGATTAGAGCCCCTTCATGCAGAACTATTTATGCAGAGCCTTAGAGGATAAAGAAACGAAGGAAGCTTTACTTGAGATGAATCCACACAAAGCACTTGGGACAGATGGATTCAATGTCCACTTCTATAAAAGAGCATGGGATGTTATTGGATATGAGGTAATTAGTGCAGTAAAAAGTTTCTTTGTAACAGGATTCTTGCGTAAGGAAGTAAGTATGGCTCTCCTCACACTATTACCCAAAACTGCAGTTGCAAGCTCAGTGAAAGAATTAGGTCCATAGCTTGATGCACAATTTTGTATAAAACAATATCCAATGTGTTGGCCAACAGATTGCAAGGAGTATCAAATGAGATTATTGGGGAAGTCAATCAACCTTTGTGAAGGGAAGGGTAATTTTTGATAATATCTTTCTCATTCAAGAAGTTATTAAAGGGTATGGCAAGAAACATATGTCACCAAGGTGTATGGTGAAAATAGATATCCAAAAAGCATATGATTCAATGGAGTGGTTGTTCATTAAACATCTATTGTTAGATTTATTTTCCCATAGCAGTTTGTTAGATGGATCTATGCATGCCTAACTACTGTTTCGTACACGATAAATGTGAATGGGGAGCTCACAGTGCCTTTTGAATAAAGAAGAGGGTTGAGACAGGTGATCCCATCTCACCCTACATTTTTTAATGAGCATGGAATATGCGTACCGGTGTCTAGGTGAGTTGCATCATGATTAACTATTTCAGTTTCATCCTAGATGCAAGAAGCTATGAATTATACATGTTTGTTTTGCTGATGACTTGCCATTATTTTCTCGAGGAGGAGATAGAATGTCAGTTAGGAAATTGATGGAAGCTTTTCAAAAAAATTCTACGGCATTAGGTTTGAAGGTAAATCAGCAAAAAAGTAGTGTGTAGTTTGGTGGTGTATCAGAGAGGGAACAAGAGGAAATACTGCAAGAGTTTGGGATGGTGAAGGGAGAAATGCCATTCAAATATGCTGGGAGAATACAGTTGATAAATTCAGCTTTGTTTGTTGTTCAAGATTATTGGAGTCAAGTATTCCTACTGCCACATAAGCTTCATACTAATGGCTTGTAAGAATTTCCTATAGTCTGGGAAATTAGGGGTAACAAAACGAGCACCTGAGGCATGTAAAAAGATTTATCTCCCAAGAGCAGCAGGAGGACGGAATGTGATTAATTCGCAGTTATGGAATAAGGCTGCAATGTGTAAACTACTCTGTAACCTAACACAAAAGAAAGACAAGACTTGGATTAAATGGGTGCATGGTTTCTATATAAAGAGTAGAAAACATCACAGACATGAACCTTCCAATGCAGGATGCATTGATGATAAGGAAGATCGTAGGAGCTCGAGCATACTTGGAAAACACTGTCACAGGTATGAATTTGCTAAAACAATCTACTTGCTCGACTGGAAAGGTGTATCTTGAATTAAGAGGTAGTGTACCAAGTGTTGCTTGGAAGAAAATGATATGCAATAATATAGCCCCCCCCCCCCCCAAGAATGTGCTTATTGTGTGATTAGTGATGCAAAGAATGTTGGTTACCTATGATAACTTGTTGAAGACTGGGATGAATGTGGATCCAAGATGTTGATTGTGTGACAAGGAGGATGAAACTATTAATCACATGTTCTTCGCTTGTGAGTATGCGGCTGCTATTTGGGAAGGTGGGACAAGATGGGTTGGGAGTCGAAGATAAGCTTTAGCATGGGAGAAGGTGTATTTACATACATAATGCCAAGAGCAAGCAACAGTTACACCGCTTTACGCTTACAGTGGTAGTATATTAAGTGTGGAGAGAACGGAATATGAGGAATTTCAGCACATGAAGTTGGAAGCTCAAGAACTTCAAAGACAATGTATGATACAGATTGCTTTATCTCGTATGAAGGATCCAAAAATAGCTCGTTATATATCTAGCTAGTAGCCTAGTTTGTAGTGTGTGGGAAGCAATGCTTGGCGTGGTTGTACTTTCATGTTGATTTGGTTTAAGTAAAATAACTCTAATTACCATAAAAAAGTACGACGTGAAGTCACTTAAAAAGTGATAGTCGCATTGCATGTTTTGACACGAAAATCATCCACCAACTTGTTGATATCAATTTCTTTCAAAATATCCTCAATCACAATTAAAATCAATACATTTAGACTATCTTGCAACATAGTTGACCATTAATACTATTTTGGTTGATTTTAGATTGAAAAATTTGTTCTGCGTGATTGAAGGGAAGAACACCAGAGTTTCAGACAATAAGGAACTTTGAGAAAAAAGTACTTTTTATCACACACACACACACACATGCGCGCGCGCACACACACACACACACACACACACACACATATATATATATATATATATATATATATATATATATATATATATATACGGTTCCAGCACTACTAAAAAAAGGGGCTTTACTGACAGCAAAAAACTCTCACTAAACCCTTTTAGTGACACACGTAAAATGTGTCAGTAATCCGGCAGTCAAAACGCGGTGACACCATTTTACGGTGTCACTAAAACTGGTGTCAGTAGTCTGTGTTACACAAATGTTACTATATTCCGATACGACAATGTCAGTACCTTCCAGTAAATATTACATGTCACTACTCCGTCACACAACAGTGTGAATAGATAACGACACAATAATGTGAGAAAATAGTAATTGTATTTCAGTGTCATTAATTTTCGTATTTCTGACACATTATTGAGAGTAAATTCTGACACTTGATTATCAAGAAATGCTTGACACTAAATTGATAATTTAATTAATGGTAATTTTATAATTAAATATGTACTGAAAATCACATATCAAGTTATATATTAAAATGATACATATTTTTTGATGCCGCAACAATATTTGATAAAGTCTAAATATAAAATATTTCATTAACCATTAGCATCATTATCCATAATAGTTACAAAGTACAAAATATCAGATAGCAAAATCAGTTAACATTTCAAAATAACAAACAAAAAGATCACACTATTCTTCCAAAAAAGTAAAAATCTTCCATGCTTCTAACCAACATATGCAGCCCACTCATCGCATAATCGAGAAAGGTCATCAATAAACCTTCAAACAACCAACAAGAAGCAGCATAAACAGGAGTGTTAAGATCAGAAACATATATATAAACCTTACAGAGTATAAGATTTGAACTTAAAGCAATGATGCAAGATCAAAATATTACATCATGCAGAGAAATATAATTTCATATCAAGGATAACACTGAACATGATAAAAAAAAATAGACATTTAAACAAAAACTTAAACAAGCTCAAGAAAAGGTATTCTCTCAACATCTCAAAGGCAACATTCTGCACAGTAATGTAAGACTTGAAACAAAAATAAAAATAAAAAGAATAATTGAACCTGAAATTACCAAAATGTCATATCAATATGAGAATACTTAAAACAGTGAGATCCCTTATTGAAGAAACACAATATCCAAACATTTAGAGTCTTAACAAAGAATCAGGCTTATAAGGCTGTAGCAACTTTCATTCCATGAATAGAGGAATTTTGGTGCAGTTATAAAACATAGAAACTAAAGAGATAGGTCGAGAAAGCAAAATTGAATATTATAGCTTCACAAAAAGAGGAACAAAGAGAAAAGTATTTAACAATCCAAACTTAAAAACATATAGCTTTTTTCCACACTGCTAAAGTTTCAAGAAGAACAGTTTACCTGCACATGCCAACCCTCAGGATCGTCTTCACTCACAAATGGAGCATCAGACAACCCCAATATTTCAGGCGTCCTTTCAATCCGAAGCAAAGCGTTGTCATACAAAATCTTCAATTTTTTAATCCCTGAGGCTTCGAGGCCTTCAGCCACCTCTCCTGAAAATTGAACAGAACATCATCTGTTGCGGGCCCATCAATCTTACAGTGCAAGTCGTGCCACGGCTCTCTTGGACAACCAGAAACATTTCCCTTTTCATGTACTGACTTGAATTAACCCAAAAAGAAAATCGAAAAGGCAATGTTTTCTACAGCAACAAAACTACTAGGAAATCTAACTGTGAATAGCATGGAAATATTGCAAAATTGGTCATGTATCTATACAGTGATGCAATAGTAGTCCTATAACTTCTAAATTTACAATTTTAGTCCTTTGACGATTCGGCCGCTCAGCAAAAATAACAATATTTGTCTTGTAACTAGCTACCAATGGCATTTTGAGAATAAGTGAAATACCGACAGGGCGCCCTCCTGGACGAAATTTGCACCAACTTAAAACTTAAAGAATCAAATTGCAGAACCATGATTATGAAAAAAGTATAGCATATAGGACTAAAATCGTAACTTCGAATTTTGACAGGACTAGTTTTGCAATTTCGGCAATAGGAAATAGTGCAATTAAACAGAATAAAATGTACTAGAGGCATAAGGAAAACAAATTATACTGGGACATACTGAAGTAGATAGCAAAAGAGAAACTTCCGAGAAACACATAAATTATTTGTGGATCAACTAGGACTGCACTGTAACACCCCGATATATTCGGAATAATTACAGTGCCGTAAATCCTTTATATAAGAATTTACAAGGCTAATTTTAGAAATACAGAAAATAATACTAAAGTGCTTTGAGATTAAAATTAAAAACCAGTTCAATAATGAGTTCATTATTACAATCATTCCAAACACCAACAAAATACGCGTACTTGAGTACTGAAAGATAACTGGAAAACAAGACAACATCAAATTACATCAATGCGCCACTTCATCGTCATGTCGGTACTGTTGTTGCTTCCCCGCTCCTTGGCTACCTGAACATCAAAACAAATGTCCACCCCCGAAGAGGTTAGCAAAACGATGCTAGTACAAGTATCATAATACATTAATCAACAATGCATCATAAAACACATAAAACGGACTTCCATCACCGGAATCCAACGATGCGAATCCTCACGATTCCATCAACACAACACAGGGTAATCCAATGATCCAGCACCCTCAGTATAGATCCCCACGATGATCCCGTCGGACCAACGCATGATGGAAAACCCATCCAACAATCCAGTGCCCTCAGTATAAATCCCCATGATGATCCCGTCGGACTAACACATGGTGGACATCCGATCCAGCACCCTTAGCATAGATCCTCATGATCCCCTTGGATCATTTACAACATAAACCGTGCAATTATGCATTCACATGCAAATTAATACGTTCATCGACGTGAACAATCAAGGAATCAATAACGAATACCGTGACAATTCAAAGAAATTAATCTCATGCTCAAAAACATGAATAAATCGTATGCATGATCAACAGTCCAATATAAACCAAATTTCAAAATACGATACTTGCCTCAAAAATGGCAAGAATAAAATACTCCAACGAATGTCACGCGTCCGTAGGCCATCGCCCCTCGATCGACCCCTATGCAAGGCTCGGACCTTGTTCAAAAAGAGATACAAGGAACTTAACATACTACTCGAAACTAACGTATGATCACCGAATATTCTGAATTAAAATCACGTAATAATGACGTAATGCCGGTTCGCGGTTAGTATGCTTGATGAAAGCTGAGCCGGAAATAGTGATACACTTCATATGAGTCGAATGATCATATCGGAGGCGACATACCGATGTGTAAGGATTCAAAGATAAACAAGTCATCAAAATCTAGACTTCAATATTGGTTTCAATTCCCGACTCCCATATGTTTGGCTCTTACGATTCATACCACAAGTGTGACTCAAGATACAAGCACACTAAACGTACTACGCAAGGAAACGGTACTACGGTGATCCGGGTTGATTTCATTGACATAGCCGATTCATTACAAGCATGAACATGAAGATCCTTGTCAAATCAAACACCTCTATAAAACATGAATTATCATCAGTGGAACATCACGGTAATTCTTAGAATCTTAGAAAAATCATGCTCATAATTCAAAACAAACTTAGGATACTACACCCTAAGGTTTTTATCCATCAAGACTCAATCAACACTCTTAACGAGGTAAAAACAAGGTATAATCGGGTTCTAATCTTCAAAAATATGGTTGTGGACTCATAAGATCTTTAACTAGTCCAATGATTTCCGAAGCAAGCTCAAAGCATAGCTAAGAAAATAAATTCTAGCTTGGTGCATCGTAACATACCTTAAACGGATGGAAAAGTTCGAATAACTTGATGAACTCTATGCCCAAAAGCTAGAACACCAATCCTCAAAGCCCCTTTGCCTTCAATGATGTGTTAGGAGGCTGAAATGAAGGTTGAAGATGGAGAGGGTAACTCTCAAAGTCGCGAAGTTGGAGGGTGCTGTCCTATATATAGAAAATGGTTATTAGCGTGCGCTACGGCCATATCCATAGTGTGTTCTAACGGGCTTGCAGTTTACTGTTTCTGCCTGGTCTCGGCTTAGCGTACGCTAACATCCTTTACGCACGCTAAGTACAGAAATTAGCATACGCTACCACTCATATAGCGTGCGTTAATGGCCATGCGAAGCTTCACTGACCTCACTGTACTCAACTTTAGCCTGCGCTAGCCTCATAACATTAGCGTGCACTAAGCACCGTTGACTCGACTTTTCCAAAAGCCGTCCAGATTCATCCCGACATGTCCCGACCAAGATCCGTGGCTGATCTCACCTACCACCCTGTCTTAATCAAGTTGACTACGTATAGCGCGCGCTAAGGTTCATACACAGCATGCGCTACGAAACCCAATTAACGTACACTACGCCTAGTCGTTAGCGTGCGCTACAAGTGCAAAATTACAATTTTGAACACATTCATGAAATCATATGCTCAACAACACCGGATCATGAATACACTGGATAATACTCAGATCAAATACAACATAAACAATGTCACAATGTTCAAAATACACATTAGAATCTCGAGTATTACATCCTTTCTCCCTAAAAAGAAGTTTCGTTCCGAAACTTAAGATGAAAATAACTTCGGGTATCTAGTCTTCATACCATCCTCCGTTTCCCACGTGGCCTCTTCGACTCCGTGTCATGACCATTGCACTTTAATCAAGGATATTGTTTTATTCCTCAATTGCTTGATCCGACTTTCGAGTATTTTGATTAGTCTCTCTTCGAAGGTGTCGTCATTAGCTATCTCGATTTCGCCAAAATTAATGATATGAATGGGATCTGGTACATATTTCTGTAACTAGGTTACGTGGAATACATTATGAACGTGACTCAGTGATGGCGGTAAGGCCAACCTGTACGCCAACTCCCCAATTCTCTCAAGGATCTCGAATGGCTCGATATATCTCAGACTCAGCTTTCCTTTCCTCCCAAAACAGAATATTCCCCGGGTATGAGAAATCTTCAATATTACATGATCCCCAATCTCAAACTCCAACGGGCGACGACGCACATCTGCATAAGACTTCTGTCGACTCTGGGCAGTTAACAATCTTTCACGAATCAGGGCTACCTTCTCTTGGGTCTGAACTATCAACTCTGGTTCTGTCCCGATCAAGTCAGAAGAGTCATCCCAACACAGGGGTGATCTGCATCTTCTTCCGTACAACGCTTCAAACGGTGCCATCTTAATGGAAACGTGCCAACTATTATTGTAGGTGAATTCAATCAAGGGCAAATGAACCTCCCAATCGGTTGACCAATCTAAGGCACAAGCTCTAAGCATATCCTCTACTGTCTGTATAGTACATTCGGACTGGCCGTCCGTCTGAGGATGATAAGCCATACTAAAGTTCAGTTCGGTTCCCAAAGCCTTGTGAACTGTCTTCCAAAAGTGCGACACGAAGCGACCATCTCGATCCGAAATAATGGTCTTCGGCGTTCCATGCAATCGGACTATCTCCGCAATAAATACTCGTGCCAATTTCTGAGGTCCCCAAGTGTCTTTAATACCCAGGAAATGAGCCGACTTGGTTATTCGATCAACTATCACCCAAATCACGTTCATCCCTGCCCTAGTCCTCGACATACTGGTGATAAAGTCCATCGATATATCCTCCCACTTCCACTCAGGAATCGAAAGTGTCTTCAATATTCCGGTAGGTCGCTGATGTTCAATCTTAACCTGCTGACAGGTTAAACATTTCGAAATGTATTCCGCTACGTCCTTCTTCATATTCCCCCACCAGAAATTTTGTTTTAGATCCTTATACATCTTACTGGTGCCCGGGTGAATAGAATAGGGCGCGTTGTGAGCTTCCTTCAGAATTGTCTGTCTCAAAACATCATCATCGGGAATGCAAAGTCGACTCTGAAATGTCAGAACTCCATCATCCTGTATCAGGAATCCTGGGGCCTTCCCTTTGTTAACTTCGTCACATAATCGAAGAATCAGAGAATCATCCAACTGCTTAGATTTGATTTCTTCAACCAACGACGAAGTTAGTTCCATCACACACAGTTGCCCTTGGACTTCCTGCGACCACACTTCGATTCCTTCACGAATCAGTTCTTGTTGAATGCTGGTTTGGGATGTAAGCGCTTCCAACACTCGAAGAGAAATAGGTTTACGGCTCAGTGCATCAGCTACCACGTTTGCTTTGCCTGGATGATAGAGAATTTTCAAATCATAATCCTTGATCAATTCCATCCACCTTCTCTGCCTCATTTTTAATTCATTCTGACTGAAAATATACTTGAGGCTCTTATGATCTGTAAAGAGCTGACAATGAGTGCCGTATAAATAATATCGCCAAATTTTCAAAGCAAAGACCACAGCTGCTAACGCCAGATCATGAGTCGGGTAATTAACTTCGTACGGTTTCAACTGTCGAGAGGCATAGGCAATCACCCTATCCTTTTGCATCAACACACATCCCAGACCCTGATTTGAAGCGTCGTTGTATACCATGAATCCCTCGGTTCCATCTGGTAATGCTAGTATAGGTGCTGTCGTCAGTCTTATTTTAAGTTCATCAAAGCTAGCCTGGCATTTCTCATTCCACACGAATTTTTGTCTTTTGCAATAGCTGAGTAAGCGGACGAGCAATTTTGGAAAATCCTTCTACAAAACGGCGATAATATCCAGCAAGTCCTAATAAACTTCGGACTTCATTCACGTTATTAGGAGATTCCCATTCCAAGATTGCTTCGACTTTCTTCGGTTCTACCTGAACTCCATTAGCTGATATCATATACCCAAGGAAGGTCACCTCCTTAAGCCAGAAATCACATTTAGAAAGTTTCACATAAAGCTGTTCATTCCTTAAGGTGCTCAAAACAATACGCAAATGCTCAGCATGCTCCTTTGTGTCTTTCGAATAGATCAAGATGTCATCGATGAAGACTACCACAAATTTATCCAAGTATTCTAAGAATACCCGATTCATCAATTACATAAATACCGCAGGAGCATTGGTGAGTCCGAATGGCATCATCACGAATTCATAGTGTCCATACCGAGATCTGAAAGCAGATTTCGGTATATCCGATTCCTTAATTCTCAACTGATGGTATCTTGATCGCAAGTCAATCTTCGAGAATACCCTTTCCCCTTGCAGTTGATCAAACAAGTCGTCGATCTGAGGTATATGATACTTGTTCTTGATCGTCACCTTATTTAGCTCCCTGTAATCAATACATAATTGGAGGGATCCATCTTTCTTCCGGACAAAGAGAACGGGTGCTCCCCAAGGAGAGACGCTAGGTTGAATGCAACCCTTCTGCAATAATTCGTCAAGCTGCTTCTTTAATTCATACATCTCGGTTGGCGCCATACGGTATGGTGCCCTGGAAATAGGTACGGCTCCCGGCTCTAATTCGATATTGAACCCTACTTCTCTCCGCGGAGGTAACCCGGGTAGTTCGTCAGGGAATATGTCTGAGAATTCATTTACCACTGGAATAGATGCGAGATCTACTCCTTCTTCTTTCTTCATGACATAACACCAAAATCCGTAACAACCCTACTTTAGCAATTTAACTGCTTTCATGGCCTTGATCAATTTTCCTGAGCTTCCCGGTCTCCATCCTTTAAATAAATGTTCAGATCCTTCATCAGCAATGATAGAAATGACTCTCTTTCGGTAATTCAAAATAGCTCCATAACGGTTGAGCCAATCATCTCCGAGAATTAAATCGTCACCATGGATGTCGACTACAATAAGATTTGATGGCCAATCTCTCCCTCCTATAGTCACTGGAAAATCTCTAATTTCTAGGGTTCCCACAATTTTCTCTATGCTCGGTAATCCCACAACATAAGGTTCACAATCATACAAGCACGAGATTTTCAAACGATTAACACAGTTCAAAGATATGAAAGAATGCGTAGTTCCTGAATCAAATAAGACACTAATTGGTTGCAAAAGGATCTGAATCGTACCTGATGCAACAGCAGTGTTCTGATCGTCTGACTTCCTCATATCGTAAATGCGCGGAGGAACGGACCCAGCACTGGACGCCTCTCTTTTCCCAACATTCTGCTGCTGGAAATCACTCTGCTGTGTCTGGTTCACACTTGTATCCTTTGGAACCGGTGCAGGAGTGCGAGTACCAAAATATCGAGTCGCATTTCCACAAAACGTTGCGCGATGTCCTTCTTGTCCACACTCGAAGCAGGTCACAACAGGTGCGTAACAATCACGTCGAACATGCCCTATTTTGCCACAGTTATAAAATTTCTTCGCTGCGTCTGAAGCTGTTGATGCTGCTCGGAACTTCTTTCAACCTCAAGAAGGATGCAAAGGTCTCCTGGATGAAAGAAATGAGGACTGGCCCTTGCTGGGCCCACTACTCTTGTTCTCCGTGAAGTTGCCATACACTTTCTGCTTCTTTGCTTCCGTTGATTTCTCTACTTCCGCCTCTTTCATATCGTAGGCCAATGCTTTGTCCTGATACTGTCGCAAGGTGGTACATTCAAATCCGGGCATATATTGCTGAATCTCCAGCTTCATGCGCATGTCAAAATGGAAAATCCTCTCCGCCTCGGTCCTGACCAAGTGGCGCACATAAGTCAGCTGGTGATTAAAAGTCTTAATCACGTCTGTCACAGATGCCTCTAAATTTTATGGTGAGAAAAACTCCCGGACTCGGGCCTCTCTAACTGGGCGAGGACAATATTGCGCTTCTATCATTAATTTGAATTCCGTCCAGTCAGCATTATGATCCTCAGGTTGAATGGCCTCCCACCAGTCGAAAGCCTCTCCAGTCAGGAGATACTGAGCGATCGGAACCTTTCGGTCGTCGGGACAGTTAATCCCTGCAAAGAACTTCTCTAACTCCTTCAGCCAGTGATCCCAAGTAAGTGTCTCAGCAGAACCGTCAAATTTTGGAGGGTGCAATTTGACCACCTCAGTAAGCCATTTGTCTCCCCGATTATCCTCGTTATGCTGCTGTCCCATCACCGTCTGCATGCGGTCAACTACCTGAGCAAACTGGTTTATCTGAGCAACCACCTGTTGAAGCACTCCTGGCATGTTCAGATTTCCATTATCATTCGTTGATCCCTGCTATCCTCCAGAATGGGAATCGGTTCGACTATCCGATAATTCTGGGGTAGACGCCGAATCCTCCTGTCTCGCATGACCACGTCCGCGTCCACGACCTCCCCTCAACATACTGTAAACACAAATACTCAATATCCAGGGTAAAATTTTCTAAAAGAAAGTCCGTCAATATTCACAAAACAGGAATTAAATAAAATGGTAGTATTTGAGATTAGGAGACTTACAACCACGGTCCACACGATGATGCTGGCTCAGCAGTGATGTTACAAACGACCCATAAATCAAATAATGTAAACAGACCCAACTAACCCGACTGCCAAGATATCCATGAATCTCAGCTCCGATACCATAATCTGTAACACCCCGGTATATTCGAAATAATTACAGCACCGTAAATCCTTTATATAAGAATTTACAAGGCTAATTTGAGAAACACAGAAAATAATACTAAAGTGCTTTGAGATTAAAATTCAAAACCAGTTCAACAATGAGTTCATTATTTCAATCATTCCAAACACCAACAAAATACGCGTACTCGAGTACTAAAAAATAACTGAAAAACAAGACAACATCAAATTACATCACTGCGCCACTTCATCGTCATGTCGGTACTATGGTTGCTTCCCCACTACTCGGCTACCTTAAAATCAAAACAAATATCCACCCCGAAGGGGTTAGCAAATCGATGCTAGTACAAGTATCATAATACATGAATCAACAATGCATCATAAAACACACAAAACGGACTTCCGTCACCGGAATCCAACGATGCGAATCCTCACGATTCCATCAACACAACACAGGGTAATCCAATGATCTAGCGCCCTCGGTATAAATCCCCATGATGATCCTGTCGGACCAACACATGGTGGACATCCGATCCCGCGCCCTCAGCATAGATCGTCATGATCCCCTTGGATCATTTACAACATAAACCGTGCAATTATGCATACACATGCAAATCAATACATTCATCGACGTGAACAATCAAGGAATCAATAACGAATACCATGACAATTCAAAGAAATTAATCTCATGTTCAACAACATGAATAATTCGTATGCATGATCAACATTCCAATATAAACCAAATTTCAAAATACGATACTTGCCTCAAAAATGGCAAGAATAAAATACTCCAATGAATGTCATGCGTCCGTAGGCCACCGCCCCTCGATCGACCCCTATGCAAGGCTCGGACCTTGTTCAAAAAGAGATACAAGGAACTTAACATACTACTCGAAACTAACGTATGATCACCGAATATTCTAAATTAAAATCACGTAATAATGACGTAAGGCCGGTTCGCGGTTAGTATGCTTGATGAAAGCTGAGCCGGAAATAGTGATACACTTCATATGAGTTGAATGATCACATCGGAGGCGACATACCTATGTGTAAGGATTAAAGGATAAACAAGTCATCAAAATCTAGACTTCAATATTGGTTTCAATTCCCGACTCCCATATGTTTGGCTCTTACGATTCATACCACAAGTGTGACTCAAGATACAAGCATACTAAATGTACTATGCAAGGAAACGGTACTACGGTGATCAGGGTTGATTTCATTGACATAGACCATTCATTACAAGCATGAACATGAAGAACCTTGTCAAATCAAACACCTCTATAAAACATGAATTATCATCGGTGGAACATCACGGTAATTCTTAGAATCTTACTAAAATCATGCTCATAATTCAAAACAAACTTAGGATACTACACCCTAAGGTTTTTATCCATCAAGGCTCGACCAACACTCTTAACAACGAGAGAAAAACAAGGTATAATCGGGTTCTAATCTTCAAAAATATGGTGCTGGACTCATAAGATCTTTAACTAGTCCAATGATTTCCGAAGGAAGCTCAAAGCATAGCTAAGAACATAAATTCTAGCTTGGTGAATCGTAACATACCTTAAACGGAAGGAAAAGTTGGAATAACTTGATGAACTCTATGCCCAAAAGCTAGAACACCAATCCTCAAAGCCCCTTTGCCTTCAATGATGTGTTAGGAGGCTGAAATGAAGGTTGAAGATGGAGAGGGTAACTCTCAAAGTCGCGAAATTGGAGTGTGGGTTGAATTGGAAGTCTGAAAAATGAAGGAGGGTGTTGTCCTACATATAGAAAATGGTTATTAGCGCACGCTACGACCATATCCATAGCGTGCGCTAACGGGCTTGCAGTATACTGTTTCTGCCTGGTCTCGGCTTAGCATACGCTAACATCCTTTACACGCGCTAAGTACAGAAATTAGCATACGCTACCACTCATATAACGTGTGCTAACGGCCATACGAAGCTTCACTGACCTCACTGTACTCAACTTTAGCGTGCGTTAGCCTCATAACATTAGCGTGCACTAAGCACTGTTGACTCGACTTTTCCAAAAGCCGTCCAGATTCATCCCGACATGTCCCGACCAAGATCCGCGGCTGATCTCACCTACCACCCTGTCTTAATCAAGTTGACTACGTATAGAGCTCGCTGAGGTTCATACACAGCGTGCGCTACGAAACCCAATTAGCGTACGCTATGCCTAGTCGTTAGCGTGCGCTACAAGTGCAAAATTACAATTTTAAACACATTCATGAAATCATACGCTCAACAACACCGGATCATGAAATATGCTGGATAATACTCAGATCAAATACAACATAAACAATGTCACAATGTTCAAAATACACATTAGAATCTCAGGTATTACATGCACTACCTATTTTTTTGAAGAAAGACCGACTAGAGTTTTTGTTTCCTCTAAAGTTTTTTGTAATGTAATAATTTGTGCTAGATTACTTGATCTAAATAAGTCGTAGTAGGATACGGAGAGGGAGAGGCAGAGAAGGGGGGAGGGCAGAGAGAGAGAGAGAGAGAGAGAAAGAGAGAGAGAGAGAGAGCATACACAAAGCATTGTCGTGCTGCAATAAATGTGACAACACCCAAAACAGTCGCCCATCTTCAAGTTTAATCAAGCAAAAAAATTCAGAAAGTGACAGACCTCAAATTTAGGTGCCCTGTTGGGATATCCTACACATACAAACACAAGCAGAACCAAAATCATAGAAAGTTACGAACTACATAGACGTACATTTAACCATGCAATCTGGATTTGTGGAATAAGACAATCAAAATATGTTGTTAAAGGTATTCCTAGAAAAGCAAAAAAAAAAAAAGGAGAGAGAGAGAGAGATGTTAATTGATGATTAATTCTACTAGTGACTGAGCACAAAAACTATGTAATTTAAAATCTTGTGGCATTTAACCAGCTTCGGTTAAGGACCAGCCAACTCAAAAGTGGAAATATGAAAAGTTTATATGGGAAGTGGCATATGAATATACTAGCTTGTATCTCAATTATATAAGTGAAGCTTTACTGTACCATCTTCCCAGTAGTCCCCGGATCAAGATATGGATCAATTTCCTCAGCTGTGACACCACCACCATTTAGAGCTATACTCTGTCCAATCTGCGAAAATATTTTGGCAAAAGAAATTATCACGTAAACGTTTTTCTAAGAGGTTGAAGAATAGAAACTAATGAAGACACATTCATACATATGATTAAATAGGACAAAAGGAAAGATTAACAGCTGCATGTTCTAACTAGTATAGAATTTGAATCTCTTACAAGATGTGATGTCCTAATAGTTCAAAGTACTCAACTATAGAACACATTTAAAAGCTAAAAGCTACTTAATATACTCCTTCACTCAAAATTTGTAGTCCAAATGATCCAAAAGTTCTCAACTTTAGATCATCTTTAGAACCTAGTAAACACACTGCCATTACTTGGGCTTCTTTTAGAGAACTATAAGGTCAGGGCTTTCGTTGGCTCTAAAGCTTAAGAGATTGAAGACTACTAATTTATTCCACCATTGTCCCCATAGTTCTATATTATTCCCTCCATTTGGGGGTCATGATTATGTTCTCATACTCCTACAACATTATGTGTTGTTTTCTAGTAAAGTAACAGGCGTATTGCAGTGCCAAATTCTAATGTGGTGCATCCTAGAAGTGTATTGTTGATGTCCAGGAAGTGCTTGCATTCAGAAGTCAAAGAGTAAAATATACATAAAGCCTGTGTGGCAAATAAATATACATAAAGCATAAACATATAACAGATAACAAAATCTAGGTAGTTAAAAGAAGTTTCCTTGTAATTAAGCATAACCTCACGGTAAATTTTGCAAATATCCGTAGAATACGAAGTTCATAAGCTTTAGCTGCTACTCGCGCCGCTATCTGAGCTGAAATCTTTCGGATGTTCGAGAATGGTGGATATATGAGCCACTTATCTAGATTCTCTTAGCTAACCTGTGCAGTCAATGCTTCCGGTGTTCCAAAAAAAAATCGAAACGACCAAGGATGTATAGAATGAAGAAAAATATCAAAACAAGAGCATGATTAACCGAGTATAATTATCAGGAGCTCACATGCTGCCAAAAGCATGTCGTCGTGAACTCGGATTGCACCAGAAATTATCAACCCCAGGCCAAGTTCGAGAATGATGTATGCATTATTTGCCTAAAGCCACGGAAAGATCACAATAAAGTCAAGCAAAATAACTAATGCAATAAAAAATGAACGATAAGAATTATAAATGCTTAAGAGTCTCGACCTGGCCAGACACATAGAATTTCCCATTATATTCAACCGGATCAAATGGGCTCCCGCTAGCAAAAATGGCTCGGCCCTAAATTTCGAATGGAACAGAGAAAATAAGTTGAAAATAAAATAAAAGAATTACTATCATGACAATTAATTACTATAATAACATGAAAGTGTAAATATACAATATTACCTTACTCCATTGTAGGCTTCCTCAGAGAGCTAACAATCACTCCCTACAGAGGAAACCACGAGTTTTCAGTAATGGAGATGGGAATTACAGTGCAAACTCGATACCTACTCAAATAGCTCAGCTGGCTCAGCTAACTTAGACCACTAATCGACTCTGCTCACTCAAGTCCATGATTTCACAATAATCACCTTGTAATTGGTTATTTCTTAAATTACAAGACAACATGAACAAATGCAACAATTATGAATCCACTTATCGGAAGCCCAAAATGCGCAATCAGGTCACCCAATCAATCAGAAATGTAAAATAAATTAAATAAATATAACTGCACTGCATATGAACAGATATAGCATAACTACTCATTCATCTAAAGGCAGGCAACAATCCACAAAGCTAATCAACTGAAAAATATAATTCAATAAATCTCAGAAACAGTGATCTTATATTCACGTATATACATAAATCAAAGATTAAAAATGTAAAACAAAAAGGCACAAATGACATACATGTCCTCTTGCAGGCGGCAGGGTAAGCACAAGCGGAGCAGCGGCTCTTCTGAAGGTGGAAACTCCGGCGGCCGCACCTCACACACATTGTGTGTCTTGTTCCTCCTCTTACCAAAGCTTCCAGTTTCTTTCCCCTACGACATTTACAAAACAAAAACACAAAAATCATAATTAAATGCAAATAAATTTAATCAAACCCGAGCCGATAAGCAAAAGATCTATGTCGGATATCACATAGATGAAATCATAGGGTGTTTAGAAGAGATCAGATAAGAGGTTACCATGGCTATGAAGTTGCTGAAACCCTTGGCGGAGCGGTTGAGAAAATGAGAGCGGAGGCTTTTATCCGAAGTGTAAGTAAAAATGAATGGAGGGGTTTTAGGGTTGGGTTTTGATGGATATTGATTATTGGGGCGTTTAATGGATACTTGCAAAGCTCGTCAACAGGGCTTGGCGCCTGGGCAAAGGCGCGACGACGAGGACTACCGGCGGTGGGTGGCAGTCAGGGGGGACCACAACGGGAGAAAAAATGGGGAGACGGAGGATTGTGTGGAGTCGACGATTTTGAATGTCTGAGAAGAAGAGGAGTGAGCCTAGGGATGGGAAAGGATAGGAGGGGAATGAAGAAAGAGTTATTTGAGTGTTTTTCTTTTTTTCTTTTATTACTATACATTAGTTAGTTAGTGTCAGAAATTGTAGATGCCTAGATTAGTGATACTCCGATATGAGCAATTAGTGACACTTAAATGTTAAATACAAAACCTAATCCAATTTTATATATTTAGTGACACATAACACAAAACTGTCAGAACACAGTGTCACTAAAGCTCTTTTTTTTAGTAGTGCAGTGAGAAGCATCCCTGGTGTGAGAACTAGGAACCCATAATGGCCATTAGATAAAAAAATAAGGACGGTGTAGATTGTGCCACATCATCAATTTTCAGGCATGAGAAACCTGTAAAAATTGTAACGACCCGATTTTTCTAATAGTATTTTATGAATATAATTTTAAAATAAGGAAAGCCTGTAAAAATTTAAAGTCATTATGAAACTAACATTTTGTAAAATATTTGCGGAACTTAAAAGCTGAAATTGAGATGACTTGAATGAAAAATACTTGATGCTTATGAATAGATCCTATCTAGCCCTTGGTTCTAGAATCCTACAATTTAAATAGGAGTATACATAAATATTAAATTCTCATAAGAAAACATAAATTTTATGAAACTAACATAAAAATTAAGTATAAAATGATAGGACTTGATTTAATTTAAAGGCTTATGGGACCAGATCTGAAACAATATTAGAATTGATTGGGGCCAAATTGAAAGAATTAAAAGAATAGGGACAGAAATGAAGTTCCGGTCAAAATGACAGGGATATAATATCCCTACCGCTGTTTCCCCCACCTCACTCTCTCTCACTCCATCTCTGCCCGGCCGCGAGAATTTTTTTCGTCCAGCACATCGTGAGTCCGACGGATGAAGTATCGTCGGTTATCCAACGTCGATCGGAGCATCGGTCGCGCTCAACATGGTTCGAAGACCAGTCTCCAGCGGAAGAAAAGGAGCCAAGGTCTCCGACCGGCCCAGCGGCGGAAGGAAGGGCGTCATCACGGCAGCTGTGTTTGAATTCGGGCTTCTACACAACGGTTTCGATTGGGGCTTCTCCTCACGATTATTGGAGCTTGTTTAACGATATCAATTAGGTATAAACCCTATTTTTAATTTTGGAGCTTGTTTTTTTAGGTTTAATTTTGTATAAACCCTATTTTTGATTTTGTGTTTTTTTGATTCCGGGTGAAATATTATGTGATGGAGGATGGGGATTTTCTTTATTGACCTAAATTAATTTATGAACTGGATTATTAAAATTTTCAGGTTCATCCTGTATTAATGGTGATTGGCCTTGTGCTTCTTAATGGCGAAGGTTTGGGCAATACGTATGCCTTGATGAAATTCGACTGACTACATATGCTTTCACAATTGTTCTATTTGTCATTTTACTCTATTTTTTTTTATATTCTTCTGACATGATTAAGAAAAGTGAAAAGAGCTTTTGACAATCTACTGGTGAATTTATTATGGGTTGAAGGAGTTTGTGTATCGAACTTGTTGACGGATACAAGGACCCTACCCGCAAGTCACGATTTCACGCTTGGTCTACTTTGGGGATTTTTTGCCCTCTCACGAACTCGAACCCCATACTTCTAGTTTAATTAGGAATTCATTGCAAGTGTGGTACCATCAAAGCTCATGAGGGATTGATGGTAGAAGAGTTGATATGAATTCCTAACTTTCTATCTAAACCTAGAGGTACGGGGTTCAATTTCTGGAGAGCGGGAAACTTGAGACTAGACCCGACCTAAAATCATGAGTTGCGTGCATGGTCCTTGTACGCCGTCAACAGGACTCATCAGTCATCAATAATCAGCTCTGTTCCATCTGTGATAGATATGCAGAAATTGCACTGTGGACTTGTGGGACTTAGTAGCATAACTTTATTAAATTATCTTACCACAATCATAAGGTGGGTGAAATAGAATGAGGATAATTTGTCTGGATCATATATGCTTGGCTATCCCGTTAAAGCGAGGACATTACGGTGAGGTACACAGATCTTGGAACTATGTAAAAATGCACAATTTATTTGAATTTCTGTCCAGATGGGATCCAGTTTTGCATATGTTCAACATTTGACTTTTGGTAAATAATGTTCACTAAGTCTAGAATTCGTTGAATAGCTGTAGGAGAGGATCATCACTCAGAACTGATCCCCCTAATGTCGAGCGATTTACCTTTCATGTTTTTCCGGAACTTTCAGTATTTCGGGTCAATAATTAGATGTAAGAATGTTGATTTGGACTCTTCACTCGTTCAATTTTATGAATGTCACGTTTATTGCTAATTACTTGTCCTCTTCAGAAGTATGTTTTAAGCGATTGGTATATTCTTTTTTTTTTTGGCAGCCATGCTAGCTTACAAAACCATGTCAGGAACTAAGAGTTCCAAAAAGCCGGTTCATCTCTCCCTGCAATTCCTGGCTTTCATTTTGAGTGTTGTTGGTATATGGGCTGCTTGGAAGTTTCATATTGACAGAGGCATTGATAATTTCTATAGCCTCCACTCATGGCTAGTCCTGGCCTGCTTTTTCATCACTCGGAACTGATCCCTCTAATGATTTCTCTTTATTATTCCAGGAAGTCACTCCCGACAATGATGTCGAGAAATGTATAAGATCCGAAGTCATCCCCGCAAACGAGATTGGAGTCATAAATTATCACAAATTCGGTAGCTGTTATATATTTGTCAAGTATACCGATACATGTATGATATTCGATTAAAATTCCGATGAAGCCACTCAATTGCCACACTAGAAGCTTATTTTATTGTTGATAAACTTTGTATGTATTAATCATGCATGTAGAAACTTTTAAATAAATCAGGGGAAGGTTTTTCTAGTATTTACCAAGTATGAATCTGACTTTGCGTTCTTTTTATAGTTCGATGTTAAGAAAGCTCTAGAAAAGGAAGGTGTTGAGGCTGGTGATAAATTGGTTCGTAGTGGCAAGGAACACAACCCCATCTTGGCTAATTGAGAGGCTTATTCAGAACAAGAAATCGAAGTCAAAGTCTTCTTCAACATCATGTGCAACGTCCGTTCCAGATCAGTGAATGTCAGACTTAACTGTAAAGATTCGGGCTCAACTTCAACAAGGGATGGATGAGAAACATGACCAAAAAGTTCGAGAGATAGATGAAAAAATTGGCTGGCCAGAATCCGAATTTAAGTCTTTCTTAGTATTTACGTTATCTTTCGCATTGTTTTCGGATTGTGATGGTATTAGTGCAGTGATACTAAAGTTAGATGGTACTAAGTTAGTTATTATATAGTGCTTAAGTTAGCTTTTGACTGGTTTGTTTATGTCGAATGATGATGATGTCGTGGTTTATTTGGATGGCTTGAAAAGTCTTGCTTATGTAAAACTTTAACAGGTTATTTGATTATGGTTTCTTTGAATGGTTTTATTATGGTTTAAACTATTACCAGGACAAAAAAGTATTCACAAAATAAATGTTACAATAATGGAAAAGGGTGTTGCCAAAACAAAAATGTGTTTCAGCAGCTGGTGTTACAGTAGGGATTAGCGGTGTTGCCATTGGTCTACAGTAACACGTTTATGGGTGTTGCTACAGAGATATTGGTATTGCCATTGGTCTACAGTAACACTTTAATTGGTGTTGCTACAGAGGTAAAAAAGTGTAGGCATTGGGGTATGTAGCAACACATTTTCCCTATGTTACCATAAAGTTAAAAAGTGTTGGCATAGACCCTTATGGTAGCTGCTGTTTTTGTAACACCACCAAATTTCGAAAAAGTGTTACCGTAGCATATTTTTTTGTTTTCAGCAACACTTTTTACCCTTTTGAGCACACTTTTTTGGGTGTTGCTGAAGGCCATTTATGGCGACAGAAAAACATGAATGATTTGATGTTATAACCATCCAAGATCCTTTAAAGCAATCATAGATGATGATATGAATTCCTAATAACGAACCCCAAATTGAATCGCCAGAAACCCGACAGGAGAGATGAAGAAAATGAAAATAATGCAGCTAAACTAATATACATGAGTGTTTACTACGACTCGTTAATTCACCTGCTTATGGTCGTAACCCGAGTACCTCACGCCGTGATTGTGGAAGCTTACGATCGCAACTCAGCCATTGGAATGCTACTTGATTCTAATTCCAACTAGGACCCCACATTACGATCGTAATAATTATAGAGTACGACCATACTTATACGCAGCCTACATCCGAAACACAATACTACTTACGAGCGTAACCTCACTGCTAGGAGTAGAAACAGACTAGTACAAAATTTTCCCCTCGAGTCGATACTAACAAATCGACTAAGTGATTAACTAGGGATCCACATATGATATATATCAAATCCACGAGAAGTCTCGATATCATAAAAAGTTCTGACTACTATCCAACACAACATTTACAACAAAAAGTGAATTAGTGAGAATCAAACCCAATGTACTCGATTCGCACGATAAGACGAGCATCAACAGAAAATAATAAAATAACATTGAGTATTTGGAAATGGCGAAAATATGAATTTCATAACATGAATCATTTTACAAAATGAACGAGTGGGGTTATACCACTACTATATTTGTTTAGTTCTTACTGCAATATTAGCTGGATAGGGAATTTAATGATTTGACCGTTAATATTTTTAATTATATATTAATAAATATTATACGAGTTATTTTTTAAAAAAATATGTATTGAGATGAATTCAACAACATCTTATATGTTAATATTTAATTTTATATTATAAAATAAATTATGATCAAAGGTTTAGTATATAAATAGTACTTACTCTATCCCGCCTGAAGTGAAGTAAGTACATTCATAATACTCCATCCGTCCACGATCAATGTTCCCTAATTTTTTGAGTTCGGGTTTTAAGAAATGTTAGGTGAGTGTGATGTGAGTGGAGTTTGGGTCTCACATTAAAAGTAATTTAATGTTAATTAAGTTGGTTAAATAATTAAATATGTGGGTCAGCTTGGTAAAATGTGTAAATATATAAAAATTATAAGGATATTTTAGTAAATTGTATTGTGTGGTAGTGTTTAAAAATAGAAAGAGAACATTTTTTGTGGACATACCAAAATGGCAAAAAGGGAACATTGATTGTGGACGGAGGGAGTATGATTTTATCCCATTTCCACTATATTATTTGTGAGATCTAACCTAAGGTGTGGGAGTCTATTAGCCTATTAATACTTTATTATCCCATTAAATTTATTCTATACTCCAACTAATATCCTATACATTTTTTTATTTGTGAGGTCTAATTGAATATATCAATTATTAGGTATCAATAGTTTATTATCCAGTTAAAATTATTCCTTAATCTCACTAATTCTCAGATGTTTTTTTTTCAAATTAAATCATCCATTTCAATAATTTTTTTTCCATATAAATTTTTAAGAATTGAAATTAAATTTATATATGCCACATGTCTTTTTTTTCAAATTAAATAATGACCTTCAAATAAATATTTTTCCATATCTATGAGGAATTAAATTTTTATATAAGCCTTGTATATTGTTAAGACTTACCTCTAACGATTTCATACTTTCTTAAAATAAATTATTCCTTCGAACAAATATTTTTTCATATCAATTTTTAGAATTTATAATACAGTTAAACTGACTCCGTAATCCAACTAATATCCTACCGGTCTGTTTGTTTAAATTTTATCATTTATTTTATATAAATATTTTTTTCATATAAGTTCTTTTTTTTTATACATAGGTGTTTCATACTGATTATGGTAATCCTATGAAAGCATTTCTGTCTCGCCAGGCAGTATCCAGTTAAACCGCGAGATAATGTCAGGGCCGGTCCTGAGGTTCCGGATGCCCATGGCGAAAGGTTAGAAAAATGCCCCTTTATTAAATAAAACAAAAACAATACAATATGGTGACATCGGGAAGAGGCCCAAGAGAAAACTATTTTTTCTGCTAAAAATGAGCCTACCGGACCTAAGAAGTCATCAGTCGGTGATGCCCTTCGAATTTTGCTGCCCATGGCCGTCGCAATCACAGCCATGGGCTAGGACCGGCCTTGGATAATGTACCTGACAAATATACTTCACTTCCGCGCACAAGGAGTTATCCCCCAAGCGATTACTCCATGCTGGACCCCGATAGATAAGCATGTCGGGTCTCTATAATCCAACCGCAGGTTCCCACCGAGATCAGGCCTCCCACACTGCCGCTTGAAGCACAAGATATTGTAACTATTCGTCAGCTACCCCGGGGGGCTAGGACCTAACCCTTAGTCAAAGACTAAGGGATCATTGGGCCTTGACAAATTCAATTCCAAAGTGTTGCCACTAAGAATTGAACCACTCACCTCCAACTAAATTGAAGGTCGGGTGTAAGCTGGCGCCAAGTTGGTTTTTTCATATAAGTTCTTATAAATTGAAATTAAACATATAAGACCCGTAAACTATTAAGACCTACCTCTAATTTCATTTTTCTAAACATGTCATTTTTTCCAAATAAACATATTTATATATCAATTATCAAGATTTTGATTAAATATTTATAAGACGCGTATATATTATTAATGCTTACCTCTGAAGCTTTCATATTATTCTTTTAAATTAAATTATTCCTTCTAGAAAATATTTTTCATATCGATATTTATGAATTTATTACCCAATTAACATCATTTTCTATACCATAAAATAGCGGAATGAAGCAGTTTAAAATATTAATTTCAAATCATTTAAAACAATTTTCGGGATATTTTTATTTACGCCCACATTGCATCACCCGCGTCGACCCCACCTCGCACCGCATCTAACAAGAAAAACATCTAGGAAAAATATATCAATATCGTACTTACCTGCCCAGCCCGCACTATCACGCCCCACGAAACGACAATACAATGTGGTTTTTAATTATGATGATGACCAAGCCCACTGCCAAACACTTAAATACATTTATCACCAAAGTGTTTCATACCAAAAATAATACTCAGTCCTTTTAAGAATATATTGCCGTTAAGTTTCGAGGAAGATGGCGTTCTCCAATGATTTATTTTGAAATGATGATTACAGGTGTCGGAGTTAAAAGTTGCTGAATGTTGAAATGTATATTACAAGATCGATATTCTGTAACAGACAAATTTACATAGTGATGCCAAGAAAAAAGAAAGAGTTGTAGATTCTTTGCATGAACGAGAGAGAGAACTCCGTAATAAAATTGTAAATAACCCGTACAAAGAAACTTTTTCAAATATATAATATAAATGTTATTTGTTTTATTATTAAAAAATATAATGCAAAAGTTAACAAAAATAATATTTGGACTGATATTAGTATTGAATATTTTTATATTTTTTTCCCGTAAAAAGCGAAGTACAATCATCATCTCGTGGACAAGGGTCAACTGGTTTTGCACTAGTGAAAGAATCCAATTTCAAAATAAAATTTTAATATCTAATTCATATTTTATCGGATGTCCCCAAATGGACTAATATCTAATTCATACTGATATATTGAGACAGACTTACGAACACAGACCTCCTACACAATTGATTAATGATTACAAAATTCATATAATATCTTTTACTATTAAAATTTCTGTAATACAACTTAAAGTATTCATTAATTGAAAATAAATATTTAATACATAAGTATATTTTTATTAAAATAACTAAAATTAGAAATTGTTCAACCCTTTTCAAATGGGAGAATTATATAAAAGTGGAATTGAATCAAACAATAAAGGCCGTCACCGTCGTGTATGGCTGGCCATTATAGACCAACTCTTTTAGCAATAATCCTGCAATTTAATATAGGAGCTCCACTAACCAACTGGCTTGACGCAGTTGGTCACCTGAACTTCAATTTAGTTGGAAGTCAGGAGTTCAATTCCTAGTGGCAACACTTTGGAATTAAATTTTTCAAGGCCCAATGATCTCTTATTATTTGACTAAGGGTTAAGTCCTAATCCTACGGGGTACGCTTATGGGCTTCAAGCGACAATGTGGAAGGCCAGATCTCGGTGGGACCCTGCGGTTGGATTTGAGGGGTCCAGCATGGAGAAATCACTTGGGGGACGACTTCTTGTGCGCGCTAATTGAGGATATTTAAGAACTTGGGAGCCAGATACATATCTCGCGATTTAACTGGTAACAGTATTGTGGGGTCGGGCTGTTATCTCGAGAACTAGTCAGATGTAAGCTTGGAACCTCCGTATAAAAAAAATAGGAGCTCCACCTGTAAATACAAGTATCTATACTACTTAAAACTCATACCCCTTAATTTAATGTGGAAGGGGGTTTGTGCACAAAATAAAGGTTATCTACCTTAATATTTATCAATTTATTCCGAAAATATTTTCTCTCACATTATTTTCACCGCAAGAAATTATATTGATCAAAATAAATAATGCCAACCTAACTGTAAAAATTTTTGAAACTATATATATTACCTTCTCTTGGCTTATGTGTTTGCTCTGTTTATCAACTGTTGAAGACTTTGTCCAATTAACCTTACCAATATACAGTTGGTATATGTTAATAAATATATATGTCAGAAAATCATCATCTAATGTTTCTGATGCGTTAATGTTGAAATAGTACAAATCTTCGTTTATGATAAACTTATCTTGAATGCTCTCAATAAACTCATTTTGAATGCTCCCAATAAAATATGCAGGTATGGAACACCAAAGGGCTGCGATTTTTCACCCTCAAAGAATACGAATCACTCTTACCATATATGATTATTAATATAGAACAATAAAACAGTAAACATTAGTATTCAATGGTACCTCATATTTAAGTCCTCATATTCCAGAGAATCCAAAGATACACCACGAGCACCTAAAGCTTCCAAGTTCAATATCATGGTATGGCTCTTTGCCATTACCCGCCTCAAATGCTCACAACAACCAAAAAGCAACCTCGAAAATGCATAATCTTCACATGCCTGTTGCACAAACCACAAACGCATACAATCATGCAATTTAGAAATATTCATCAAGTTCTCTAACAACTCAAAATCTGCCATTGGAAATATATATATCAAATTACAAATGGTTTATAATTCGCTATGGCAAAGTGCCAAATAAATAGGCAAAAAAAAAATTTATGTAACTTATTCATATTAAAGGATTACATATGAAGAGACTATTTTAATTGTAACTTTTAATGTAAATAAACTAATTTAAATACAAAAGTTATGATAAACATCACAATGCAAATGCACCTTCTAATACACAAGGTGATTAAATTGAACTTTTAAATGAAAGTATAAATTACAAAATGGTAAAATTTTAGCTATGAAAACTTAGATACAATTGGTGCATCGCACGGGTTGAATAAACCAAAAACAACCCCGGAGCAACACACGAGTTAGTAAAGCTTCATTTCGTATAACTAATTACATAGACTAAAATAAAAGGATAGTAACAATAAAAAAACAAGTAAATTTCTCTAAAAGGCATTTAAATTCCGCCATCTGCTCATTCAACCGTCTGTCCCAATATTACGTACAAAATACGTAGATATTCAACCAAAGACCGTGCATCGCACGGGTTGGATAATGCCTCGTACAATTAACAACTATACTTGGTCAAAAAAAATCAACTGTACTTTCCCAACCAATATTGACATCTTTTATAAGTAGAAATATTTTGAAAAATATCTTAAAGATGTTTCAGGAGAAAGTAAAAAGACTGTAAATAGAGTCAATCAATTGCATTCATAACAGTAATAGAGGGGCCTTTATATAGGCATTACAATGAGAGTCCTTCCATACATAGGATTCCTAGATAAGGTAAGACATCTAATAGGATCCTACTACCTCTAGAAGGATCTAGAACCTTCCATCTATGTATCTACCACCAGTATTAGGTAAGACACATTATGAGAATAATAATTCCCGGAACACTCCCCCTGTGTCGAGCACTAATACAACAATGGTGCAGAAGATGTTGCCTTCGTAAAAACCTATTCCAAGCCAAAACAAAACCCCATGGGAAAAATAAAGGCTTGATAAGGAACAGATTGCAACGCACCAAGATAACATTTCATGTATACTCCCCCTGATGTATACATAATGACTCACCCTGATGAGTACCTCAAATCATAGGAGTCAGATGCCAAGTTGCCCTCACAACTTCACCAAGGAAAAACCCAGTGGGAAAAATACCTCTTGGTCTAAGTTGAACAGAAGTACAACACATCATTGTATGGATGTTCTCATAGGTCGCCTCGTTAAAAACCTTACCAAGTGAAAACACAATGAGAAAAAACAAACCTTGGTCTAAAGACTTATCCGAAAATCAAGTTTTCTAAAGTCTTGATCTCCATGTACTAAATCAGTCATAACTTCTTCGATTCAATAGGTATCAACGAAACTGTAAGAACTTATGAAAACTAGACACCCATAGCTTTTCATTCACATACAGTACGTAACCTAGATCGACCTGAGCAGATCACAAAGCTCTATCGAAGTTGACTCGGCAAATTATCGGACATATCCTGTCCTACTTTGTAACAATAGTCATATATCACTCAACATGATGGATGTGATCAAATGATTGGTTTCCTTGGAAAGTAGACACAAACCTTTCCAATGGTACCAATTTCACCATTTTCCATCAAGTGAGCTACCCTGTAGGTCATATAGGATATAGACCAACAGATTCTGGGCATATTCGGGCATCAGTTTTCAAGTGTCATTTTTATCGAGATAGAGCGAGCTTCAAGCTTATTGTCAATCACAGACATTGCGTGAGTGCATCCTAGGCCATCATCACAGTGGCTTTACCGGATTATTACGAATGAGTACATCGAGTCAGACATGAGTACATAATACCGTACTTTTCTCTTAAGACTGCGTCATCACTTAAGTGAGCCAAGTCCTATTATGACTTCGACTAGTCATTGGGAATCATATAAGCATTGCTTTATCGTCTCTTAGGGAACCCGTCCCTTAGATTGCCTTAAACCGATTGATGAATACGCATCATCAAGTATCCCCAAGATCCTTTTATTCTTAACTTTGGATTTAGCGGAATCTCTTAGTCTCACAAGAGTACATCACTATAAACCCTTAGTTTTACACGCAAAAGCTTCATATCTCTTCCAAATCAAGTATATGTAATACCCGGTTGTAATTCAGTCATTATCATTCAGTAATTTCATTCAGTAATTGTCACTATGTAATTTTTTACTTGTTAATAATCATTCATCATCCACATTCATTCATCCGTGTTCACCGTTCGGAATAACTTCGAGTTGTGTATCGATATTGTTCATTGTTTCAACCTTGCTTGGGACCAGAGTATTATCTTGATTGTTGTAACTGATTCATTAGTTGATGTTGAAATTGGAGTTCATGTCATTTCAAATCTCCTCATTGTTCAAATTGTGCTTTTGTTGGGCAAACCCTTGTAATCATTGCTTGGAACCACCGTTTTGGGGTTTCCACACTTCCATTTCGTGTTATTATTTCCCAAATATTGATTCATATTGCTTTTATTCTCTTCCCGGGTCATTTTTCATCATTTTAGGACCCAAGGGGGTGTGGGCCGCGGCATAAGGGAGTGTGCGCCGCGGCACACACATTTTTCGATTTTAGTAGACCGCTTTGTCTGCAGTGCGGCTCCTGCCCGGCAGGCCACGGCACCTGCTGCGAGTCACCGCCAGGCACACTCATCCGGCCGCGGCACACTCGGCGGCCGCAGCACACTCGGGCCGCGGCACACCGCGAGCACTAGGGGCGATTTTGGCCTGTCTTTGCACACTCGGCCGCGGCACACAAAGGTGCGCCGCACTATAATTTCGTTTTTTGAGAAGAAAAACTCATTTCTTCATCCTACTTCCGAGAGAGAGGGTTTGTGGGAGAAATTTTCATCATCAATCACTTGAATACTCAATTTTCATCATTTTCATTCGGTTGTGAAGCTCGGATCGTCGATCTAACGTGTGTTTATCGAATCAAAGTGTTTGGATCTTCAAAGGTAATATTCTCAAACCTCTTGGATTTCGATTTGTGTTGAGATATGATGTTTTGGACGTTATAATCATGTTGTATGAAGAGATATACATATGATTATGAGTATGTATGAATATTCATCGGATTATTGAAAGGTTATTCAAGAACACTTTGAATATTGAGTTGGATTTGGGGGTTTTCGATTAATTGTTGTTGAAATCACGAATTTGGATATTCATATTAGATTATTGATTGTATTGAAGATGTTTTGTTGGTTTGAAACACTTCTTGGGGATTTGATATTGGTATTATTGAGGTTTAGTTGTAAACAATCGAAGTTTGGCCTCAACGTGTTCGATAATGCCCCAATGAACTTGGTTTAGTCGTATCGACGTTTTGAGTTAGTTATATTCGTGTTTGATTCGTATGTTGAACGGATTGTTGGTTATTGTGTTATTCAAGGTTGTTCGAGCGACTGGTAGTTTCCTTAGGACGTTGTTCGAGAGAGATCGTATCATCACCGGTGTTAAGGTAAGTTAATTCTTACTCGGTTAAAGGGATATTCATTCCTTTCGTTGTTGTTTATTCATAATGATAACTCATTCATATTGTATTAATCGTATTGAGACTTGTCATTGTCAATTAATCACTTCAGTCACGAGGAACGACGGTTCCAATCATTTCATTGAGCTATCATTCATTTCACTATCATTTCATCTCGGTTAGTCATTATTGATTTCGATGTCACTTTTGTTATCTCGTGGCATTCCGGGTCATACTGGCGTGCCGGTTGGTATGTGTAGGATTTTCATGTCGGGCACATATTAAGTCGTGTGTTGGTTGTTGGCCTCACATTGGACTGTGCACACGAGAAGATCACTTCGTGAGACTGATTAGGTACAAGACCACATGTGTATTCGATCGATACTCATTGGTGGCTTTTGCACGGACACATTTCCATCCCGGGCGTAGTGTGGCGCCACCCTTTGAGCTGTACCGTTAGTTGATTCATATAGCATGTTTGATTGCGTATGTTTTCCACAGGATTAGGTTATAATCTAACCGATTCACTTTTGATCGCATGTGTTCGACGGTTTGAGATTTTTATTTCGAACTTGTGGTTTATATAGCATATATGATTGTGTTTATTCAACTCTTGAGGATTGTTGTTCTGTGTAACTGACCCCATTGGGGGATTTTGTTTTTCAGGTCATGGCAAGGCTAAGGCACGGGAAGAGAACGTTGACGGCGAGGAGTCCCAGTGATACTAGTAGGGGGCCCCAATCCTTTTCATTCACTCATGTTTTCCTTATTTTATTTCCGCTGCAGAATTCCGTTTGAATACTCATTTTATTCATTGTCGTATGTTGTCTTCATATAAAATATACATGTATTCTGTATTATCTTGGGTGTGTTCTATGAAACTCCTCATCGGAGTAATTAGTGATGTAATGTGGTTCGGTACTACATTTACCCTGTGTATTTCATTCATTTTCACTCGCCTGGTGGGTCCCAGTCGGGGGTCCACGGCACTGTAATATCTGCCTAGTTTGGGGTGTTACAGAGTTGGTATCGGAGAGTGGTTTTGAATACTACCTTCCGAGTCATGTCTCATTTGAAATCATCATTCATCAGACTAGTATCATTGGACTTTCGCGTCATGTGTGACCCGTGCAAGAGCCGAGCCCTTCAGACCAAAGAACAGTAAGATTTCCTCAATTATCATTTTCATTTGTAATCAAGTCGATCATGTTAATTCATTAATCAATCAATTCATTTCATTGTTCAGTTGTTGATCTTGAGGATTATATCATTGATCTTGCTAACTTGTTCAAGATAATCATTTCAAGAATTTCATCGGATAATCACGTCACTTCAGTTGATCATTCATGTAATCATTGTGTTTGGGCGCGTATGCTCATTTTCATCATTTCATAATGTAATCATAATGTGATATTCATGCGAGATATATAATCATTTCGTGACTTTCCTACTTCAGATTGGAAAGAGCTGGCAGAGGACGCGGGGGAAGAGGCCGCGGTGCGGGCCGAAACCTGAGAGCTCGTGTGAATACACGTGTGAATGTTAGGAATAATGCTAATTCATCGAGCAGTGATGCTGCCACTCATTCACATGGGCATAATCATTCACTATCAGGGAGTCGTACCCGAGACACAGCTCAGTCAGAAGGTGTTCTGGTTGATCCACTCGATTTTATGCAGGGCATGATGGCCCAAATGACTCAGATGACACAACTGATGGAAACGATGCATAACTCAGCTACTCAGAATCAACAGGATCCTCCGCTGCCACCTCAGAGGCAAGAGAGGGGTGTGAGCAGTATCATTGGAGACATCTCTCGCCAAAGACCACCTACTTTTGAGGGTTCATCTGAACCGGCGGATATCATTCACTGGCTTGAGCATTTCGAGAAACTGTTTGCTATGGTGGACTGTCCTGAGGGACACAAAGTTTCAGTCGCAGCTTACTATCTGGGTAAGAGCGCTCATTCATGGTGGTTATCGTTGAAGCCCACCGACGGATTTTGTACTTGGGAACAATTCAAGACTCTCATGATGGATAGGTATTATCCGGCCCCACTCAGAGAGGCCAAATTATCAGAATTACTCACTCCCGACCCCTCAACAGACAATGATGTTCTCGCCATCGCCGAGAAATTTCAGGAACTACTTCCGTCCACCTCGTCCATTATTCACTCTGAGGCGGACAAGATCAAATATTTCAGCAAGAGGTTGAAACCTCGTATGCGACTACAGTTGCTTAATCATCATTGCACCACTCTGGCCGAATTCATTGAGAAAGCTTTTACTTATGAGCTTACTGCTAAGGAGATTGCGAAGCAGCAACCTTCATCTGCTGGCAATAAGTCAAAAAATCGTAAATAGTATAACGACAGTCAGGCCACTTTTAAGAAACCTTGCGCGGGCTCTACTTTTTCTGAGCGACCTCCTATGGCGCCTAAACCCACGGAATCTCAGTCCCGATCGGCCAGTTCGGACATCACCTGTTTCAACTGTGAAGAACAGGGTCATTTCAGTACCAAGTGTCTGAGGCAGACTGTCACATACCATAACTGTGGAATTGCGGGGCATAGGGCCCGTTTTTGCCGAAGGGACTCCAAACCCACTCCGGCGACATCTCAGGCCCCAAACCAGTCAGCGTTTCCGAATCATCCACTTAGTCCGCGTCGTTTAAGACGACAGGAGCTAACAAAGTCAGAGCTAAGAGCTATCAGACGGGAACGTCCGGTTTGGGGGCCGACAAGCCCCGAATTTACGAGATGAAGAAGACCGACGATCTAGAGGCCCGGATGATCTCAGGTACACTCGATATTCTATCTCAACCTGTGTGTACCCTTTTTGATACTGGTGCATCATATTCTTTGATTTCCGAATCATGTTTGAGTAGACTACATCTGGGTAGTGCTACTAGTTGTGAGCCTTATGTCATCGGTCTACCTGATGGTACAAGAATTATCGGGAATTGTGAGATTAAGGATTGTCCGATTCAGCTTCATGGCCGTGATTGGTTAGCAGACCTAATCATGGTAGATTTTCCGAGAGACGACGTCATTCTGGGTATTGATTGGATGGATCGTCACGATGCCGTCATTAGCGTCCGTAAGCGTTTGGTCACTATGATTTCAAACGATGGGGTCGAATGTGTTTTTCAGGGAGGTAATCCCAATTGTTCCGGGAGAGTCATCAACTTGATGAAAGCAGTGAAATTACTCAATCAGGGGTGTGTCGGTTATTGGTGCTATATAACTAAGACCGAGAGATCATCAATAATGTTGGCGAATATTCCGGTAGTGAGAGATTATGCCGACATATTTCCAGACGAGTTACATGATTTGACTCCACAGAGAGATGTGGAATTCACGATTGAGTTGGAGCCTGGTACATCTCCAATATCGAAGGCACCGTATCGGATGGCCCCGACCGAAATGCTGGAACTAAAGAATCAATTGGAGGATTTGACCGAGAAGGGTTATATCCGGCCGAGTGCGTCTCCGTGGGGAGCACCGGTATTATTTGTCAAGCAGAAGGACGGTTCTTTCTGTTTGTGTATTGATTACCGAGAGCTGAACAGGGTGACGATCAATAATATATATCCCCTACCCCGTATTGATGATCTTTTGGATCAACTTCAGGGAGCTTCAGTATTTTCCAAGATTGATTTAAGATCTGGGTATCATCAGTTGCGAATCCGAGAGTTGGATATTGCTAGGACGGCGTTCCGAACACGCTATGGTCATTATGAGTTTGTGGTAATGCCGTTTGGGTTAACTAATGCACCTTCGGTATTCATGGAGTTAATGAATCGGATTTTCGTCGACTATTTGGATCGGTTCGTGGTTGTCTTCATTGATGACATTTTAATTTATTCTCGTGACCGGGAGGAGCACGAGTTTCACCTTCATCAGGTGCTCGACGTGTTGAGACGAGAGCAACTTTATGGGAAGTTTTCCAAATGTGAATTCTGGATGTTCGAAGTGACGTTTCTCGGACATGTAATTTCATCAGACGGAGTTCGTGTCGACCCTCAGAAGACAGAGGCTATCCGAGCTTGGCAACCTCCGAAGAATGTTAAGGAAATTCGAAGTTTCCTTAGATTAGCTGGTTATTATCGGGGATTTGTGGAAGGATTTTCTAAAATTGCTCAACCCATGACGAATCTTTTAAGGAAAGATAAGAAATACACGTGTTCCGACACGTGTCAACAGAGTTTTGAGGAACTCAAGAGCCGGTTAATTTCAGCACCTGTCCTTTCTTTACCGCAAGGAACGGAAGGATTTGTGGTCTATAGTTATGCATCCAGACAGGGTCTCGGATGTGTACTAATGCAGAATGGGAAAGTTATTGCTTATGATTCACGGCAATTGAGACCTTACGAGGTAAATTATCCGACCCACGACCTGGAGCTAGCAGCCGTGGTATTCACATTGAAGATTTGGCGTCATTATCTTTATGGCGTTACCTGTCAGATATTCACCAATCATAAGAGTTTAAAATATATATTTACTCAGAAGGAGTTAAATATGCGACAGAGACGGTGGTTAGAACTAATCAAAGATTATGGTATTGAGATACTTTACCACCCGGACAAGGCGAACGTTGTTGCCGACACCTTGAGTCGTAAGTCCGTTCAGGAGCAGATGCTTGCTCGATTAACAGTTCAGAAGGAACTTCAGCAAGAATTACTTAGGCATAAGATCGAGGTTTGGTTACAGCGTGTTCAGGGACAGCTTTGTATGCTGGGGATTTCATCGCCACTTGAAGAGGCGATCAGAGTGAATTAGGGTTCAGACCCATTTTTGTTGCGCATCTGCGAGGATGTGGCACAGGGGAAAGCCCCTGGCTTTGTGGTCCACGGGGATGGACTCTTGAGATTTAAGAATCGGTTCACGTATAATAATAGTTGGCATGCTTCGATTAATATGGCACCTTACGAGGCTTTGTACGGTCGTCGTTGTCGATCTCCTTTGTGTTGGGATGACTTATCAGAATCAATCAGCACCGAGCCCGATATGCTTATAACCGCCCGTGAGAAGGTAGCTTTGATCAAGAGTCGGTTGTTTACCGCTCAGAGTCGACAGAAATCTTATGCAGACAATCGTCGCCGACCATTAGAGTTCGAGACAGGTGACCACGCGTTGGTCAAGGTATCCCCGAGTCGAGGTATCTTCCGTTTCGGGAAGCGGGGAAAGTTGAGTCCAAGATTTATTGGACCGTTTGAGATTTTGGAACGAGTAGGCGAGCTAGATTATCGATTGACCTTACCTCTGGCGTTGAGCCGAATTCATAATGTGTTTCACGTCTCTTAGCTACGGAAGAATGTTGTCGACCCGAGTCACATACTTCAGTTCGACGAAATCGAGATCGCAGATGATCATTCGTATGAGGAGCGTCCCATACGAGTCTTAGAGCGGTGAATCAAACAGTTGAGAAATAAGGCGATTCCTTTGGTTAAAATTCAGTGGTCTAGACACGGAGTCGAAGAGGCTACTTGGGAAACCGAGGATAGTATGCGGGAGAGTTATCCCGAGTTGTTTAACCCTTAGTTTCGGGGACGAAACTCTTTTAAGGGGGGGTGTATGTAATACCCAGTTGTAATTCAGTCATTATCATTCAGTAATTTCATTCAGTAATTGTCACTATGTAATTTTTCACTTGTTAATAATCATTCATCAGCCACATTCATTCATCCGTGTTCACCGTTCGGAATAACTTCGAGTTGTGTATCGATATTGTTCATTGTTTCAACCTTGCTTGGGAATCGAGACCAGAGTATTATCTTGATTGTTGTAATTGATTCATTAGTCGATGTTGACGTTGGAGTTCATGTCATTTCAAATCTCCTCATTGTTCAAATTGTGCTTTTGTTGGGCGAACCCTTGTAATCATTGCTTGGAACCATCGTTTTGGGTTTCCACACTTCCATTTCGTGTTATTATTTCCCAAATATTGATTCATATTGCTTTTATTCTCTTCCCGGGTCATTTTTCATCATTTTAGGACCCAATGGGGTGTGGACCGCGGCACAAGGGAGTGTGCGCCGCGGCACACACAATTTTCAGTTTTGGCCGACCCGCCTGTTCCGGGGGCCGCGGATCCTGCCGTCAGGGCCGCGCCACACTGCCGAGTCACTGCCGCGGCACACTCGGTCGGGCCGCGGCACACTGCCAAGTCACTGCCGCGGCACACTCGGTCGGGCCGCGGCACACTCGGCTGGGCCACGGCACACTGCCGAGCACTGGGGGCAGATTTTGGCCCTGTGCTGCGGCACACTCGGCCGGGCCGCGGCACACAGTGCAAGCTGCACTATAATTTCGTTTTTTGAGAAGAAAAACTCATTTCTTCATCCTACTTCCGAGAGATAGGGTTTGTGGGAGAAATTTTCATCATCAATCACTTGAATACTCGATTTTTCATCATTTTCATTCGGTTGTGAAGCTCGGATCGTCGATCTAATGCGTGTTCATCGAATCAAAGTGTTTGGATCTTCAAAGGTAATATTCTCAAACCTCTTGGATTTCGATTCGTGTTGAGATATGATGTTTTGGACGTTATAATCATGTTGTATGCAGATAGGGTTATTATACAAACAGGTTACTAAAGTTTACCAAAAATGACAATTTTCTGACTAAAGTTTTTTTTGTTCAAGTTTTCGGGTTTGTCAACTGGGTTACTCAAAGATTAAAATCTTACACAAATGTAACTGCGAGAGTGGGCAACCGGATGATTACCGGTTCCCCTTGTCCACGTCAGCACCATAGTTTTAAATGCTACAAAGAAGTTACTATAGTTTACGGGGTTATTAAATAGGTTACTGAACTTTACAAAAAGTTACTATGCGTGTTTTTTTTCTTTTTTTTTTCTTTTTTTTAATTATTATTTTTTTTACTTTTAAGTTTTCTTTTTCGCATGTCTTTGTATATTTTCATGGAAAAAATTTATCTTTTCGAAAAAAACATTATTTATGGAAAAAATATAATATTTGAAAAAATTTATTGAAAAATTTTTCTTCCAAATTATCTTTGTAAATAAAATTTTCTCGAAAAAGTCTTTGTAAATAAAATTTTCTAGGAAAAATTTATCTTTTCAAAAAACATTATTTATGGAAATTTTTATTTCTTCCAAAAATTAAAAAATATTTTTGGAGAAATATTTTTTTGCAAAAATATTTTTCAAAAATTTATTTTCTGGAAAAAATATATTATTTTTTGAAAAAATAAAATTATTTTCGAGAATATTATTTTTGGCAAAAATATTTTTGAAAAAATTTATTTTCTGGAAAAAATATATTATTTTTTCAAAAATAAAATTATTTTCTGGATTTTTTATATTTTTTTTAAAAAAAAAAATCCACGTTGGCAATGTAACCGGTATCAATGGGTTAAAACATCTTTAGTTACTTAAGTAACCGGTTACAAAACTTTAGTAACCTATTTGTAACAAAAAAAACTTTAGTAACAAAATTGCATTTTTTTAGTAAACTTTAGTAACATG
This sequence comes from Orobanche coerulescens, assembly GCA_033398695.1. Classification (NCBI taxonomy): domain Eukaryota; kingdom Viridiplantae; phylum Streptophyta; class Magnoliopsida; order Lamiales; family Orobanchaceae; genus Orobanche; species Orobanche coerulescens. The sequence continues at coordinate 48,183,550 of CM065807.1, read as the reverse complement.
TTTGTATAATAACCCTATGAAGATATATGTAACACCCCAAACTAGGCGGATATTACAGTGCCGTGGACCCCCGACTGGGACCCACCAGGCGAATGAAAATGAATGAATTACACAGGTAAATGTAGTACCGAACCACATTACAACATCAATTACTCCGATGAGGAATTTTATACAACACACCCAGGATGATACTGAATACAAGTATATTTTATATGGAGATAAAATATACAACAATGAGTGAAATGAATATTCAAACGGAATGTCTGCAGCGGAATAAATAAAAGAAACATAATGACTGGAAAGACTGGGGCCCCCTACTAGTATCACTGGGACTCCTCGCCGTCGCCGTGCTCTCCCCGTGCCTTAGCCTTTCCATGACCTGAAAAACAGCATCCCCCAACGGGGTCAGTTACACAGAACAACAATCCTCAAGGGTTGAAAATACACAATCATGATATATCTGAAATTATGAATTATCATGTCGAAACATACGCAATCAAACATGCTATATGAATCGACTATCAGTACGGCTCAAAGGAATGGCGCCACACTACGTCCGGGATGGAAATGTGTCCGTGCACAAGCCACCAACGAGTATCGATCGAATACACGTGTGGTCTTGTACCTAATCAGTCTCACGAAGCCATCAACTCGTGTGCACAGTCCAATGTGAGGCCACCAACCAACACACGACTATAATGTGCCCGACATGAAAATCCTACACATACCAACCGGCACGCCAGTATGACCCGGAATGCCACAATATGACAAAAGTGACAACGAAAATGAATAATGACTCACCAAGATTAAATGATGGTGAAATGAATGATAGCTCAATGAAATGATCGGAACCGTCGTTCCTTATGACTGAGGTGATCAATTGACAATGACAAGTTTTGATACGATTAATACAATGATGAATGAGTTACGATTATGAATGAACAACAACAAAAGGAATGAATATCCTTTTAACCGAGTAAGAATTAACTTACTCAATACCGATGAAGAATGTCCTTCCACGAACAACGTCCTAAATGAAATGTCGGTCGCTCGAACAACCTTGAACAACAATAATTACCAATAATCCGTTCAATACACGAATCAAACACGAATATAACGAACTCGAAACGTCGATACGAATAAACCAAGTTCATTGAGGCATTAAATCAAACACGTTGCGGCCAAACTCTGATTGTTTACAATCAAACCTCAACAATACCAACTTCAAATCTCCAAGAAGTGTTTCAAATCGACAAAACATCTCCAATACGATCAATAATCCGTTATGAATATCCAAAAACGTGATTATAACAACAATTAATCGAAAATCCCCAAATCCAACTCGATATTCAAAGTGTTCTTGAATAATCCCTCAATAATCCAATGAATCCTTATACAAACTCATAATCATATATATATCCCTTCATATAACATGATTATAACGTCCAAAACATCTTAACTCAACACAAAATCGAAATCCAAGGTGTTGAAGAAATTACCTCTTGAAGTTCCAACCACTTCGATCCGATGAACACGAGTTAAAACGAGTATCCAAGCTTCTCAAAGGAATAAAGATGATGAAGATTACACACTCCAGTGATTGATGATGATAAAATCTCTCTCTCAAACCTCTCTCTCGGATGAAGAAGGAAAAATGAAGAAGTGAGGAGAAATGACCCGGCCAAGTCATTAAATACTGCCGGAAGTTACGGCCGTAACTCGGCCCTCTTACGGCCGTAACTTTCCAAGTCAACGGCCTTACGGCCGTAACCGGCCAACTCGTACGGCCGTAACTCGGCTTCATCCGAAAGCCTGCCGACAGACTTACGGCCGTAACCGCTCCTGAGTTACGGGCGTAACTCCGCCACAAAAACATCCGTCGACACCCTTACGGCCGTAACCGCACACCTTACGGCCGTAACTCGATAATACGGCCGTATCCGCCAAACTTACGGCGTAAGCCCTCTTCGTCAACGACGGGCACTGCCGCTGGCCGTGAATCCCAAGCCTTACGGCCGTACCTTCCTCGACTTACGGCCGTATGCCGCAACCCTTACGGCCGTAAGTCACCCTTGGTCGACAACACCCAAAATTTACGAACACCACTTACGGCCGTATCTCACCTTCCTTACGGCCGTATCTCACCTTCGGCCAAAAATGTCTCGGTAGCTGCTTTGACGCCAGCGTCAGAATCGCCAGCCTTACGGCCGTACCTGCTCAACTTACGGCCGTACCACAAGACCTTACGGCCGTAAGTCCCTTTCGTCCGAATGGCCTGAAAACACGAACCCTTGTTACGGCCGTAACCCAAAGTCCTTACGGCCGTAACTCAATGCTGGCCAAGTTGAAAAATCCGATAACTCCGATTCCTCGCTACGACTGATGAATGATCCGACATAACATACGAATGTGAAAATGAACAAGTCTAACACAAGCCACAGATGATGCTCCCAGTATACGACTACCAATCACGATGAAAATAATAATACTCCTGTCGATCTCTAAACGGAGATGACATGCCGATCGGTAACTGATATACGATTACAACATGCCAACAGTGAACACAAATGAATGAATCAAGAATGATGAGTGATTATTAACGAGTGAGAATTACTGAGTGACAATTACAGACTGATAATTACTGAATGAAAATGAATGAATTACAACCGGGTATTACATACTCCCCCCCTTAAAAATAGTTTCGTCCCCGAAACTAAGGGTCAAACAACTCGGGATAACTCTCCCGCATACTATCCTCGGTTTCCCAAGTAGCCTCTTCGACTCCGTGTCTAGACCACTGAATTTTTACCAAAGGAATCGTCTTATTCCTCAACTGTTTGATCTGGCGCTCTAAAACTCGTATAGGACGCTCCTCATATGAATGATCGTCGGCGATCTCGATTTCGTCGAACTGAAGTATGTGACTCGGGTCGGCAACATACTTCCGCAGCTGAGAGACATGAAACACATTATGAATTCGGCTCAACGCCGGAGGTAAAGCCAATCGATAAGCTAACTCGCCTACTCGATCCAAAATCTCAAACGGTCCAATGAACCTCGGACTCAACTTTCCCCTCTTCCCAAAACGGAAGATACCACGACTCGGGGATACCTTGACCAACACATGGTCACCATCCTCGAACTCTAATGGTCGACGACGGTTATCCGCATATGATTTCTGTCGACTCTGAGCTGTCAACAAGCGACTCCTGATCAAAGCTACCTTCTCCCGGGCGGCTATAAGCATATCGGGCTCGGTGCCCAATGATTCTGATAGGTCGTCCCAACACAACGGAGATCGACAACGACGACCATACAAGGCCTCGTAAGGTGCCATCTTGATCGAAGCATGCCAACTGTTATTATACATGAACTCGATTAATGGTAGTTGGGCTTCCCAATCGTCTTTCCAATCGAGGACGCATGCCCTCAACATGTCCTCTAAGGTCTGAATAGTCCTCTCTGATTGTCCGTCGGACTGAGGATGAAAAGCGTACTGAGATTAAGCTGAGTTCCCATAGCACGATGAACTGATTTCCAAAATTGCGACACAAACCGTCCGTCACGATCGGAAACGATACTTTTAGGAGTACCGTGAAGTCTGACTATCTCTTTGATGAACAGTTGAGCAAGTCTCTCGGGACCCCACGTCTCCTTGATCTCAAGGAAATGAGCTGATTTAGTTAAGCGGTCCACGACCACCCAGATCGTATTCATGCCACGACGACTCGTCGGCAAACTCGTGATGAAATCCATAGAAATGTCTTCCCACTTCCACTCGGGAATAGGAAGGGGTTTCAGCATACCCGCCGGTCGCTGATGTTCAATCTTAACTTGTTGACAGTTTAAGCATCTCGAAATAAATTCTGCGACTTCTCGCTTCATATTACTCCACCAGTAATTTTGTTTCAAGTCCTTGTACATCTTGCTAGACCCCGGATGCACAGAATAAGGGGTAGCATGAGCTTCTTTCAAAATCGAGTCTTTCAACTCGTCATTCGCCGGTACGCACAACCGATTCTTAAACCTCAAAAGTCCATCCTCGTGGACCACAAATCCAGGGGCTTTCCCCTGAGCCACATCCTCTCGGATGCGCAACAATGATGGGTCCGAACCCTGATTCTCTCGGATTTCCTCCTCGAGTGATGATGAAATCTCTAACATACAAAGCTGCCCCTGAACTTGCTGAAGCCAGACCTCGATCTCGGTTCTAAGGAATTTCTGCTGAAGCTCCTTCTGAACTGTTAAACGGGCAAGCATCTGCTCCTGAACGGACTTACGACTCAAGGCGTCGGCGACAACGTTCGCCTTGCCCGGGTGGTAGAGGATATCGATATCATAATCTTTGATTAATTCCAACCACCGTCTCTGACGCATATTTAACTCCTTCTGAGTAAATATATACTTTAAACTCTTATGATCGGTGAATATCTGACAGGTAACGCCATAAAGATAATGACGCCAAATTTTCAAAGCGAACACCACGGCTGCTAGCTCCAGGTCGTGTGTAGGATAATTAACCTCGTAAGGTCTCAATTGCCGTGAAGCATAGGCAATAACCTTCCCATTCTGCATGAGTACACATTCGAGACCCTGTCCGGACGCATCACTATAGACCACAAATCCTTCCGTCCCCTGCGGCAAGGAAAGTACAGGTGCTGACATTAACCGGCTCTTGAGTTCCTCAAAACTCCATTGACACGCGTCGGACCACGTGTATTTCTTATCCTTCCGCAAAAGGTTCGTTAAGGTTTGAGCGATTCTAGAAAATCCTTCCACAAACCGCCGATAATAACCCGCTAATCCGAGAAAACTTCGGATTTCCTTAACGTTCTTCGGAGGTAGCCAATCCCGAATAGCCTCCGTCTTCTGAGGATCGACACGAACTCCGTCTGATGAAATTACATGTCCGAGAAAAGTCACTTCGGACATCCAGAATTCACATTTGGAAAACTTCCCAAAAAGTTGTTCTCGCCTCAACACATCGAGCACTTGATGAAGGTGAAACTCGTGTTCCTCCCGGTCACGAGAATAAATCAAAATGTCATCGATGAAGACAACAACAAACCGATCCAAAAAGTCGATGAAGACCCGATTCATTAACTCCATGAATACCGCAGGTGCATTAGTCAATCCGAACGGCATAACCACAAACTCATAATGACCATAGCGTGTTCGAAACGCCGTCCTCGCGATATCCGACTCTCGAATCCATGAATCGATGATATCCAGATCTTAAGTCGATCTTGGAAAATACTGAAGCTCCCTGAAGTTGATCTAAGAGATCATCAATACGGGGTAAGGGATACTTATTCTTGATCGTCACCCTGTTCAACTCCCGATAATCAATACATAAGCGGAATGAACCATCCTTCTTCTTGACAAACAACACTGGTGCTCCCCACGGGGACGCACTCGGTCGGATATAACCTTTCTCGAACAACTCCTAAAGTTGGTTCTTTAATTCCTGCATTTCGGTCGGGGCCATCCGGTACGGTGCCTTCGATATCGGGGACGTACCAGGCTCCAACTCAATCGTGAATTCCACATCTCTCCGTGGAGGCAAACCAGGTAACTCGTCTGGAAAAACGTCGGCATACTCCCTCACTACCGGAATATCCGTCAACAATACTGATGATTTCTCGGTTTTGGTCATGAAGCACCAATAACCAACACATCCCTGACTGAGTCATCGCACTGCTTTCATCAGATTAATGACCTTACCCGAACAGCCGGGATTACCTCCCTGAAATACACATTCAACCCCATCGTCTGCAATGATAGTGATCATATGCTTACGGACACTAATGATGGCATCATGACGATCCATCCAATCAATACCCAAGATGACGTCGTCCCTCGGCAAATATACTACGATTAGGTCCGCTGGCCATACACGACCATGAAACTGAATCGGACAATTCTGAATCTCACGGTTACCGATAATTCGTCTACCATCAGGTAGGCCAATGACATAAGGCTCACAACTAGTAGCACTACCCAGACGTAGTCTACTCAAACATGACTCGGAAATGAATGAATGAGATGCACCAGTATCAAAAAGGGTACACACAGGTTGAGATAGAATATCGAGTGTACCTGAGATCATTCGGGCCTCGGGATCATCGGTCTTCTTCATCTCATAAATTCGGGGCTTGCCGGCCCCGAACCGACGCTCCGTCGATAGCTCTTAGTTCCGCCTTTAGCTCCTGTCGTCTTGAGCAGCCGACCGAGTGGCTTTGATTACGCACGGCCAATGACACAGGAGCTTGAGATGACGCGGAGTGGGTTTAGAGTCCCTACGGCAAAAGCGGGCCCTATGCCCAGCAGTCCCTGATTGTGGCACGTGATGATCGCTTGGACATTTGGTCTTGAAATGACCTGTTCCTCACGGTTAAACAGTGATGGCGAAGCGGCCGCTCGCGATCGAGATCCCGCGGGTTTAGGCCGTGGGAGGTCGCTCGAAAAAGTAGAGCCCGCACGTGGTTTCTTGAAGGTGGCACGACTCCGTCATGATTCTGGTTCTTGGACTTCTTGCTAGCGAGACGAAGGTTCTTTGCTTAGCAATTTCCTTAGCGATAAGCTCGTAGGTGAGAGCTTTCTCAATGAATTCACCAACGTGGTGCAATTATGATTAAATGGCAAGTCTCATACGGGGTTTTGACCTCTTCAAGTACTTGATCTTGTCCGCTTCTGAGTGAATGATAGATGAGGCGAACGGAAGAAGTTCCTGAAATTTTTCGGCAATGGCGAGAACATCATCATCCGCCGAAAGGTCGGGAGTGAGTAATTCCGACAACTTGGCCTCCCTGAGTGGGGCCGGATAGTACCTCTCCATCATGAGAGTCTTGAACTGATCCCAAGTACATGATCCGTCTGTGGGCTTCAACGATAACCACCATGAATGAGCGCTCTTACCGAGATAGTAAGCCGCAACTGAAACTTTATGCCCTTCAGGGCAATCCACCATAGCAAATAACTTCTCAAAATGCTCAAGCCAATGAACAATATCCGCCGGCTCAGATGAGCCCTCAAAGGTAGGTGGTCGCTGGCGAGAGATATCGCTAATGATATTGCTTACACCCTTCTCTTGCCTCTGAGGTGGCGGCGGAGGAGCCTGCTGATTTTGATTGACGGAGTTATGCATCGTCTCCATCAACTGAGCCATCTGGGTCATTTGGGCCATCATGCCCTGCATAAATGCGAGTGAGTCAACCCGGACACCCTCTGACTGAGCCGTGTCCCGGGTACGACTCCCCGATAGTGAATGATCGCATCCAGGTGAATGAGTGGCAGCGTCACTGCTCGATGCGTTAGCATTATTCCTGGCATTTGCACGTGTATTCGCACGAGTTCTCGGGATTCGGCCCGCTCCACGGCCTCCTCCTCCTCGTCCTCTGCCAGCTCTTTCCATACTGAAGTAGGAAAGTCACATGATGATTATATTTCCCGCATGAATATCACGTTATGATTATGGTATGGGATGATGAAAATGAGCATACACGCTTAAATACAGCGATTACATGAATGCTTAATTGACGTGACATGATTATCTGATGAAGTTACTGAAATGATTATCTTGAATGAGTTAACAAGGTTAATGATTTGATCTTCCTGATCAACAACTGAATAATGAAATGAATTGACTGATTAATGAGTTAACTTTGGCCGTCCGGTCAAAATGACAATGATGATTGAGGATTGTTAACTGATGAATTATGAATGAATGATTAATGCCAGAAATTATACCATGGCATCAGAAATCTTACAGTTCTTGGTCTGATTGGCTCGGCATTTGCACAGGTCACACGTGATGCGAAAGTCCAATGATACTAGTCCGATGACGATGATTTCAAACGAGACATGACTTGGAGGGTAGTATTCAAAACCACTCTCCGATACCAACTCTATAACACCCCAAACTAGGCGGATATTACAGTGTCGTGGACCCCCGACTGGGACCCACCAGGCGAATGAAAATGAATGAATTACACAGGTAAATGTAGTACCGAACCACATTACAACATCAATTACTCCGATGAGGAGTTTTATACAACACACCCAGGATGATACTGAATACAAGTATATTTTATATGGAGATAAAATACACAACAATGAGTGAAATGAATATTCAAACGGAATGTCTGCAGCGGAATAAATAAAAGAAACATAATGACTGGAAAGACTGGGGCCCCCTACTAGTATCACTGGGACTCCTCGCCGTCGCCGTGCTCTCCCCGTGCCTTAGCCTTGCCATGACCTGAAAAACAGCATCCCCTAACGGGGTTAGTTACACAGAACAACAATCCTCAAGGGTTGAAAATACACAATCATGATATATCTGAAATTATGAATTATCCTGTCGAAACATACGCAATCAAACATGCTATATGAATCGACTATCAGTACGGCTCAAAGGAATGGAGCCACACTACGTCCGGGATGGAAATGTGTCCGTGCACAAGCCACCAACGAGTATCGATCGAATACACGTGTGGTCTTGTACCTAATCAGTCTCACGAAGCCATCAACTCGTGTGCACAGTCCAATGTGAGGCCACCAACCAACACACGACTATAATGTACCCGACATGAAAATCCTACACATACCAACCGGCACGCCAGTATGACCCGGAATGCCACAATATGACAAAAGTGACAACGAAAATGAATAATGACTCACCAAGATTAAATGATGGTGAAATGAATGATAGCTCAATGAAATGATCGGAACCGTCGTTCCTTATGACTGAGGTGATCAATTGACAATGACAAGTTTTGATACGATTAATACAATGATGAATGAGTTACGATTATGAATGAACAACAACAAAAGGAATGAATATCCTTTTAACCGAGTAAGAATTAACTTACTCAATACCGATGAAGAATGTCCTTCCACGAACAACGTCCTAAATGAAATGTCGGTCGCTCGAACAACCTTGAACAACAATAATTACCAATAATCCGTTCAATACACGAATCAAACACGAATATAACGAACTCGAAACGTCGATACGAATAAACCAAGTTCATTGAGGCATTAAATCAAACACGTTGCGGCCAAACTCCGATTGTTTACAATCAAACCTCAACAATACCAACTTCAAATCCCCAAGAAGTGTTTCAAATCAACAAAACATCTCCAATACGATCAATAATCCGTTATGAATATCCAAAAACGTGATTATAACAACAATTAATCGAAAATCCCCAAATCCAACTCGATATTCAAAGTGTTCTTGAATAATCCCTCAATAATCCAATGAATCCTTATACAAACTCATAATCATATATATATCCCTTCATATAACATGATTATAACGTCCAAAACATCTTAACTCAACACAAAATCGAAATCCAAGGTGTTGAAGAAATTACCTCTTGAAGTTCCAACCACTTCGATCCGATGAACACGAGTTAAAACGAGTATCCAAGCTTCTCAAAGGAATAAAGATGATGAAGATTACACACTCCAGTGATTGATGATGATAAAATCTCTCTCTCAAACCTCTCTCTCGGATGAAGAAGGAAAAATGAAGAAGTGAGGAGAAATGACCCGGCCAAGTCATTAAATACTGCCAGAAGTTACGGCCGTAACTCGGCCCTCTTACGGCCGTAACTTTCCAAGTCAACGGCACCGGCCAACTCGTACGGCCGTAACTCGGCTTCGTCCGAAAGCCTGCCGACAGACTTACGGCCGTAGCCGCTCCTGAGTTACGGGCGTAACCCGCCTTCGTCAAAAACATCCGTCGACACCCTTACGGCCATAACCGCACACCTTACGGCCGTAACTCGGATAATACGGCCGTATCCGGCCAAACTTACGGGCGTAAGCCCTCTTCGTCGAAAACGACCAGGCACCACACTGCCGCGTCTGGCCGTGAATCGCCAAGCCTTACGGCCGTACCTTCCTCGACTTACGGCCGTATGCCGCAACCCTTACAGCCGTAAGTCACCCTTGGTCGACAACACCCAAAATTTACGAACACCACTTACGGCCGTATCTCACCTTCCTTACGGCCGTATCTCACCTTCGGCCAAAAATGTCTCGGTAGCTCTTTGACGCCAGCGTCAGTAATCGCCGACCTTACGGCCGTACCTGCTCAACTTACGGCCGTACCACAAGACCTTACGGCCGTAAGTCCCTTTCGTCCGAATGTACTGAAAACACGAACCCTTGTTACGGCCGTAACCCAAAGTCCTTACGGCCGTAACTCGATGCTGGCCAAGTTGAAAAATCCGATAACTTCGATTCCTCGCTACGACTGGTGAATGATCCGACATAACATACGAATGTGAAAATGAACAAGTCTAACACAAGCCACAGATGATGCTCCCAGTATACGACTACCAATCACGATGAAAATAATAATACTCCTGTCGATCTCTAAACGGAGATGACATGCCGATCGGTAACTGATATACGATTACAACATGCCAACAGTGAACACAAATGAATGAATCAAGAATGATGAGTGATTATTAACGAGTGAGAATTACTGAGTGACAATTACAGGCTGATAATTACTGAATGAAAATGAATGAATTACAACCGGGTATTACAATATATACATATGATTATGAGTATGTATGAATATTCATCGGATTATTGAAAGGTTATTCAAGAACATTTTGAATATTGAGTTGGATTTGGGGGTTTTCGATTAATTATTGTTGAAATCACGAATTTGGATATTCATATTGGATTATTGATTGTATTGAAGATGTTTTGTTGGTTTGAAACACTTCGTGGGGATTCGATATTGGTATTATTGAGGTTTGGTTGTAAACAATCGAATTTTGGCCTCAACGTGTTCGATATAATGCCCCAATGAACTTGGTTTAGTCGTATCGACGTTTTGAGTTAGTTATATTCGTGTTTGATTCATATCTTGAATGGATTGTTGGTAATTGTGTTATTCAAGGTTGTTCGAGCGACTGGTAGTTTCCTTAGGACGTTGTTCGAGAGAGATCGTATCATCACCGGTGTTAAGGTAAGTTAATTCTTACTCGGTTAAAGGGATATTGATTCCTTTCGTTGTTGTTTATTCATAATCATAACTCATTCATATTGTATTAACTGTATCGAGACTTGTCATTGTCAACTAATCACTTCAGTCACGAGGAACGACGGTTCCAATCATTTCATTGAGCTATCATTCATTTCACTATCATTTCATCTCGGTGAGTCATTATTGATTTCGATGTCACTTTTGTTATCTCGTGGCATTCCGGGTCATACTGGCGTGCCGGTTGGTATGTGTAGGATTTTCATGTCGGGCACATATTAAGTCGTGTGTTGGTTGTTGGCCTCACATTGGACTGTGCACACGAGAAGATCACTTCGTGAGACTGATTAGGTACAAGACCACACGTGTATTCGATCGATACTCATTGGTGGCTTGTGCACGGACACATTTCCATCCCAGGCGTAGTGTGGCGCCACCCTTTGAGCCGTACCGTTAGTTGATTCATATAGCATGTTTGATTGCGTATGTTTTCCACAGGATTAGGTTATAGTCTAACCGATTCACTTTTGATCGCATGTCTTCGACGGTTTGAGATTTTTATTTCGAACTTGTGGTTTATACAACATATATGATTGTGTTTATTCAACTCTTGAGGATTGTTGTTCTGTGTAACTGACCCCGTTGGGGGATTTTGTTTTTCAGGTCATGGCAAGGCTAAGGCACGGGAAGAGACGTTGACGGCGAGGAGTCCCAGTGATACTAGTAGGGCCCCCCAGTCCTTTTCATTCACTCGTGTTTTCCTTATTTTATTTCCGCTGCAGACTTCCGTTTGAATACTCATTTTATTCAGTGTCGTATGTTTTATCTTCATATAAAATATACATGTATTATGTATTATCTTAGGTGTGTTGTATGAAACTCCTCACCGGAGTAATTAGTGATGTAATGTGGTTCGGTACTACATTTACCCTGTGTATTTCATTCATTTTCACTCGCCTGGTGGGTCCCTGTCGGGGGTCCACGGCACTGTAATATCCGCCTAGTTTGGGGTGTTACAGAGTTGGTATCGGAGAGTGGTTTTGAATACTACCTTCCGAGTCATGTCTCATTTGAAATCATCATTCATCAGACTAGTATCATTGGACTTTCGCGTCACGTGTGACCCGTGCAAGAGCCGAGCCCTTCAGACCAAAGAACAGTAAGATTTCCTCAATTATCATTTTCATTTGTAATCAAGTCGATCATGTTAATTCATTAATCACTCAATTCATTTCATTGTTCAATTGTTGATCCTGAGGATCATATCATTGATCTTGTTAACTTGTTCAAGATAATCATTTCAAGAATTTCATCGGATAATCACGTCACTTCAGTTGATCATTCATGTAATCATTATGTTTGGGCGCGTATGCTCATTTTCATCATTTCATAACGTAATCATAATGTGATATTCATGCGAGATATATAATCATTTCGTGACTTTCCTACTTCAGTTTGGAATGAGCTGGCAGAGGACGCGGGGGAAGAGGCCGCGGTGCGGGCCGAAACCCGAGAGCTCGTGTGAATACACGTGCGAATGCTAGGAATAATGCTAATTCATCGAGCAGTGATGCTGCCACTCATTCACGGGCGTAATAATCCTGCAATTTAATATAGGAGCTCCACTAACCAACTGGCTTGGCGCAGTTGGTCACCTGAACTTCAATTTAGTTGGAAGTCAGGAGTTCAATTCCTAGTGGCAACACTTTGGAATTGAATTTTTCAAGGCCCAATGATCTCTTATTCTTTGACTAAGGGTTAAGTCCTAATCCTACGGGGTACGCTTATGGGCTTCAAGCGGCAGTATGGAAGGCCAGATCTCGGTGGGACCCTGCAGTTGGATTTGAGGGGGTCCAACATGGAGCAATAACTTGGGGGACGACTTCTTGTGCGCGGTAGTTGAGGATATTTAAGAACTTGGGAGCCAGATACACATTTCGTGATTTAACTGGTAACAGTATTGTGGGGTCGGGGTTGTTATCTCGAGAACTAGTCAGATGTAAGCTTGGAACCTCCGTATAAAAAAAAATAGGAGCTCCACCTGTAAATACAAGTATCTATACTACTTAAAACTCATACCCCTTAATTTAATGTGGAAGGGGGTTTGTGCACAAAGTAAAGGTTATCCCCCTTAATATTTATCAATTTATTCTGAAAATGTTTTATCTCACATTATTTTCATCGTAAGAAATTATATTGATCAAAATAAATAATGCCAACCTAATTGTAAAATTTTTTGAAACTATATATATTACCTTCTCTTGGCTTATGTGTTTACTCTGTTTATCAACTGTTGAAGACTTTATCCAATTAACCTTACCAATATATAGTTGGTATATGTTAATAAATATATATGTCAGAAAATCTTCATCTAATGTTTCTGATGCGTTAATGTTGAAATAGTACAAATTTTCGTTTATGATAAACTCATCTTGAATGCTCTCAATAAACTCATTTTGAATGCTGCCAATAAAATATGCAGGTATGGAACACCAAAGGGCTGCGATTTTTCACCCTCAAAGAATACGAATCACTCTTACCATATATGATTATTAATATAGAACAATAAAACAGTAAACATTAGTATTCAACGGTACCTCATATTTAAGTCCTCATATTCTAGAGAATCCAAAGATACACCACGAGCACATAAAGCTTCCATGTTCAATATCATGGTATGGCTCTTTGCCATTACCCGCCTCAAATGCTCACAACAACCAAAAAGCAACCTCGAAAATGCATAATCTTCACATGCCTGTTGCACAAACCACAAACGCATACAATCATGCAATTTAGAAGATCCAGAAATATTCATCAAGTTCTCTAACAACTCAAAATCTGCCATTGGAAATATATATATATATATATATATATATATATATATATATATCAAATTACAAATGGTTTATAATTCGCTATGGCAAAAGTGCCAAATAAATAGGCAAAAAAAATTTATGTAACTTATTCATATTAAAGGATTACATATGAAGAGACTATTTTAATTGTAACTTTTAATGTAAATAAACTAATTTAAATACAAAAGTTATGATAAACATCACAATGCAAATGCACCTTCTAATACACAAGGTGATTAAATTGAACTTTTAAATGATAGTATAAATTACAAAATGGTAAAATTTTAGCTATGAAAACTTAGATACAATTGGTGCATCGCACGGGTTGAATAAACCAAAAACAACCCGGAGAAACACATGGGTTAGTAAAGCTTAATTTCGTATAACTAATTACATAGACTAAAATAAAAGGATAGTAACAATAAAAAAACATGTAAATTTCTCTAAAAGGCATTTAAATTCCGCCATCTGCTTATTCAACCGTCTGTCCCAATATTACGTACAAAATACGTAGATATTCAACCAAAGACCATGCATCGCACGAGTTGGATAATGCCTCGTACAATTAACAACTATACTTGGTCAAAAAAAAATCAACTGTACTTTCCCAACCAATATTGACATCTTTTATAAGTAGAAATATTTTGAAAAATATCTTAAAGATGTTTCAGGAGAAAGTAAAAAGACTGTAAATAGAGTCAATTAATTGCATTCATAACAGTAATAGAGGGGCCTTCCATACATAGGATTCCTAGATAAGGTAAGACATCTAATAGGATTCCTAGATAAGGTAAGACATCTAATAGGATCCTACTACCTATAGAAGGATCTAGAACCTTCCATCTATGTATCTACCACCAGTATTAGGTAAGACACATTACGAGAATAATAATTCCCGGAACACTCCCCCTGTGTCGAGCACTAATACAACAATGGTGCAGAAGATGTTGCCTTCGTAAAAACCTATTCCAAGCCAAAACAAAACCACATGGGAAAAATAAAGGCTTGATGAGGAAAAGATTGCAACGCACCAAGATAACATTTGATGTATACTCCCCCTGATGTATGCATAATGACTCACCCTGATGAGTACCTAAAATCATAGGAGTCAGATGCCAAGTTGCCCTCACAACTTTACCAAGGAAAAACCCAGTGGGAAAAATACCTCTTGGTCTAAGTTGAACAGAAGTACAACACATCATTGTATGGATGTTCTCATAGGTCGCCTCATTAAAAACCTTACCAAGTGCAAACCCAATGGGAAAAAACAAACCTTCGTCCAAGGACAAAAAGAGCGCGACACATCTAAAGTGCAGATTCGCTAAAGACTTATCCGAAAATCAAGTTTTCTAAAGTCTTGATCTCCATGCACTAAATCAGTCATAACTTCTTCGATTCAATAGGTATCAACGAAACTGTAAGAACTTATGAAAACTAGACACCCATAGCTTTTCATTCACATACAGTACGTAACCTAGATCGACCTGAGCAGATCACAAAGCTCTATCGAAGTTGACTCGGCAAATTACCGGACATATCCTGTCCTACTTTGTAACAATAGTCATATGTCACTCAAAATGATGGATGTGATCAAATGATTGGTTTCCTTGGAAAGTAGACACAAACCTTTCCAATGGTACCAATTTCACCATTTTCCATCAAGTGAGCTACCCTGTAGGTCATATGGGAAATAGACCAACACATTCTGGGCAGATTCGGGTATTAGTTTTCAAGTGTCCTTTTTATCGAGATAGAGGGAGCTTCAAGCTTATTGTCAATCACAGACATTGCGTGAGCGCATCTTAGGCCATCATCACAGTGGCTTTACCTAATTATTACGAATGAGTACATCGAGTCAGACATGAGTACATAATACCGTACTTTTCTCTTAAGACTGTGTCATCACTTAAGTGAGCCAAGTCCTATTATGACTTCGACTAGTCATTGGGAATCATATAGGCATTGCTTTATCGTCTTTTAGGGAACCCGTCCCTTATATTGCCTTAAACTGATTGATGAATACGCATCATCAAGTGTCCCCAAGATCCTTTTATTCTTAATTTTGGATTTAGCGGAATCTCCATGGGCTCAGTTATGGTCTCGAGCTTTTTCGAATCATATGTTTTCCTTTGTATTTATCACATAAGATTCTGCTATGCACTAAGCTGGGGGTCTTCATGGAAACAGTCTCCCTACCGTAATAAGTAGGGGCATAGTCTGCGTACATCTTACCCTCCCCAGACCCTGCTCTGAGCGGGATATACTGGGTATGTTTGGTTTCTTAGTCTCACAAGAGTACATCACTATAATCCCTTAGTTTTACACGCAAAAGCTTCATATCTCTTCCAAATCAAGTATATGTAATACCCGGTTGTAATTCAGTCATTATCATTCAGTAATTTGCTTCAGTAATGGTCACTATGCAATTTTTCACTTGTTAATAAACATTCATCATCCACATTCATTCATCCGTGTTCACCGTTCGGAATAACTTCGAGTTGTGTATCGATATTGTTCATTGTTTCAACCTTGCTTGGGAATCGAGACCAGAGTATTATCTTGATTGTTGTAATTGATTCATTAGTCGATGTTGACGTTGGAGTTCATGTCATTTCAAATCTCCTCATTGTTCAAATTGTGCTTTTGTTGGGCGAACCATTGTAATCATTGCTTGGAACTACCGTTTTGGGGTTTCCGCACTTCCATTTCGTGATATTATTTCCCAAATATTGATTCCTATTGCTTTTATTCTCTTCTTGGGTCATTTTTCATCATTTTAGAACCCAAGGGGGTGTGGGCGGCACGAGGAGTGTCTTGCGCGGCACACATTTTCGATTTTGGCCGACCCGCAGTCTGGGGGCGGCTCCTGCCGGCAGGGCCGCGGCATACTGCCGAGTCACTGCCGCGGCACACTCGGCCAGGCTGCGGCACACTCGGCCGGGCCGCGGCACACAGTGCAGGCTGCACTATAATTTCATTTTTTGAGAAGAAAAACTCATTTCTTCATCCTACTTCTGAGAGAGAGGGTTTGTGGGAGAAATTTTCATCATCAATCACTTGAATACTCGATTTTCATCATTTTCATTTGGTTGTGAAGCTCGGATCGTCGATCTAACGCGTGTTCATCGAATCAAAGTCTTTGGATCTTCAAAGGTAATATTCTCAAACCTCTTGGATTTCGATTTGTGTTGAGATATGATGTTTTGGACGTTATAATCATGTTGTATGAAGAGATATACATATGATTATGAGTATGTATGAATATTCATCGGATTATTGAAAGGTTATTCAAGAACACTTTGAATATTGAGTTGGATTTGGGGATTTTCGATTAATTGTTGTTGAAATCACGAATTTGGATATTCATATTAGATTATTGATCGTAATGAAGATGTTTTGTTGGTTTGAAACACTTCTTGGGGATTTGATATTGGTATTATTGAGGTTTGGTTGTAAACAATCGAATTTTGGCCTCAACGTGTTCGATATAATGCCCCAATGAACTTGGTTTAGTCGTATCGACGTTTTGAGTTAGTTATATTCGTGTTTGATTCATATCTTGAATGGATTGTTGGTAATTGTGTTATTCAAGGTTGTTCGAGCGACTGGTAGTTTCCTTAGGACATTGTTCGAGAGAGATCGTATCATCACCGGTGTTGAGGTAAGTTAATTCTTACTCGGTTAAAGGGATATTGATTCCTTTCGTTGTTGTTTATTCATAATCATAACTCATTCATATTGTATTAACTGTATCGAGACTTGTCATTGTCAATTAATCACTTCAGTCACGAGGAACGACGGTTCCAATCATTTCATTGAGCTATCATTCATTTCACTATCATTTCATCTCAGTGAGTCATTATTGATTTCGATGTCACTTTTGTTATCTCGTGGCATTCCGGGTCATACTGGCGTGCCGGTTGGTATGTGTAGGATTTTCATATCGGGCACATATTAAGTCGTGTGTTGGTTGTTGGCCTCACATTGGAATGTGCACACGAGAAGATCACTTCGTGAGACTGATTAGGTACAAGACCACACGTGTATTCGATCGATACTCGTTGGTGGCTTGTGCACGGACACATTTCCATCCCAGGCGTAGTGTGGTGCCACCCTTTGAGCCGTACCATTAGTTGATTCATATAGTATGTTTAATTGCGTATGTTTTCCACAGGATGGGGTTATAATCTAACCGATTCACTTTTGATCGCATGTGTTCGACGGTTTGAGATTTTTATTTCGAACTTGTGGTTTATACAGCATATATGATTGTGTTTATTCAACTCTTGAGGATTGTTGTTCTGTGTAACTGACCCCATTGGGGGATTTTGTTTTTCAGGTCATGGCAAGGCTAAGGCACGGGAAGAGAACGTTGACGGGAGGAGTCCCAGTGATACTAGTAGGGGGGCCCAGTCCTTTTCATTCACTCGTGTTTTCCTTATTTTATTTCCGCTGCAGACTTCCGTTTGAATACTCATTTTATTTAGTGTCGTATGTTTTATCTTCATATAAAATATACATGTATTCCGTATTATCTTGGGTGTGTTGTATGAAACTCCTCATCGGAGTAATTAGTGATGTAATGTGGTTCGGTACTACATTTACCCTGTGTATTTCATTCATTTTCACTCGCCTGGTGGGTCCCAGTCGGGGGTCCACGGCACTGTAATATCTACCTAGTTTGGGGTGTTACAGTATATGCTTAGTATGCATTCCCGATAATTACTTGTCGACTCGCTCCGTGCTCAGGAGCCACTTGATTTGAGTCTGATCCACCACGAGATCCTTTATCACTTAACTTAGTTCCCCACTAAGATAAGATTTAACCACAAACTGCACGTCAGTTTTTGGGAAACTATCTAACTGAAAAGATAGTGGATGCTATAACATCCATTACGATAGCACAACTAAGTTTCGTGTCATCGTAGTCAATTCCATTACGTTCATGAGAAACCTCGCGCCATGAGGTGAGTTTAACTCATTCTCTCACTCGCTTTAACAAAGTATACAGATATATCTAATCTTTGGAGTGTCGGCACCACTTCAACAAAGGGCTATCACTTTGTTTATACTGGAGTCGCATATATTTCCATTTTAGGCCAAGGCTACAACGTTGTAGATTTTCAACGAAGTATGGTTCGATTAAACTCACATTCCACGTCCTCATGTACCGGCTTTATTCATAGAGTACTCTTTATGGATTGGCATTCATCGAGGCGTCCCCCAATGATGACTATAATCCAGAATCACATGAGACGGATGAATTCATTTGATCATATGATCAAGTTTCATGTACCAAACTCGCATACATTCTTAGCGAGAGTATTTATCGAACCAAGTGGCATCCCAATACTCTATGAGATCCACGGCCTAGTAACAACATCTACCACAATTTGTGGTGTTACCATATCACCATTCATAGGTGACGAACGTCCATGACCGGACATAATCCTTGCAGACATGTTTGCAGCATTTATTTAATCTCGTCACTTTAGGGAACTTGGTGAGACACAGTAGGGACAAACTACGACAATTCCAAGTCATTCTACTCGAACATAATCGTTCGCATCTCCCCTAACGACGGGAAGACTGGCTCATCAAAGTGACTTACGAGATCGTCTGCCAAGGTATATTTTAAACGGACTATTAGTGAAAGCGCATGTCATATTCATCATTTATAACCCATCATAATGCGTTATGGTGACGCACTTTGGCACATGAACATGTGGATGATAAAGGTTTTCCGTGTTAACACAATCCAGTTAACAAAATGCATATGGTTACACTTGTAACTAAGCATTTGAATGATGATAGGTATAGGTGAATATGACATGTTGACCTATGCTACATAACCGTAGCTACTGGTCTTGAGAATTCAACAAAACCGCCACCATGCACCACCGGGATCGAACATGAAGAAACGATTGAACCGACGATAGGCTGTTGGTTTTATCGAACCTCTAGTGCTTTCTTGAAGAGTTCACTCCCTTCACCAGCCTCAAAACACCTCAAAATTTTATGAGCATGTATAAACGGGTATTTAGGATTCCAAAACCATCAACCTTGTGGTCAGAAACCGGTCGAAATGACATCGAACTAGTTGATAGGACGGCTGGTGGTCTGTGAAAACTTCATTTAAGTAGTTCACTTCCTTCCAAGTCTCCAAATGGCACCAAAATTTGTGAGAAGGTAGCCTTGGATGTTAGGAAGTATTTGTTAAAATTTCACTTTAAGACTTGGTCTAAAAAGTGGGTGAACCGACCTTTACAATGACTGGTCCGCAAGTTGGACAACCATAACTCAGGTTTCATCAACTTATCAATCATTGTCAAAGGAACAACATAACATATAAATATTATCACTTGAGTACGACCATTTGTGAACACCCTCATAGCATCATAAGCCACCCAGGCTAATACTTATGATCATGTATGTATAAGAACTCGGTGAAAAGGGAGGACTCAGCACCATGTTTATGCGAGTCGCTACATTATTCTCTTTAGCATATGAGGGTGTCATCTCCTAATCGTGCCAAAGAATAGGCTTAAATCAATGAACATGGCTAAGAAGGATCATTGGGCGGTCTTTGGCGTCACACATGTTTATGAAAACAAGACGCGTATGACATAAATATCAACATCGGTCATGAGCCTTGCTCATGACTCCACCAACGTACTTTGGTGTCTTTGATCCAACTAGTTTCTTTGTTCAACGAAAATGATGTACATGAAAATACCGTGGTATATAGATCATCAAACTGTCTAAACTCCGGACTATTAAAGCCTAAATGTGTCAATATCCCAATACATCTTCTGGTTACACAAACCGATGCAAACCGGACCATATTGACTCATGAATATTTTTCCTTTTCACATATCCAGTACAAGTGATGCATAAGATTTTATTCTCACAAATCACAATGAGATGCTATGAGTGATACACTTTGGCATATATATCATCGAGTCATAACATGGTTCAATTGTTACGGAACATATGTGACTAGAAAACGCCATTCGGCATTCAACAACTTGAGCATATACCACTCATTGATTGTGATGACTTAGTCATTATAGTCACAATGGATTTACAAACCGAAATCTAAAAATATCGTGTTCCTTGAAAATAGCTTAATACGCACTCAATTTCGCTTGCAAAATTTTACAAATATGAGCATAGCGAACACTCTTCCATTTTGGCCTTGGACCATTTCTTGGATTCATAAGTGTTGATAATTTTATGAAGCGGCCTTACTTCTTCACTTATATAGGTGATCTCCTATAAAGAGTAACCTGCCATACTCCATCTATAAAAGGCTATATGAATCATTAAAAGCTTTAAAAGCTTACCCTTCACCACAAACTATAGGCTTGCACTTGAACAACTACGAGAATAGATTTTCAAGTGCTTAACTTGAACTTTCACAACTTAGTTGTCTCATTGAATCAAGTTCTTGGGATCTCCAATCATCCTGGTTGAGTTACCACTATGAAAATTCTCAATATGTGGATTTCAATCCCATTCCCCTTGCTGCATTATATAATTGGTCACGGTTAATACCTTTCGTAAATGGATCCGCTATATTGTCTTTTGACTTTACATAGTCAATACACATTATTCTTGTAGTGATCAATTGTCTAATGGTATTGTGTCTTCGACGAATATGTCGAGACTTACCATTATATATACTGTTCTTTGCCTTCCCTATGGCTGCCATGCTATCACAATGTATCATAACGGGAGGCAAAGGTTTTTCCCAACAGGGAATATCTTCTAAGAAGTTTCTTAACCATTCGGCCTCTTCGCCGGCTTTGTCTAAAGCAATAAACTCCGATTAAATTGTAGATCGGGATATGCATGTTTGCTTAGAATATTTCGATGATATTGCTCCTCCACCAATGGTAAATACATAACCGCTTGTGGATTTAGAGTGTTTAGTATCGGATATCTAGTTGGCATCACAATATCCTTCCAAAACAGCTGGATATCTCGAATAGTGTATACCATGATTGACGGTGTGTTTTAAGTATCTCAACACTCTTACCAATGCGGTCCAATGATCCTTTCCAGGATTACTCGTAAACCGACTCAGTTTACTAATAGAATATGCTATGTCTGGCCTTGTACAATTTGATAAGTACATGAGGCTTCCAATTATCCTAGCATATTCTGTTTGTGATATGGGTTCTCCTCTATTTTTGGCTAAGTGTAAACTTAAGTCAACAGGTGTCTTAGCCGGAGGTAGATCGTATGCCTTGAATTTCTTAAGCACATTCTCAACATAGTGAGATTGTGATAAGACCATTCCATCGGGTGTTCTGGAGATCTTGATTCCTAGAATCACATCGGCTAATCCCATATCCTTCATGTCGAAGTTCTTCTTTAACATTTCCTTAGTGCCTATGATGATTTTATTATTGCTACCCATAATAAGCATATCATCAACGTATAGACACACAATGACAAAATTGCCAGATGTACATTTGATGTACACACATTTATCACATTCATTGATTTTGAAACCATTTGACATCATTACTTGGTCAAATTTCTCATGCCATTGTTTGGGTGCTTGCTTAAGACCATATAAAGACTAAACAAGTTTACAAACTTTGTTTTCTTGGCCGGGAACCACGAACCCTTCGGGTTGTTCCATATAAATTTCATCTTCTAAATCTCCATTTAGAAAGGCCGTTTTTACATCTATTTGGTGTATCTCAAGATTGTGCAATGCTGCTATTGCAAGTAGCATTCTAATGGATGTAATCCAAGTAACTGGTGAGTATGTATCAAAGTAATTATACCCTTCCTTTTGTTTGTATCCTTTGGCTACCAAACGTGCCTTGTATTTGTCAATAGATTTATCACCTTTGTATTTCTTCTTGAGAATCCACTTGCAACCTAAAGGTTTATTTCCCGGAGGAAGATCAACAATATGCCAAGTGTGATTGTTCAAGATTGACTCGATTTCACTATTAATAGCTTCTTGCCATAGATCGGCATCGGAACCAGACAATGCTTCCTTGATTGTCTTCGGTTCATCTTCTAAAGAGTAGACTACAAAATCCGGACCAAAGGTTTTTGCATTTTTTATTCTTTTTCCTCGCCTTGGTTGCGGTGTTGGTCCATTATTATTTGGCGAGATTTCATCATAAGTCCTTTTTTTCGAACATATTTCATTCTTTTCTTTCTTAGGGAATATAGTTTCAAAAAATATGGCATTTCTTGATTCTATGATCATTCCCTCATTTATATCGGATACTTCCGATTTGTGTACCAAAAATCGGTATGCACTTTGCATATCCTATAAAATGCAATCAACCATTTTTGGTCCTATTTTTACTTGCTTGGGTTTCGGTACTTCAAATTTTGCTAAGCACCCCTACACTTTTAAGTATTTATAGGACGACTTCCTTCCTTTCCATAATTCATATGGAGTTTTATCTTGCTTCTTTTTGGGTAATTTATTCAAAATTTTATTGGCCGAAAGAATAGCTTCTCCCCACATGTTAAGTGATAGGCTCGAGCTTATCAACATAGCATTCATCATTTCCTTCAATGTTCTATTCTTTCATTCGGCAACACCATTCGATTGGGGTGCATAAAGTGCAGTCGTTTGGTGAATAATGCCATTTTCACGACAATATTCTTCAAAAGGTGCAACATATTCACCAACTCGATCACTTCGAATCATTTTGATTTTGGTGTTGAGTTGATTTTCAACTTCTGTTTTGTATGTTTTGAAAGCTTCGAATGCTTCATCTTTGCTTCTCAAAAGATACACATAACAAAATCTTGTGCAATCATCTATAAAAGTTATAAATAATTCTTTCCACCTCTTGTTTGCACAAGTTTTAAATCACACAGATCGGTGTGAATCAATTCAAGAGGTTTTGTCGATCTTTCAACTGAATGAAAAAGAGATTTTGCCATTTTTGCTTCAACACAGATTTCACACCTTTTGTGTTGATCGAAAGTCATTTTTGGCAATAAATCTAAATTTACTAAACGACGTAGTATATTTAGATTTGCATGTCCTAATCTATCATGTCATAAATTAGGAGACTCAACCAAATAAACAACTTTATTGTTTATTTCATTTCCACCACGTACATTGATAGCATTCAGTTTGAAAAGGCCGTTATCTATATAGCCATTTCCGATAAAGTGACCATTTTTAGTTATTACAACTTTATCCGCTTCAAACACTAGCCTAAATCTGGCTTTGCTCAATGCTGAGCCAGACACAAGATTCTTACGGATGTCTGGAACATGTAGCACATTCTTGAGCGTCAATTTCAATCCCGACGTCATCTTGAGTATAGCCTCTCCAGTTCCGACAACATTTGAGGCAGCGGAGTTTCCCATGTACAACTTTCTTTCTTCGGTGATGGGCTCGTATGAGGAGAACATAGTTTTATCGGCACAAATATGTTTAGTAGCGCCGGTGTCCACCCACCATCCGACTGGGATTCCGACCACATTGATATCATCTACAACTACACACAGATCAAGACTGGACAAATCGACGGGCACATACTTATTTTCGGTAACATTTGCTTGATCTCTCTTCTTGTCCTTCTTTGGTTTGCGGCAATTTTTTGCCATATGCCCGAATTTACCGCAGTTGTAGCATTCTCCTTTGATCTTCTTTTGATACTTCGAGTCTTGCTTCTTCCCTTTAAATTTCCGCTTTTTGTTGTTGCTTGACTTGATGAGATTTGCTTTTGCCTCCATAGATGACTTGTTCATCTTGACATCGGTCTTCCGATTGTCCTCTTCGACCCTCAGTCGCACAATAAGATCTTCAAGGCCCATTTCCTTGCGTTTGTGCTTGAGGTAGTTTTTGAAGTCCTTCCACATCGGGGGCAACTTCTCGATTATGGCAGCAACTTGAAAGGATTCAGACAAGCTCATTCCTTCTGCCAAAATATCGTGCAGGATCAACTGTATTTCCTGCACTTGCTCGAGAATAGTTTTGGTGTCCACCATTTTGAAGTCTAGAAAATGACCCACGATGAACTTCTTCAAACCGGCATCTTCTGTTTTATATTTTCTCTCCAACGAGTCCCACAACTCTTTGGACATTTTGATTGTGGAATAAATACTGTAAAGTGTGTCATCCAGCCCATTCAAAATATAGTTCCGACACAAGAAGTCGCTATGATGCCATGCATCCAATGTCGTGCGTTTCTGGGTGTCAGTTTCATCATCCCCCACAACAGGAGGAGATTCGGAAAGGAAGCGACAGAGGTTGAGAGTAGTAAGGTAGAACAGCATTTTTGATTGCCAACGTTTGAAATCAGTACCTGAGAACTTCTCTGGTTTTTCGGCATGGGCAGGAGCATGAACATTGTTGCTTGACGACGCCATCTTCTACAGAAAATTTCGTCTTACGATTGTTGTTGTAGATGCTGTAGAAAATGACAAATGATGCAAAATCGTCTTACCATTGTGCTGGTTCATATTGGGCCGAATGGTCCGAACAATTGCACTGGTTAGGTCCTGAACCGCCGCACGTGACCCACACCCGCCAAGCCAAATCATCTATTTGACGTGTCTGTAACACCCCCAATCCGCTCACGGATATTACACGCTGTAGAACCCTTCCTCAAGGATCTACCAGGCTGATAACAACATAGAACATCTCAACAATGCCTTTAAGGCTAAAATGACTCAGTAGACCGATTTGGTCTTTCAATAAATACATACAACTCAAACTCATTACATGCCCACGCAGGGGTCGAATACAAACACTCCGTCTAACGGAAAGAATACTGCAGCGGAAAATAAACTATAACTAAACCAATGACCTCATACGGATCCTCGTGTGATTAGTATCGTTCATCTTTCATCATCCTTCGTGCCGACCCTGTGTTATGCTCCCGAACCTGAATGCAAAAATAGACATCCACCCCCCGAATACTCGGGGGTTAGCAAAACTCCACTGTTTTGCTAGTGCAAGAACAAAGTGCAACTACGAGCCATACAATTCACATTCCACGAATAACAATAACCAGGAATCCTCAAAAATCCAAACGTGACGAAAAGTACTTCCCGAGGCAAGAGTTTGGTAAAACATTCTAAAACCGAAAGGTCACAAATCAAGGGAAAACAATTTATAAAACGGTTTAAAATGCCATCGAGAGTTTTGATAGAAAACAACTGAGGATTATCAAATCCTTCTCTTTCCAAAAATCAACAGGGTCATAGCCCAAAGGTTTTGTTTGTAACACCCCCAATCCACTCAGGGATATTACACGCCGTAGACCCTCTCCTCGAGGATCTACCAGGCTGGTAACAACATTTAACATCTCGACAATGCCTTCACGGCTAAAACGACTCAGTAGACCGATTTGGTCTTTCAATAAATTATACAACTCAATTACAAGCGCATACCCACGCAGGGGTCAAAATACAATAAACTCCCGTACAACGGGGAAAAGATACTGCAGCGGAAAAGAAAATACAACAAGACCAATACGCCATCAACGGGTCCTCGTGTGATTAGTATCGTTCATCTTTCATCATCCTCCGTGCCGACCTTGTGCTATGCTCCAAAACCTGAATGCAAAAATAGACATCCACCCCCCGAATACTCGGGGTTAGCAAACTCCACCGTTTTGCTAGTGCAAGTACAAGTGCAAAAATACGAGCCATACAATACAAGTTCCAAGAACAATAATAATCGGGAATCCTCAAAGTTCCAAACGTAATGAAAAGCACTTCCCGAGGCATGAGTTTGGTAAAATATTCAAACCGAAAGATCACAATTCAAGGGAAAACAATTTATAAAACAATTTAAAATGCCATCGAGAGTTTTGATAGAAAACAATTTAGGATTTCCAAATCCTTCTCTTTCCAAAATCAACAGGGGTCACACCCAAAGGTTTTGTTTTTCGCAAATAGAAAGCAGACAACAACTCACGGGTCAAAGCCCAACATCACGTGTCCTCAACGGACGAAAAATCAACGAAACATAATCACGCACGCGCATCGCCTAGACCGGACGATACCACCGACATCCCACCCGAGGCCTCGAAGGACCCTCCCGAGCCGCTAGCGAAACAAATCACACACATCTCACGGTTGGATCAATCGCTTGTTGCATCCTGGCCACATGATCACATGCCATGTGCCACCGTAGATTATCTCGAGCTCTCACGGTTGGATCAATCACTTGTTGCATCCTGGCCACATGATCACATGCCATGTGCCACCGTAGACCTTCAACCATATCCACACATTCACACAAATAACATATCACATCAAGGATATTCAAACAATTCGCCCAGAGGCATCAAACACTTAGCAAAACACCACGTCAATCCACAACGCACCGAAATGAAATAATATACGTCCACACACAATACCAAGTGCAACATGAACACCAAGCATATACATAGAATTCACATAGTTATTCCCGAACCACACCAATCACAAAACACACACGGTTTTGAAAGAGGCCTTTAACGAGGCTAACCAAATCTTTTGAAAACTCATTTCAAACAAACAAACAAACCAAGACGATCACCAATCATCATATCCGCGAAACAAGAAAAGTATGGACAAGGTACTTGCCTCGAATAAGAGCAACGCGGAAAATCGACCAAAGTAGGTTGGCACGAACCGACTACGAACTCGCGGACTCCACCAAACGACAATCCACAACAAGGAACTACGAACGAAAACAATAACAACGAAAATGAATTCCAAAGTACGACCCAAAGCCGCTAAATTCAAAGAACAAATGACGAAGGTTCAAGGTTTTCCCCCAAAATGGCCAAGAACACGAATTGACCCGAAAAAAAATATGAAAACGGAATTTCAATCCGTGGGATATGATCAAAGCGAATAGATAACGACAATAGAACTAACAATCTCGGATTGAAATCACGAAATCGAAACAAACCCCGAAAATATCTCAACTAGGGTTCTAAACCTTACCTTGATTCGAAGAAGAATGAAGGCTAGATGTTGATGAACACGAAGAAGACCCACCGGAGTGATTACTACCACAAAGATCGACGAAGGCTCGTCCAAAATCTACCCCAAATCGCCCAAAACGCAGCAGAAGGAGGAGAGGAAGAAATGACCAAATCGGTCAACCTCGATATATAAACTCGCGAAGCTAACGACGTAAGCCATAAGCTTTAACGTACGCTAGTGATGTTACGTGCGTAATGGACAAGTTATTACGTATGTAAGAGTTAATCCAAACTCAACCGTCCAAGACACGAACAACGTAACGTCGTAACAAGTGCCGTGTTACGTGCGTAAGGAAGGCACGGATAGCGTGCGCTCTCGATGAGGAATAGCGTGCGCTAACGGGTACTCCATTACCTCCGGACTGATTCTGAACTAGGTAACGTCGTAACCATCGTTGTGTTACGTCGTAATGCGGGCATCGATAGCGTCGCTATCTATGAAGAATAGCGTCGCTAATCATCTGGCGATGCAGCAGTGCCAGAGATCGAATCCAAAAAGGATCGCGGAACGCGACGAACACGAATCACTACCGTCGAACAAGACAAGTAGTACAATAATAAAAACACGAGATCAAGTTTAAAACAAATACATGATCCTGACACTCCTGAGTAGGGTAAAGCGAATACGAACACAAGTACCCAAATCTTTGGGAAATTACAAAACGGCCCAAACGCCCGGAAATCATGATACGTGATCGAATACACAAAACGAAGTTCACAACACGTCTAACAAAGTTAAACGGACTTACGGGAAACTCGAAACAGCAGTTTCGAACGAGATTCGCAAGAATCGAACTCAAGTGCGGAAAAGTCGCTAAAAAGCACGGAACTCAACAAAACGACACCGAAACGAACTCGGACGTCAAAAAGTGTAGAATTAATCATTCTCAGAATGACGAAACGGTCACGAGAGAGTCGTCAAAACGGACTTCGGCCGGAAAAAGAAATTTACCGAAAATCGAAAATTGCGGATATTACATTCTACCCTCCTTAAAAGAAGTTTCGTCCCGAAACTTAAAACAAGTAGGGGGAAGAAATATTCCGCCAGGAAAACTCAACGAGATACGCAAGAAACGCGTAACTAACGCCCAACGGCGAAATGTTACACACAACGCAACGGGATATACGGTGTGAAAACACGCTCCACGACGACCAACACAACGTCGCCGGTAGAGACATAATAAAACCAACAAATGACAAGCGTCATCAAATGGATAATACAATCAAGTCAATTATCCAAACAATCACAAAACACAAAGTACTTGTTACAAGAAAACACGCACAGTCGAGAAAACAGAGAATAAACATAACACGATCCACAAGGGTAATTATAAATAATTCGGACTACGCCGAAATCCTCAAAACCACCCTAGGCATCTCCGTGTCCTTTCGGAGAGACGCAACCTCGATCCCCAAATCTCTCCTACCGTCTCGCAATGCACGGATCGGTGACCCACCGCCACACTCAAACGGTGACTAACGGTGAACGACAATTCTTCGCAGTATGGCCCGCTCGACTACGATTATAACATATCTTGAAGTGCTCACATTACTCACCAGGGTACTACTCCTCTGATAACGCGATCTAGGAATCATTTTTGGATGACGAGACGAAGTCCCAACCTCAACGGGCCCACTCCCCAGATTTCATGAGACGATCCCAACGGTAATATGTTTCTACGAGTCAGACATACTCTCGGTCGATAATCTGGATAGCTCATAGGCTAACGCCCTATTCTGATAATCTCTCAAGGAAGTACAAGCGAGACCTGCCATGTAATGGCGAATCTCCGGCTTCATCCGCCTACTAAAATGACAAATCTTGTCCTCCTCTGTCCTTACTTGATTCTGCACATAGCCGAGCTGTTTGCTAAAATCAATAATAGCTTGAGACAGCGGTACATCCTGCGGTTTCGCCGAAAAGAATTCATTAATCCTCTGATTTCTGATCGGTTCCGGACAAAACTCATCTCTCATGAATTTATGTAACTCTGCCCACGAGACAACGCGATATCGAGGCTTAGTAGCCTCCCACCAATAGCGGCATCTTTGTCGAAAAGATACTGAGCTACCGGAACCTTACGTTCTTCTGGACAATCAACTATCTCGAAAATCTTTTCCAACTGGAAAAGCCAACCATCCCAGCCTAAAGCATCTGCAGCACCAGCGAAACGAGGGGGATTCATACGAACCACTTCTCGAAGCCACTGATTTGCACCAGTGTGCTGGGTCACATCTGTAACACGCTGAACTGCCTGAGTCAACTGAGTCATCTGAGTGGCTACCTGCTGTAAAATAGTAGCAACACCAATACCAATACTATCACCGGAAGCATGCTCTCGACCACGCGTCCGATCACCACGACCACGACCTCGGCCCCTCGGCATACTGAATAAGTAACCACTCAGCACAACAGAAAATCATAACACATAACACATACAACGATTACCATCGTAAGGCAATACACACATGAATATCACAATAACGACGGCATCGTCCGGCGACATTAACAACTCGAATGATGACCAGTGCACAATTACAAAACATCAAGGAACAACCACGTATACACACAATCATACAAACTCCAGTTCCAATAGCTCGCACAAGTGCGATAATACATAATTCATCACAAGGCGACAACATTCAATATCAACATCTTACACACCTTCTCCGACCACAAGCAGGAAATGATGGGTTTTAAAAACGAAAACCACCTTTTGAAAATAGTTTGGAAACACCAGTTGATCTTGAGTATCATTTTACAAAAAGTTAAACAAACATCATTTTCGAGACTTTGAAATTCATCTTGCGTTCGGACTAAAATGAGGACACTTTTCTTTTAGTGAAAAACTTTCAGAATATCCGACCCTCGGGTCTAAGTATAAATGTTTCTAAACATCGAAAATATCTCAAAACATTTTGGTCCTCGAGGTAGAAAAATTTTGAAACAGATAGTTGCGCTAGTAGGCGCCTTGAAAATACAATCCATTTAAAGTACGTCTCGAATTTTATTTTCTAAGATACTCAAGGTTTTCAAAGATAATTCAATGGGCTACAATGCCCAAAAATTTCAGGTAAATACACGGAACATTATAGTGCCGTGGGTCCCGCACCGGAACCCACCAGGCTAAAAACCAATTACAAGAATGCCAAAAAGGTCGAAGACGGTAGTACTTATCAAAACTCACAAAATCATTTGAAAACACCCAACTACCGTCAAAACGATCAAGGCCAACAACTCGGTTAAAGGAATCGATTTTCGAAATAAAATTCAGTCGGTAAAATACCGAAAGCTATTACAAAGGAACTCACGCAGCGGAAAAAAGAAATACAGTCCAACATGCACAATCCAAAGAACTACTCCTCACATTAAAGAAATATGAGAGTCAAATAGTCACTTATCAAGAAATCAAAATCCATAAAAGGATTCCGTCACTTAATAAATAATCAGTTAAAAATATAGCTCGTGTGACACGAGGCACAACACAACGAAGGGAGACTTACTGCCACAGGTCGCACGAAGATGTTGATTGCCCATGATACTAATCACGACCGACCAACTCGGGCGACGCGTCGCGACATTCGATCGGATAAAATCCGGCGAGACAAAAACTCGATAGACACCATCGACCCGACACCTAGGTTTCCACAACCTAAGCTCGATACCATTTATGTAACACCCCGATCCACTCGGGGATATTACACGCCGTAGACCCTCTCCTCGAGGATCTACCAGCCAGTAACAACATTTAACATCTCGACAATGCCTTCAAGGCTAAAGCGACTCGAGAGACCGATTTGGTCTTTCAATAAATTATACAACTCAATTACAAGCGCATACCCACGCAGGGGTCAAAATCTGATAAACTCCGTACAACGGGGAAAAGATCTCAGCGGAAAAGAAAATACAACAAGACCAATACGCCATCAACGGGTCCTCGTGTGATTAGTATCGTTCATCTTTCATCATCCTCTGTGCCGACCTTGTGCTATGCTCCAAAACCCGAATGCAAAATAGACATCCACCCCGAATACTGGGGTTAGCAAACTCCACTGTTTTGCTAGTGCAAGTACAAGTGCAAAAATACGAGCCATACAATACAAGTTCCAAGAACAATAATAATCAGGAATCCTCAAAGTTCCAAACGTAATGAAAAGCACTTCCCGAGGCATGAGTTTGGTAAAATATTCCGAAACCGAAAGATCACAATTCAAGGGAAAACAATTTATAAAACAATTTAAAATGCCATCGAGAGTTTTGATAGAAAACAATTTAGGATTTCCAAATCCTTCTCTTTCCAAAAATCAACAGGGGTCACAGCCCAAAGGTTTTGTTTTTCGCAAATAGAAAACAGACAACAACTCACAGGGTCAAAGCCCAACATCACGTGTCCTCAACGGACGAAAAATCAACGAAACATAATCACGCACGCGCATCGCCTAGGACCGGGACGATACCACCGACATCCCACCCGAGGCCTCGAAGCACCCTACCGAGCTGGCTAGCGAAACAAATCACACACATCTCACGGTTGGATCAATCGCTTGTTGCATCCTGGCCACATGATCACATGCCATGTGCCACCGTAGATTATCTCAGGCTCTCACGGTTGGATCAATCACTTGTTGCATCCTGGCCACATGATCACATGCCATGTGCCACCGTAGACCTTCAACCATATCCACACATTCACACAAATAACATATCACATCAAGGATATTCAAACAATTCGCCCAGAGGCATCAAACACTTAGCAAAACACCACGTCAATCCACAACGCACCGAAATGAAATAATATACGTCCACACACAATACCAAGTGCAACATGAACACCAAGCATATACATAGAATTCACATAGTTATTCCCGAACCACACCAATCACAAAACACACACGGTTTTGAAAGAGGCCTTTAACGAGGCTAACCAAATCTTTTGAAAACTCATTTCAAACAAACAAACAAACCAAGACGATCACCAATCATCATATCCGCGAAACAAGAAAAGTATGGACAAGGTACTTGCCTCGAATAAGAGCAACGCGGAAAATCGACCAAAGTAGGTTGGCACGAACCGACTACGAACTCGCGGACTCCACCAAACGACAATCCACAACAAGGAACTACGAACGAAAACAATAACAACGAAAATGAATTCCAAAGTACGACCCAAAGCCGCTAAATTCAAAGAACAAATGACGAAGGTTCAAGGTTTTCCCCCAAAATGGCCAAGAACACGAATTGACCCGACAAAAATATGAAAACGGAATTTCAATCCGTGGGATATGATCAAAGCGAATAGATAACGACAATAGAACTAACAATCTCGGATTGAAATCACGAAATCGAAACAAACCCCGAAAATATCTCAACTAGGGTTCTAAACCTTACCTTGATTCGAAGAAGAATGAAGGCTAGATGTTGATGAACACGAAGAAGACCCACCGGAGTGATTACTACCGTCAAAGATCGACGAAGGCTCGTCCAAAATCTACCCCAAATCGCCCAAAACGCAGCAGGGAGGAGGAGAGGAAGAAATGACCCGAAATCGGTCAACCCTCAGATATATAAACCTGCGCGAAGCTAACGTACGTAAGCCATAAGCTTTAACGTACGCTAGTGATGTTACGTACGTAATGGACAAGTTATTACGTATGTAAGAGTTAATCCAAACTCAACTGTCCGAAGACCTGAACAACGTAACGTACGTAACAAGTGCTGTGTTACGTACGTAAGGAAGGCACGGATAGCGTACGCTACTGATGAGGAATAGCGTGCGCTAACGGGTACTCCGATTACCCTCTTGGATGAATCTGAACTAGGTAACGTGCGTAACCATCGTTGTGTTACGTCGTAATGCGGCATCGATAGCGTTCGCTATCTATGAAGAATAGCGTGAGCTAATCATCTGGCGATCTGAGCAGTGCCAGAGATCGAATCAAAGGATCGCGGGCGCGACGAACACGAATCACTACCGTCGAACAAGACAAGTAGTACAATAATAAAAACACGAGCTCAAGTTTAAAACAAATACATGATCCTGACACTCCTGAGTAGGGTAAAGCGAATACGAACACAAGTACCCAAATCTTTGGGAAATTACAAAACGGCCCAAACGCCCGGAAATCATGATACGTGATCGAATACACAAACCGAAGTTCACAACACGTCTAACAAAGTTAAAAGGACTTACGGGAAACTCGAAACAGCAGTTTCGAACGAGATTCGCAAGAATCGAACTCAAGTGCGGAAAAGTCGCTAAAAAGCACGGAACTCAACAAAACGACACCGAAACGAACTCGGACGTCAAAAAGTGTAGAATTAATCATTCTCAGAATGACGAAACGGTCACGAGAGAGTCGTCAAAATGGACTTCGGCCGGAAAAAGAAATTTACCGAAAATCGAAAATTGCGGATATTACATTGTTTTCGCATATAGAAAACCGACAACAATTCACAGGGTTAAAACCCCCGTCACGCGTCCTCAACGGACAAAAAATACACACGCACCCGTGAAGTTTCACTCGTGAATCCAGGTCGAAGCCATTGGAATTCCCTCCGTGGTCCCGTCGAACCCTCCCGAGGTGAGCAAACACATTCACAAAACATAAGCAACCGCACTCGTGAATCCAGGGCTATACCATTGGACTCCCTCCGTGATCCCATCGGACCCTCCCGAGGTGAGCGAAAAACAATCACAAAATATACACACGTAGCGGTGAAGTTTCACTCATGAACCCAGGTCGAAGCCATTGGAATTCCCTTTGTGGTCCCGTCGAACCCTCCCGAGGTGAGCAAACACATTCACAAAACACGTACTCGCATCGCCTAGGACCGGGACGAAGCCACAAATCCCACTCGAGGCCCCGTCGGACCCTCCCGAGCTGGATAGCGAAATACTCAAGCACCACACGTCACCTAGGACCGGGACGAAGCCACGAATCCCACTCGAGGCCCCGTCGGACCCTCCCGAGCTGGCCGCGAAATAATCAAGCACAAGTAAAATATCACACCAAGGATATCCAAACAATTCACCCAGAGGCATCAAACACTTAGCAAAATACCACGTCAAACCACAATGCACCGAAATGAAACTATATACGTCCACACGCAAATACCAAGTGCATCATCAACATCAAACATATCCATAGGATTCACATAGTCACTTACAACCCACACAATTTACAGAACACACGCGTTTTGAAAGTGAGCCTTTAATGAGGCTAGCCGAATCTTTTGAAAACTCATTTCAAACAAACAACAAACATACCAAGATGATCACCAATTATCATATCCACAAAACAAGAAAAGTATGGACAAGGTACTTGCCTCGAATAAGAACAACGCGGAGAATCGACCGAAGTAGGTTGACACGAACCGACTACGAACCCGCTGACTCCACCGATCGCCAACTCGCGGTCATAAACTACGAAGGACGATAACAACAATGAAATGAATTCCATAACACGACTCAAAGCCGTTGAATTCAAAGAACGAATGACGAAAGTTCAAGTGTTTCCCCCAAAACGGCCAAGAACACGATTCGTCCCGACAAAACACGAAAACGGAATTCCAAGTTGTAATATGGATATACAATCCATAGAATATGTTTAACAACATAATTTAACCACAATTGATCCATCAAAAATGGATGGAAAACGAGATCGAGAACAAATCCCCCAAAAAGTCGATTCGAAGGAAATCAAGAAATATACTTCGATTCGACGAAGAACAATGGATTAAATGATGTTAAACACAAGAATACTACCAAGATTAATCATACCCATCATGAATTAATCAACAATACGGAACGAATCGGACAAAAACGCAAAACCCCCCAAATTCAAGAATTTAGGGTTCTAAGAGGAGATTACCTTGATTCGCTGGATCAAAGGATGATAACGGATGATTAATCGATGATATGAACTCAAGAACTTCATGGATTTGTTGACAAACATCATGGCTCCAAGATCTCCAAGTCTCCAGCTGCGGAAGAGAAAGAGAGGAAATGAAAAACGAGAGGAAATGTGACTGCTCTGTCACATTTATACTGGGCCGGACTAGCGTGCGCTAGGCTGCCGAGCTAGCGTGCGCTATCGGCCCAGGCCGCAATCCAGAGCCCCCACTGCCCTACTGACTCGGCCAGGTAGCGTGCGCAGCCTTCCGGCCGTAGCGCGCGCTACCTGCCGGTCGTAGCGTGTGCAATGCCCGACAGTAGCGTGCGCTACCTGCCGATCATCCCCGAGTCCAGTAACCCCTCTGCCCAGCCCGACAGCCAGACGGCTGGCCGCCTGAGCGCGTCGCTACACTGCCGGCAGCGCGCACCTTCCGGCCGTGGCGTGCGCTCGCCGATTCTGCCGTGCTTGCACGACGGCCAGCACTTCCGACCGTGCCGGCCGCACCTGTCCGGCCAGTGCTCAGCCGTCATGATCCGACGACTCGATTTCCGAAAACGTACAGAACGAACACGACGAAAAGCTCGCGGACAACATCATCGACTCAAAATGAAAACATAATGCAATAATTAATCATACGCGACCAAGAAAAGGGTCGAGACAACAAATACAGATACGGATACCCGTAACTTTGGGTAAATTACAAAATGGCCCGAAACGCCCGAAAATCAAGATACGTGATCGAATAACCAAACAGAAGTTCACAACACGTCTAACAAAGTTAAATGGACTTACGGGAAACTCGAAACAGCAGTTTCGAACGAGATTCGCAAGAATTGAACTCAAGTGCGGAAAAGTCGCCAAAAAGCACGGAACTCAACAAAACGAGATCGAAACAAACTCGGATGACAAAAAGTGCAGAATTAATCATTCTCAGAATGACGAAACGGTCATGAGCGAGTCGTCAAAACAGACTTCCGCCGAAAAAAAAGAAATTACTGGAAATCGAAATTACGGGTATTACATTCTACCCTCCTTAAAAGAAGTTTCGTCCCGAAACTTAAAATAAGTAGGGAAAAGCACTATCCACTGCCAGGAAAACTCGACGAGCTACACAAAAACCGAAAACTCGCTCCCGACGGCGAAACGCTGCAAGAAACGCAAAGAGACATACGGCGTGAAAATATGCTCCACGGCGACTAACACAATGCCACCGATAGAGACATAATAAAATCAACAAGTGACAAGCGTCATCAAACAGACAATACAATCGAGTCGATTATCCGAACAATCACAAAACACAACGAACGAAAATCAATACGATTGACCAACCTAACGGTTCATCAATCAAAACACGAGCCAAACGCTGAACAAATACGGAATTCCACCGCCCAAGGGTTGGAAGATCGAAACGAGGCTAATTTCCCGAAGGAGTCTGAACGCTCAACAATCACGAGACGAGATCAACAAAAACCGAACAATCAAACGATCGAACCACAACGGTCGAGACAACAAAAAGCGAACAATCATGTTTGAATCACGAACAATAAAATTCAAACAACAACTCCAAGGTTCACAAGAATCAAACCGAACTCGGAAAAGTCACAGCGATAACCAGATCAACTAAAAACAAGATCACAGCTCGTCCGAACGATGAAACCGAAATACAGAACAAGTTCAAAAAGTATCAACAAACACGAGCGAGTCGATAGAATTGAGAAAGAGAAAATGCAGAAGCCAAAAATAATACGGGTATTATATTCGACCTCTTCTAAAATAAGTGCCGTCCCCGAAACTCACAACAACGAAATCAAGGTAACAACACAAAAAGCAACCGACAGAAAAATCTCCCATGGGCCTCTCAAAGCCGATCCTGATATCTGTGCTGAAGCGCGAACTCCGAAAGTCTCGGTAGCCAATTCGAAAAACTGAATTTGGTGTCCCTCGAGTCCACACTCGAAATGTGTTACTGACGATAAGGACAAATTGCACGTACATTCCACCGATACATCACGGTTGAAATGCCTCGGCTCGGCATACCGAAAATACAAATGCTAGATACAATGGAACGTAACATCACAAAACAACAAACCGGAGATGCCAACTCACCACAACAAGGAATCATAACACATATCATATACAACGATTACCATCGTAAAGTAATACACACACAAACACTACAACAACGACAGTATCATTCGGCGACCTCAACGGCCCGAACGATAACCAACACATAATTACAACCATCATGAAACAATCACACATGTACACAAACATACAAGCCCAAGATTTAACAGATCACACAGGTGCGATAACACGTAAATCACCATGAAATGACAACATTAAAGATCGTCATCACACCTCCCACAAAGGGCTAACAAAACATATGCGTGGCGAACGACTCAACGTTCACACCACCAATTCAATCACAATTCGGAGGGCTAACAACCTAACAACAATACTAACATCATACACACCTTCTCCGACCACAAGCAGGAAAGGATGGGTTTTAAAAACGAAAACCACCTTATGAAAACAGTTTGGAAACACCAGTTGATCTTGAGTATCATTTTACAAAAAGTTGAACAAACATCATCTTCGAGACTTTGAAAATCATCTTGCATTTGAACAAAAATGAGGACACCTTTCTTTTAGTGAAAAACTTTCAGAATATCCGACCCTCGGGTCTAAGTATAAGTATTTCTAAACATCGAAAATATCTCAAAACATTTTGGTCCTCGGGGTAGAAGAATTTTTGAAACATGTTGTGGCACCTTGGATGTACCACGAGAAAATAATTCATTTTAAAAGTACGTCTCGAAATTTATTTTCTAAGATACTCAAGGTTTTCAAAGATAATTCAATGGGCTAGAATGCCCCAAAAATTTCAGGTAATAACATGGAACATTATAGCGTCGTGGGTCCCGCGCCGGAACCCACCAGGCAAGAAAAACATTTACAAAAGTGCCAAAAAGGCAGATGACGGTAATACTTCAAAAACTCACAAAAGCCATTTACAAAATACTAAATACCGTCATAAGAATTTCGCCAAAATGATCAAGGCCATAATGCCAAAAACTCTGTTAAGGGAATCAGTTTTCGAAATAGAACTCAGTCGGTAAAATACCGAAAGCCATTACAAAAGAACTCATGCAGCGGATAAAAGAAATACAGTTCAACATGCACAGTCCAGCAACAATACTCCTCATATGAACGAAATATGAGAGTCAAATAACCACATATCAAGAAATCAAAATCCTTAAGAGGATTCCATCACTTAACAAATAATCATAAAAAAAAATAGCTCGTGTCACACGAGACACAACACAAAGAAGGGAAACTTACATCCACAGGTCGCACGAAGGTGATGATCGCCCACAATACTAATCACGACCAACAAACTCAGACGACGCGTCGCGACACGACTCAGTCAGACAAAATCCGACGAGACAAAACCTCAACAGACACCACTAAACCCGACAGCCTAGGTTTCCACAACCTAAGCTCCGATACCATTTATATAACACCCCCAATCCGCTCAGGGATATTACATGCCGTAGAACCCTTCCTCAAGGATCTACCAGGCTGATAACAACATAGAACATCTCAACAATGCCTTTAAGGCTAAAATGACTCAGTAGACCGATTTGGTCTTTCAATAAATACATACAACTCAAACTCATTACATGCCCACGCAGGGGTCGAATACAAACTCTCCCGTACAACGGGAAAGAATACTGCAGCGGAAAATAAACTATAACTAAACCAATGACCTCATACGGATCCTCGTGTGATTAGTATCGTTCATATTTCATCATCCTTCGTGCCGACCCTGTGTTATGCTCCCAAACCTGAATGCAAAAACAGACATCCACCCTCCGAATACTCGGGGGTTAGCAAAACTCCACTGTTTTGCTAGTGCAAGAACAAAGTGCAAATACGAGCCATACAATTCACATTCCACGAATAGCAATAACCAGGAATCCTCAAAAATCCAAACGTGACGAAAAGTACTTCCCGAGGCAAGAGTTTGGTAAAACATTCTAAAACCGAAAGGTCACAAATCAAGGGAAAACAATTTATAAAACCGTTTAAAATGCCATCGAGAGTTTTGATAGAAAACAACTTAGGATTATCAAATCATTCTCTTTCCCAAAATCAACAGGGTCACAGCCCAAAGGTTTTGTTTTCGCAGATAGAAAACCGACAACAATTCACAGGGTTAAAACCCCCGTCATGCGTCCTCAACGGACAAAAAATACACACGCACCCGTGAAGTTTCACTCGTGAATCCAGGTCGAAGCCATTGGAATTCCCTCTGTGGTCCCGTCGAACCCTCCCGAGGTGAGCAAACACATTCACAAAACATAAGCAACCGCACTCGTGTATCCAGGGCTATACCATTGGACTCCCTCCGTCATCCCATCGGACCCTCCGGAGGTGAGCGAAAAACAATCACAAAATATACACACGTAGCGGTGAAGTTTCACTCGTGAACCCAGGTCGAAGCCATTGGAATTCCCTCCGTGGTCCCGTCGAACCCTCCCGAGGTGAGCAAACATATTCACAAAACACGTACTCGCATTGCCTAGGACCGGGGCGAAGCCACAAATCCCACTCGAGGCCCCGTCGGACCCTCTCGAGCTGGCTAGCGAAATACTCAAGCACCACACGTCACCTAGGACCGGGACGAAGCTACGAATCCCACTCGAGGCCCCATCGGACCCTCCGGATATGGCCGCGAAATAATTAAGCACAAGTAATATATCACACCAAGGATATCCAAACAATTCACCCAGAGGCATCAAACACTTAGCAAAACACCACGTCAAACCACAATGCACCGAAATGAAACAATATACGTCCACACGCAAATACCAAGTGCATCATCTACACCAAACATATCCATAGGATTCACATAGTTACTTACAACCCACACAATTTACAGAACACACGCGTTTTGAAAGTGAGCCTTTAACGAGGCTAGCCGAATCTTTTGAAAACTCATTTCAAACAAACAACAAACATACCAAGACGATCACCAATTATCATATCCACAAAACAAGAAAAGTATGGACAAGGTACTTGCCTTGAATAAGAATAACGCGGAGAATCGACCAAAGTAGGTTGACACGACCCGACTACGAGCTCGCCGACTCCATCGATCGCCAACTCGCGGTCATAAACTACGAAGGACAATAACAACAATGAAATGAATTCCATAACACGACTCAAAGCCGTTGAATTCAAAGAACGAATGACGAAAGTTCAAGTGTTTCCCCCAAAATGGCCAAGAACACGATTCGTCCCGACAAAACACGAAAACGGAATTCCAACTTGTAATATGGATATACAATCTATACAATATGTTTAACAACATCATTTAACCAGAATTGATCCATCAAAAACGGATGGAAAACGAGATCGAGAACAAATCCCCCAAAAAGTCGATTCGAAGGAAATCAAGAAATATACTTCGATTCGACGAAGAACAATGGATTAAATGATGTTAAACACAAGAATACTACCAAGATTAATCATACCCATCATGAATTAATCAACAATACGGAACGAATCGGACAAAAACGCAAAAACCCCCAAATTCAAGAATTTAGGGTTCTAAGCGGAGATTACCTTGATTCGCTGGATCAAAGGATGATAACGGATGATTAATCGATGATATGAACTCAAGAACTTCATGGATTTGTTAACAAACATCATGGCTCCAAAATCTCCAAGTCTCCAGCCGCGGAAGAGAAAGAGAGGAAATGAAAAACGAGAGGCAATGTGACTGCTCTGTCGCATTTATACTGGGCCGGACTAGCGTGCGCTAGGCTGCCGAGCTAGCGTGCGCTATCGGCCCAGGCCGCAATCCAGAGCCCCCACTGCCCTACTGACTCGGACAGGTAGCGTGTGCAGCCTTCCGGCCGTAGCGCGCGCTACCTGTCGGTCGTAGCGTGCGCAATGCCTGACAGTAGCGTGCGCTACCTGCCGATCATCCCCGAGTCCAGTACTCCAGTAACCGCTCTGCCCAGCCCGACAGCGTACGCTGGGCTGCCCGATAGCGTGCGCTACACCTGCTGGTTAGCGCGCGCAGCCTTCCGGCCGTAGCGTGCGCTACGCCGGGTCCTTCCGTGCTTGCCCGACCAGTGCCCAGCACTTCCGACTGTGCCGGCCGCACCTGTCCGGCCAGTGCTCAGCTGTCATGATCCGACGACTCGATTTCCAAAAACGTATGGAACGAACACGACGAAAAGCTCGCGGACAACATCATCGACCCGAAATGAAAACATAATGCAATAATTAATCATACGCGACCAAGAAAAGGGTCGAGACAACAAATACAGATACGGATACCCATAACTTTGGGTAAATTACAAAATGGCCCAAAACGCCCGAAAATCACGATAAGTGATCGAATAACCAAACCGAAGTTCACAACACGTCCAAAAAAGGTAAACGGACTTACGGGAAACTCGAAACAGCAGTTTCGAACGAGATTCACAAGAATTGAACTCAAGTGCGGAAAAGTCGCCAAAAAGCACGGAACTCAACAAAACGACATCGAAACGAACTCGGATGACAAAAAGTGCAGAATTAATCATTCCAATAATGACGAAACGGTCATGAGCGAGTCATTAAAACGGACTTCCGCCGAAAAATAAGAAATTACCGGAAATCGAAATTACAGGTATTACAGTGTCACTGCCACGTGTCATCTTAGCCACTCGCCATTCACTCGAGCCAATATATCAGCTGTCAAAATGAAAGGCTCAGAGGCGTTCGAGCGAAGTGCAAAGTGCGCCTACGAAGCGCCCGTTGCGACAAGTGCGACGTGCACATGCTCGGACTTGGACTCGGAAGGTGATTTGCACCTTCCTCGTAGGATTTGGATTTTAGCCTTAAAAATTAATTAAAGCCAACTAGGGTGCACCATAATGGAGCACACTTGATTGCTCCTTTATGATGGAAAGTCCTTTATAAATAGCTCAACTTTTCCTTGCTTCTGCAATGTGGGATGGGATTCCACACCACATTCCCAATTATTAAATGGCTTAACTTTGTGCATTAATTACTCATTTATTTCTTAACGAAATTGAACAAGTAAATACACTAAATTAATATACACACAATGTAGATTCCAAATATACCATTTAATGTCATTAATTACCATAATTAATTATGGTATTAATTAAGCTATTTTTCCAACAAGTGTTAATTTTGGGAATTAGTAAGTACTTATTCATGAGACTCATATTTGCATTCACGTCAAATAATTTAGCTTGAATCTGACATATATAAAATGTTTTCTATATTTCTGCATAAACTAATCGAGTATATTTATCATGCTTTCATACTCTTTGAGCGGGGTAGAAAGAATGAGGAGGGTGTTGGGGTTGGCAAACCCATCCCATATCGGAAGAGAGAAGAAAAGAAGTCTTCTATATAATAAAGTCCACCACTCAATTAGTATGAGGCCTTTTGGGAAGGGGCCCAAAAACAAATCAGTGTGGGCTTGACCCAAAGCGGATAATATCATACTAAGGTGACAGGGTGGTGGTGGTGGCGGTCCTAACAGTAGTATCAGAGCCGATGGTTCGACTGGGCCCAATGATGGAGCCTTAGCTGAGACTGCCTTTACGATGGTGGAGAAGCCCCCGGTGTGACCTCGCAACATCTTTGCTGGTGCCTTGTGTCGAAAGTCTTCCTGATATTGTAGTGATCAGGCGGCGCGTCCCGTTCAGTGATGATAACGGCGGTGCAAGATGTACGGATTATCGTTCGAGGGGTGGGCAATGATGTGGTCCTTGGTTTGAGGGGAGGATTGTTGAGGTTGGCAAACCCATCCCACATCGGAAGAGAGAAGAAAAGAAGTCTTCTATATAATAAAGTCCACCACTCAATTAGTATGAGGCCTTTTGGGAAGGGGCCCAAAAACAAATCCGTGCGGGCTTGACCCAAAGCGGACAATATCATACTAAGGTGACAGAGTGGTGGTGGTGGCGTTCCTAACACAGGGAAAGAGGAAGCAGGTAAGAAGACATAATAGGTTATATCCAACAACGAATAATAAGTATTTATATGAAGTGATCGGGTATATTCAATGATATATATATATATATATATATATATATATTTATCTCAACCGTTTACCATAATAAAGTGATGGAGAGAAATCAAGCAAATAATTTGAAATAATTATTGTTGTTATTTGTGGCCCAAATGGATTAGTGTGACCCGGCTCAATAAATAAATCATGTGCAGCCCAGCCCTTAATAATACCCCTAGGCCCAAGCTCGGTTTCCAAATTAATCCTGGATTAATCATGACTGTCCCTTTTTGATGGACACATCACATCCATCCACCTTGTGATATATACCCCCTGCACCTGAAACCCTAATCACTTCTCCCCCAGTTTTTTATTCTTGCGCCTCTCTCCCGATACTTTCGTCTTCTTCGGTTGAACTCACTCTTTCTCGCCTCTGTTTCCCGATTTGTTCCGATATGAACGCAACCCTTATCAATTAATGATAATGTTGGTTGCTTCTTCCTCGGACGACTGTTGCTGTGGTTTCTGGTTTCGTCCCTATAAATACTGGGACTATTTTTGAGGTTGATACACAGAAAATATTTGAGAAAAAGAGTTCTTAAGACAAATACATCTTTTTGATTTTTCTAAGTGAATCGTTTCATTTTTCTAAGTGAAAAATTCCGATAGCCTGGTAGAGTAACTTCGGGTTTAGGGTTCTTGGTTTTGGGTATTACTTGTGATTCTCGTGCTTCTGTGTGCAACCGCTTGGATCTGGGTATTCGGAAGGGCTGCTGGTTGCTG
Organism: Orobanche coerulescens; assembly: GCA_033398695.1. NCBI lineage: Eukaryota > Viridiplantae > Streptophyta > Magnoliopsida > Lamiales > Orobanchaceae > Orobanche > Orobanche coerulescens. The sequence continues at coordinate 48,138,973 of CM065807.1, read as the reverse complement.
TTGATTTGAGCCTTGGACGTGGATATACGAGAGTGGAGGACTGAGCCGACCCGTCTTCGTCTCTTTCATCACCTTCACCTCTGGATATTTTCAGATCTTTCGTGATCTGCTCGGTTTGATCTTTTACTTGTTAAGTTTCGGCGTGTGTTTTTGCTTCTAGTTCTTATTTATTTCTACCATTAATCTGTAAACATTAATCCCCAAAGCCTAATTACCATAGGTGCTTTATTTGTAATTTGTTTACTGTTGAGTTTTGTAAATTTATGTATTCCGAATAGATACCCAACAGTGGTATCGGAGCCACTAAACGTGGCTTCTATTCGGAAGGGCGTACGGATTCTGGCCGAGGGATCCGCTCAGGTATTGCAGATTCCACTCTTCTTTATTTACTGTTCGTACCGTGTGATTGGTGGTGTGTTGCTCCTTACTTACATTGCTTCCGTCTACTTTTATTTATTCTGTCTTGTCTGTGTGACTGTTATTGCTTCAATTTATTGTCTTTGTGTTGAGACTGTGGTGGTCGTAACCTCCGAGTACACCAAACTCTCCTGCCTGGACCGTAAGTGCTCCTCGGATCTTGTAGGGGCTTGAGGTTATGATTCCAGCTCGTTTGATTTTAAAATCTTATGTGATTTTAGTCTTTGTGATATCTGCGTGATATTTAACTGTCATCTCAGCTTTTACATTATTAATAGTACCTTGTATTGTTGGTTAAAATCTTGTGTGATTTTTTCAAATACTAAAGTGGGTTCTCTTACTTCATTTACCATGGCACCTTTCGATGGAAAAGGAGATTTCAGAATCTGGCAACAGAAGATGAAATCTATACTTGTCCAACAAAAATGTTTTAAGGCCATTGAAGGTACTTTTCAGTCTAATGTAACTCCTGAGAAACGTGAGGAATTGGTTGAGTTTGCTCATTCATCAATAATCTTGAATTTATCTGATTCTGCGATTAGATGAATAGGCAAAACTGATAATGCTAAACAACTTTGGGATAAACTGGAAGAAACGTTTACTGAAACCTCTATGCCCAATAAGTTATTCCTAAAAAATTTCCGATATAAGCTGGATTTAAATAAGGATATCTATGGTAATCTTGATGCTTTTACAAAGTTAGTACAAGATATAAAACAATCTGTTGATAAAAATATTGATGATTATACTCCTATTGTGCTCTTGAATGCTATTCCTGATCCCTATAATGATGTTAAATCTGCTATCAAATATGGAAGAGATTCTGTCACTTTAGATACTATCATTAGTGGCTTAAAAAGCAAGGAATTAGACTTAAAGGTTAATAAGGTTTCTAAACCCGTGACTGATGTCAATTCTGTGAGGGGTAAGCAACATATTAAAAAGAAACCTTTTAACAAAATTGATTCTGATAAGCCTAATAAGAAAAGGGGCAATGGAGGGATAAATCTAAGTTTCGGCCTAAGAATCGCAAATGCTATAATTGTGGAGAATTTGGTCATTACATACAAGAATGTACTAAACCTAAGAAGAATCAGCAAAATGACCAGACTAATATGGCTATGGGCGATGTTTTTATGGTAATTGATGAAATACATGCTTTTGTGAATTCTGCGCTGGCTGGTCTAAGTGAAAATGAATGGCTGCTTGATTCAGGATGCACTCATCATATGACACCTTATAAACAACATTTCACTAGTTACACTAACCTTGGTGATCGGTATGTGTATATGGTTGATAAAGTGAAATGACTTGTGGATGGTGTTGGTACTGTTTGTCTGAAATTTGCTTCTGGTACTCATTTCACTCTGAAAAATATTAAACATATTCCTGATTTATCTCATAATATAATATCATGCACTACATTGGAAGATGAGGGTCTTAGAGGTTGCCGGGGAAATGGTTGCATGAAACTCTGTAGAGGGTCTTCAATGTTGTTTAAGGGCATTAGGAAATTTAATTTATATATTTGCCAAACTGAAACTACTGCATGTGCTAATATGGTTTGTGCTGATAAAACCGAATAGGTTAGGGAACATAAGTATGAAGGGATTGGATATCTTGCATAAACAAAACTATTTTGGAAAAGATAAGATCTCTAAGTTGTCTTTTTGTGACTCTTGCATGTATGGCAAACAACACAAACTTCAATTCCCTAATTCCCCTGATCCTCTTCCAGAAAAATCTAATAGAAGTTTCAATGTGCTTGAATATGTTCATGCTGATGCGTGGGGTCCTGCCACTGTTCCAGCGCATGGTAGGAACTGATATTTCCTTTCCATTATTGATGATTACTCGAGAAAAGTTTTCGTATTGTTGCTCAAACTGTAATCAGATGTGTTTGAAAAATTTCAGAATTGGAGAATTTTAATGGAAAACCAAACAGCAAAACGAATTCAGAAACTTAGGACAAATAATGGTCTTGAATTTTGCAATACTCAATTTGATACTATGTGTACCGAGAATGGCATCTTTAGGCATAAGACAGTTCCCTACACCCCCAACAAAACAGGGTAGCTGAGCGAATGAACTGAACCCTTCTTGGAAAAGGTAAGGTCCATGCTTGCCACCTCCAGTTTGTCCAAAAATTTTTGGGGTGAAGCTCTTTTATCTGCTGCCTACCTTATTAATAGATCTCCATATGTTCCGTTGAATGGTAATTACCCTGAGTCTATGTGGTCAGTTCACCCTATTGATTTAAAGCCAGGTTAGTGGCCAAGGGATTTACTCAACGTGAAGGTATTGATTATACCAAAATCTTTGCTTCTGTAGTTAAATTCACCACTGTTCGCATCATGCTAGGATTAGTTGCACATCATAATTGGGAGATGAAATAATTAGATGTTAAGACAACATTTCTGCATGGTGAATTGAAAGAAACCATTTATATGAAACAACCAGAAGGTTTTACAGACATTAACCATCCTGGTCATGTGTGCCTACTTAAAAAATCCTTATATGGTTTAAAGCAATCTCCTAGACAGTGGAACAAAAAGTTCAATGACTGCATGCTTTCCTTGAAATTTTGTCGTAGTGCATATGATCCGTGCCTTTATTTCAAGAATGATTCTAATGTTCCTACTTTCTTACTTATTTATGTAGATGATATGCTGTTGATTAGTTCTAGCATTAAATTTATTGATCATGTTCAAAGTTGCCTAAATAAACAATTTGACATGAAATATTTAGGAGATGCAAAAAGGATATTAGGCATGAATATTGTTAGGGACAGGCCTAATGGCACTTTATTTCTCAATCAGTCTTCATACATTGATAAAATTTTTGAGAAATTTTCTATGACTGATGCCAAAATTGCTAGTGTGCCATTGGCTCCTCATTTCTTATTATCTAAAACTCAGTCACCAAAACTGACTATAAAATTAGTGAAATGAGGTCTGTCCCTTATGCAAATTATATAGGATCGATCATGTACCTTATGGTCAGTACTAGGCCTGATATTGCTTATGCGGTGAGTTGTTTGAGTAGCTATATGGCTAATCCAGGTAAGCCTCACTGGGAGGCCCTTAAATGGCTACTTCGTTACTTAAAAAAATTTGGTATCTGATGGTCTTGTTTTCAATAAATCTGGAGATGGGATTAATCTTAAAGGTTATGTCGACTCCAATTATGTTCGTCTCTTTCACCACCTTCACCTCTGGATATTTTTAGATCTTTCGTGATCTGCTCAGTTTGATATTTTACTTGTTAATTTTCGGTCTATGATTTTACTTCCAGTTCTTATTTATTTCTACCATTAATCTGTAAACATTAATCCCCAAATCTCAATTACCATAGGTTCTTTATTTGTAATTTTTTACTGTTGAGTTGGGTAATAAATACCCAAAAATTATCACTTATATGATTTTTGAGAAGTGAAGGTTATTGATTTTTGCAGTAAGAAGTAACAACAACATTTCTCAAGCAAGTAAAAGGGCAATTTAATATTTTAAAATATAAGTAGCTTTACTTATTTAATTTAAAAAAAACTTAATATCAAATCCTTAAAAAAAATCCATTAATTTCTAAACAAACCAGTTAAATAATATCACTTCTAAAAATATTAGATTGAAAATCATGTATGGAGCAGTAAAATAAAATTCAGGAACAAATTCCTAAGACTCCTAGTGTAGGAGTAATTTCCAAAATATAGTCATTTTCTCGCCTTGCAGAGCCCTGCTGAGCAGCTGCCGATCGCCTGCCGGCGGCTGCCGTCGCCTGTTGAGCGTGCCGATCGCCTGCGGCAGTGCCGAGTCCTTGCCGAGCAGCCTGCCGATCGCCCTCCCGAGCAGCCTGCCGATCACCTTGCCGAGCCCCTGCCGAGCACCCTTCAATATGGCCAAGCGGCTTGTCACGGGATAACTCTTGCGTAGTCGATCTCGTGTGCCACTCAGCTCACTTCTAGCTAAGTCAGGCGAACTTCACTCCTTACGATGTACTAACGAACTTGGAAAGCAAGAAACTAAGGGTCGAAGACTACAATCTAAGAAGAGGTTTTGTATTAAGAGAACTTCAAAGATTACAAGCACTTCTTGGTTGTCTTTGACACTTCTTGATCACACTTCTTGATCACACTTCGTGATGATCTTGGAGCAAATGAGCTCCTCCTATTTATACATCCTCCACCTCCTCTTTTGGAGGGTTCTAGAGAAGTCTACCACTTTTCTCCTATCTGTACATAATAAGAATACACCAGAACTTTCCATATATATCTTTACATTTCAAGACTTATATGATATCTCTAGATTATTCTACAAGTTTTCTAAGCTCCAACCTTTCTTGAAGGTTCTTGAGGGTTCTGTATTCATCCGGGCGCTCCAGCTTGTTCTAGTCCGTCCCGGCCCACTTCGGCCCATCCCGGCCCGCATCGGTCCGACAGAGTCCTCTTGTTTCCGCAACCTTCTGGAGTCTTCCCAAACCTTCTGGGCCATTCTGGTCCGCACCTGGCTGCTCTTGATCGAGTCTTCTCCGCCGAGTGACTCCTCAGCTTTTCAGTATCCACTGCCCCCACAAGGGTATATCCCGCTAAGCCTATTATAGGGGGGAGGGTCTCTCTCGCACCCTGCGCCCGCGCGCCCGCGCACGTCGGTCGCGTCCGGCATCCCATTCCCGCTCCCGACATCCTTGCTTGAGTCTTGCCTCGCAACTCGACCTCGCCTCGTCATCTTTCCTTATTCCGAGCACTGCTTGCTCGGTCGGCCTTGTCCGCACTCCATGCGCTGCCGGATAGTCCTGCACATGTCCCGACTGGAATGCCCAAGTGTCCTGAACACTAAGGCATGTTGTCCCTTGGGCGAACCGCCTCCCATAGCGGCGCCTGTGTTCATCCCACGACTTCATCACATGGTTGTCCGTCCGACCATGCTACTTATAAGGTTGAACCTCCATTTCTGACCGTATGCCTTCCAGGGCGTCTTGCTCGTGCTTGATCTTCAGCACCTCGTGCGACCGGACGTGCACGTGTAACACCTCAAACTAGGCGGATATTACAGTGCCGTGGACCCCCGGCTGGGACCCACCAGGCGAATGAAAACTGATGAATTAAATAATATAATTGTAGTACCGAACCACATTATATTACCAAATACTCCGATGAGGAGCTTAAGTACAATACACCAGGACAATACAGAATACTAGTATATTTTATATGAAGATAAAATACACCACCCTGAATAAATAAACATCTCAAACGGAATTTGCAGCGGAAATACAAATGAAGAGAAATAAGAATGACTGAAATGACTGAAATAACCAGAATGACTGGGGCCCCCTACTAGTATCACCGGGACTCCTCGCCGTCAACATGCTCTTCCCGTGCCTTTGCCTTGCCGTGACCTGAAAACAAAATTCCCCAACGGGGTCAGTTACACAGAACAACAATCCTCAAGGGTTTAAAATACACAATCATGATATATCTGAAGTTATGAATTATCCTTAGTTATGAATTACGCTGAAGAGGAGTATCATAGTACGCCCGTAGTGTTCTGTGCAAGTGTACAAGACGGATGACCGGACACACCCTTCCTTGTACCTAATTAGTCTCACGGAGGTAATCGTTACCGTGTGCCCAGTCCAATGTATCACTCCCAATACATGGCCATCGCGTGCCCGACTAAAAATTCCACACATCCGCACCCGGCCACGCAATATGAACCCAGAAGGTCATATGAACGAGAATGACCACAATGAATATCAATGGATAATAATTCGACAAGGTCAAGAATGACTCACTGAGGTGAAAATAATAGTGAAGTGATTGATAACCCAATGAAATGATTGGAACCGTCGTTCCTCGTGAATGAAATGATTATTCGACGATTACAAGTCTCAATACGGTTAAAACAATGATGAATGAGTTATGATTATGAATGAACAACAACAAAAGGAATGAATATCCTTTTAACCGAGTAAGAATTAACTTACACAACACCGGTGACAATTATCCTTCCACGAACAACGTCCTAATTGAGATATCGGTCACTCGAACAACTTTGAATAACACAATCACCAACAATCCGTTCATCATACGAATTAAACACGAATATAACGAACTCAAAACGTCGATACGACTAAACCAAGTTCATTGGGGCATTATATCAAACACTTTTTGGCCAAACTTCGATTGTTTACAAACAAACCTCAATAATACCAATATCAAATCCCCAAGAAGTGTTTCAAACCAACAAAACATCTTCAAGACGATCAATAACCCAATATGAATATTCAAATTCATGATTTCAACCACAAATAATCGAAAACCCCCAAATCCAAATCAATATTCAAAGTGTTCTTGAATAATCCTTCAATAATCCAATGAATAATCAAATATATCCATAATCATGCGTATATCACTTCATACAACATGATCTTAACATCCAAAACATCATATTTCAATACAAAATCGAAATCCAAGATGTTGAAGAAATTACCTCTTGAAGATCCAAGCACTTTGATCCGAAGAACACGCGTTAGATCGACTATCCGGGCTTCACGATCGAATGGAAATGAAGAAAATCAAACCCCCAAGTGATGGATGATGAAAAGTTTCTCCCCTCAAGATCTCTCTCTCGTATAGGTTGAAGAAAAAGGAAGAAATGAGGTGATCTCGCTAAAAAAACGCAATTATAGTCTTGTTGCCTTTGTGTGCAGCACGAGGCCATGCCCCCAATGATCGGCGGCGTGCAGCGGCAGACGAGTGTGCGCGCGGTGACTCGCGGCTTTGCGTGGCCCTGTCGGCATGAGCCGCGGCTCACGGTACAGAGGGGTTGGCCGATAAGTTGCAACAAGAGTGTGCCGTGGCCCGGACGAGTGTGCCGCGGCAGTGACTCGGTAGTGTGCCGCGGCCCTGCCGGCATGAGCCGCGACCCACAGTACAGGTTCCTCGGCCAAAAATTGGAAAATGGGTGTGCCGCGGCGCACACTCATTGTGCCGCGGCCCACACCCCCCTTGGGTCCTAAAATGATGAAAAATGATCCGGGAAGAGAATAAAAGCAATAGGAATCAATATTTGGGAAACAATAACACGAAATGGAAGTACGGAAACCCCAAAACGGTGGTTCCAAGCAATGATTACAAGGGTTCGCCCAACAAAACACAATTTGAACAATGAAGAGATTTGAAATGACATGAATTCCAACGTCAACATCGGCTAATGAATCAATTACAACAATCGATATAATACTATTGTCTCGATTCCCGAATAAGGTTGAAACAATGAACAATATCGATACACAACTCGAAGTTATTCCGAACGGTGAACACGGATGAATGATTATTAACAAGTGAAAGATTACATAGTGACAATTACCGAATGAAATTACTGAATGATAATGACTGAATTACAACCGGGTATTACATACACCCCCCTTAAAAGAGTTTCGTCCCCAAAACTAAGCGTCAAACAACTCGGGATAGCTCTCCCGCATACTAACCTCGGTTTCCCAAGTAGCCTCTTCGACTCTGTGTCTAGACCACTGAATTTTAACCAAAGGAATCGCCTTATTCCTCAACTGTTTGATTCGCCGCTCTAAGACTCGTATGGGACACTCCTCATACGAATGATCATCTGCGATCTCGATTTCGTCGAACTGAAGTATGTGACTCGGGTCGACAACATACTTCCGTAGCTGAGAGACGTGAAACACATTATGAATTCGGCTTAACGCCGGAGGTAAGGCCAATCGATAAGCTAGCTCGCCTACTCGTTCCAAAATCTCAAACGGTCCAATAAATCTCAGACTCAACTTTCCCCGCTTCCCGAAACGGAAGATACCTCGACTCGGGGATACCTTGACCAACACGTGGTCACCTGTCTCGAACTCTAGTGGTCGACGACGATTGTCTGCATAAGATTTCTGTCGACTCTGAGCGGTCAACAAATGGCTCCTGATCAAAGCTACCTTCTCACGGGCTGCTATAAGCATATCGGGCTCGGTGCCGATTGATTCTGATAAGTCATCCCAACACAAAGGAGATCGACAATGACGACCGTACAAGGCCTCATAAGGTGCCATCTTAATCGAAGCATGCCAACTATTATTATACGTGAACTCGATCAATGGTACTTGGGTTTCCCAATCGTCTTTCCAATCGAGGATGCATGCCCTCAACATGTCCTCTAATGTCTGAATAGTCCTCTCTGATTGCCCGTCAGACTAAGGATGAAAAGCGGTACTGAGATTAAGCTGAGTTCCCATAGCACGATGAACTGATTTCCAAAAATGAGACACAAACCGTCCATCACGATCGGAAACGATACTTTTAGGAGTACCGTGTAGTCTCACTATCTCTTTGATGAATAACTGGGCAAGTCTCTCGGGACCCCAAGTATCCTTAATCTCAAGGAAATGAGCTGATTTAGTTAAGCGGTCCACAATCACCCAGATCGTATTCATGCCACGGCGACTCGTCGGCAAACTCGTGATGAAATCCATATAAATGTCTTCCCACTTCCATTCTGGAATAGGGAGAGGTTTCAGCATACCCGCCGGTTGCTGATGTTTAATCTTAACTTGTTGACAGGTTAAGCATCTCGAAACAAATTCTGCGACTTCTCGCTTCATATTACTCCACCAGTAATTTTGTTTCAAGTTCTTGTACGTCTTGCTAGACCCCGGATAAACAGAATAAGGGGTAGCATGAGCTTCTCTTAAAATCGAGTTTTTCAACTCGTCATTCGCCGATACGCACAACCGATTCTTAAATATCAAAATTCCATCCTCGTGGACCACGAATCCAGGGGCTTTCCCCTGAGCCACATCCTCACGGATGCGCAACAATGATGGGTCTGAACCCTGATTCACTCTGATTGCCTCCTCAAGTGGCGATGAAATCTATAACATGCAAAGTTGCCCTTGTACTCGCTGAAGCCAGACCTCGATCTAGGGTCTAAGGAATTCCTGTTGAAGCTCCTTCTGAACTGTTAAAGGAGCAAGCATCTGCTCCTGAATGGACTTACGACTCAAGGCGTCGGCGACAACGTTCGCCTTGCCCGGGTGGTAAAGGATCTCGATGTCATAATCTTTGATTAGTTCCAACCACCGCCTCTGTCGCATATTTAACTCCTTCTGAGTAAATATATACTTCAAACTCTTGTGATAGGTGAAAATCTGATAGGTGACGCCATAAAGGTAATGACGCCAAATCTTCAACGCGAAAACCACGGCTGCTAACTACAGGTCGTGGGTCGGATAATTAACCTCGTAAGGTCTCAATTTCCGTGAAACATAAGCAATAACCTTCCCATTCTGCATGAGTACACATCCGAGACCCTGCCCGGACGCATCACTATAAACCACAAATCCTTCCGTCCCTTGCGGCAAGGAAAGTATAGGTGCTGAAACTAACCGGCTCTTGAGTTCCTCAAAACTCCGTTGACACGCGTCGGACCACGTGTATTTCTTATCCTTTCGCAAAAGGTTCGACAATGGTTGAGCAATTTTAGAAAATCCTTCCACAAACCGCCGATAATAACCGGCTAATCCGAGAAAGCTTCGGATTTCCTTAACATTCTTCGGAGGTAACCAATCTTGGATAGCCTCCATCTTCTGAGGATCAACACGCACTCCATCTGATGAAATTACATGCCCGAGAAAAGTCACTTCGGACATCCAGAACTCACATTTGGAAAACTTTCCATAAAGTTGCTCTCGTCTAACACATCGAGAACCTGATGAAGATGAACCTCGTGTTCCTCTCAGTCACGAGAATAAATCAAAATGTCATCGATGAAGACAACAACAAACTGATCCAAAAAGTCGATGAAAACCCGATTCATTAACTCCATGAATACCGCAGGTGCATTAGTTAGCCTGAACGGCATAACTACGAACTCATAATGACCATAGCGTGTATGAAACGCTGTCCTTGCGATATCCGACTCTCGAATTCGCAATTGATGATATCCAGATCTTAGGTTGATCTTGGAAAATATTGAAGCTCCCTGAAGTTGATCTAAGAGATCATCAATACGGGGTAAGGGATACTTATTCTTGATTGTCACCCTGTTCAACTCCCGATAATCAATACACAAGCGAAAAGAACCATCCTTCTTCTTGACAAACAATACCGGTGCTCCCCACGGGGACGCACTCGGTCGGATATAACCTTTCTCGAACAATTCCTCAAGTTGATTCTTCAACTCCTGCATTTCGGTCGGGGCCATCCGGTACGGTGCCTTCGATATTGGAGATGTACCAGGCTCCAACTCAATCGTGAATTCCACATCTCTCTGTGGAGGCAAACCAGGTAACTCATCTGGAAATACGTCGGTATATTCTCTCACTACCGGAATATCCACCAACATTATTGGCGATTTCTCGGTTTTGGTCATATAGCACCAATAACCGACACACCCCTGATTGAGTAAACTCACTGCTTTCATCAAGTTAATGACTCTTCCAGAACAGCTGGGATTACCTCCCTGAAACACACATTCGACCCCATCGTCTGAAATGATAGTGACCATACGCTTACGGACACTAATGATGGCATCATGACGATCCATCCAATCAATACCCAAGATGACGTCGTCTCTCGGCAATTCTACTACGATTAGGTCCGCTGGCCATACACGACCATGAAGCTGAATCGGACAATTCTGAATCTCACGATTTCCGATAATTCGTCTACCATCAGGTAGGCTAATGACATAAGGCTCACAACTAGTAGCACTACCCAGACGTAGTCTACTCAAACATGACTCGGAAATGAATGAATGCGATGCACCAGTATCAAAAAGGGTACACACAGGTTGAGATAGAATATCGAGTGTACCTGAGATCATCCGGGCCTCTGGATCGTCGGTCTTCTTCATCTCATAAATCCGGGGCTTGCTGGTCCCGGCACCGGATGCTCCGGTCTGCTGGCTATAGGCTCCACCTTTATTCGCTCCTGTCGTCTTGAACGACGCAGACTGAGTGGCCTGATTTTGAACAGCTGACTGTTTTAGGGCCTGAGATGACACCGGAGTAGGTTTGGAGTCCCTACGGAAAAAACGGGCCTTATGCCCAGCAATCCCACAGTTATGACACGTGACAGACTGTCTCGGACACTTGGTGCTGACATGACCAAGATCCCCACAGTTAAAACAGATGATGGCCGAACTGGCCGCTCGCGATTGAGATTCCGCGGGTTTAGGCGTCACATGAGGTCGCTCAGAAAAAGTAGAGCCCGCACGAGGTTTCTTGAAAGTGGCCTGACTGCCGTCGGACTGATTACGGTTCTTGGACTTCTTGCTAGCAGATGAAGGTTGCTGCTTAGCAATATCCTTAGCAGTAAGCTCATAGGTAAGAGCTTTCTCAATGAATTCGGCCAACGTGGTGCAATTATGATTAAGCAACTGCATCCGCATACGGGTTTTCAGCCTCTTGCTGAAATACTTAATCTTATCCGCCTCGGAATGAATGATAGATGAGGCGAACAGAAAAAGTTCCTGAAATTTCTCGGCAATGGCGAGAACATCCTCGTCTGCTGAGGGTCGGGAGTGAGTAATTCTGACAGCTTGGCCTCTCTGAGTGGGGCCGGATAATACCTCTCCATCATGAGAGTCTTGAATTGATCCCAAGTACATGATCCGTCGGTGGGCTTCAACGATAACCACCAAGAATGAGCGCTCTTACCCAGGTAGTAAGCCGCAACTGAAACTTTGTGTCCTTCGGGACACTCTACCATTGCAAATAACTTCTCGAAATGTTCGAGCCAATAAACAATATCCGCCGGCTCAGATGAGCCTTCAAAAGTAGGTGGCCTTTGACGAGAGATGTCACCGATGATACTGCTCACATTCCTCTCTTGCCTCTGAGGTGGCGGCGGAGGAGCCTGTTGATTTTGATTAGCTGAGTTATGCATCGTCTCCATCAGTTGTGCCATCTGAGTCATTTGGGCCATCATGCCCTGCATAAAAGCGAGTGGGTCAACCCGAACACCCTCTGACTGAGCTGTGCCCCGGGTACAACTCCATGATAGTGAATGATCACGTCCAGGTGAATGATTGGCAGCATCGCTGCTCGATGAATTAGCATTATTTCTCGCGTTCGCACGTGTATTCACACGAGCTCTCGGGATTCAGCCCACACCACGGCCTCGTCCTCCTCGTCCTCTTCTTGCTCTTTCCATACTGAAGTAGGAAAGTCACATGATAATTATATTTCCCGCATGAATATCACGTTAAGATTATGACATGAAATGATGAAAATGAGCATACACGCTCTAACACGGTGATTACATGAATGATTAACTGAGGTGACATGATTATCTGATGAAATTATTGAAATGATTATCTTGAACAAGTTAACAAGATTAATGATATGATCTTCCAAATCAACAACCGAGTAATGAAATGAATTGAGTGATTAATGAGTTAACCTGACCGTCCTGGTCAAAATGAAAATGATGATTGAGGATTGTTAACTGATGAATTATGAATGAATGATTATTTCCAGAAATAATACCATGGCGTTAGAAATCTTACAGTTCTTGGTCTAATTGGCTCGGCATTTGCACAGGTCACACGTGACGCGAAAGTCCAATGATACTAGTCCGATGACGATGATTTCAAATGAGACATGACTCGGAAGGTAGTATTGAAAACCACTCTATGATACCAACTCTGTAACACCCCAAACTAGGTGGATATTACAGTGCCGTGGACCCCCGACTGGGACCCACCAGGCGAATGAAAACTGACGAATTAAATAATATAATTGTAGTACCAAACCACATTATATTACCAAATACTCCGATGAGGAGCTTAAGTACAATACACCAGGACAATACAGAATACTAGTATATTTTATATGAAGATAAAATACACCACCCTGAATAAATAAACATCTCAAACGGAATTTGCAGCGGAAATACAAATGAAGAGAAATAAGAATGACTGAAATGACTGAAATGACTGAAATAACCGTAATGACTGGGGGCCCCTACTAGTATCACTGGGACTCCTCGCCGTCAACATGCTCTTCCCGTGCCTTTGCCTTGCCGTGACCTGAAAACAAAATTCCCCAACGGGGTCAGTTACACAGAACAACAATCCTCAAGGGTTGAAAATACACAATCATGATATATCTGAAGTTATGAATTATCCTTAGTTATGAATTACGCTGAAGAGGAGTATCATAGTACGCCCGTAGTGTTCTGTGCAAGTGTACAAGACGGATGACCGGACACACCTGTCCTTGTACCTAAGTAGTCTCACGGAGGTAATCATTACCGTGTGCATTTACAAGTCTCAATACGGTTAAAACAATGATGAATGAGTTATGATTATGAATGAACAACAACAAAAGGAATGAATATCCTTTTAACCGAGTAAGAATTAACTTACACAACACCAGTGACAATTATCCTTCCACGAACAACGTCCTAATTGAGATATCGGTCACTCGAACAACCTTGAATAACACAATCACCAACAATCCATTCATCATACGAATCAAACACGAATATAACGAACTCAAAACGTCGATACGACTAAACCAAGTTCATTGGGGCATTATATCGAACACTTTGTGGCCAAACTTCGATTGTTTACAAACAAACCTCAATAATACCAACATCAAATCCCCAAGAAGTGTTTCAAACCAACAAAACATCTTCAAGACGATCAATAACCCAATATGAATATTCAAATTCGTGATTTCAACCACAAATAATCGAAAACCCCCAAATCCAAATCAATATTCAAAGTGTTCTTGAGTAATCCTTCAATAATCCAATGAATAATCAAACATATCCATAATCATGTGTATATCACTTCATACAACATGATCTTAACATCCAAAACATCATATTTCAATACAAAATCGAAATCCAAGATGTTGAAGAAATTACCTCTTGAAGATCCAAGCACTTTGATCTGAAGAACACGCGTTAGATCGACTATCCGGGCTTCACGATCGAAAGGAAATGAAGAAAATCAAACCCCCAAGTGATGGATGATGAAAAGTTTCCCCCCTCAAGCTCTCTCTCTCGTATAGGTTGAAGAAAAGGGAAGAAATGAGGTGATCTCGCTAAAAAACGCAATTATATTATAGTGCCTTTGCCGCACCGTGTGGCCGAAGTGTCTTTGCGGCACAGGCCAAACGCCCTAGTGATCGGCAGCGTGCCGCGGCCCGGACGAGTGTGCCGCGGCAGTGACTCGGCAGTGTGCCGCGGCCCTGTCGGCATGAGCCGCGGCTCATGGTACAGAGGGGTTGGCCGATAAGTTGCAACAAGAGTGTGCCGCGGCCCGGACGAGTGTGCCGCGGCAGTGACTCGGCAGTGTGCCGCGGCCCTGCCGGCATGAGCCGCGGCCCACAGTACAGGCTGCTCGGCCAAAAACTGGGAAATGGGTGTGCCGCGGCCCACACCCCCCTTGGGTCCTAAAATGATGAAAAATGATCCGGGAAGAGAATAAAAGCAATAGGAATCAATATTTGGGAAACAATAACACGAAATAGAAGTACGGAAACCCCAAAACGGTGGTTCCAAGCAATGATTACAAGGGTTCGCCCAACAAAACACAATTTGAACAATGAAGAGATTTGAAATGACATGAATTCCAACGTCAACATAGGCTAATGAATCAATTACAAAAATCGAGATAATACTCTTGTCTCGATTCCCGAATAAGGATGAAACAATGAATAATATCGATACACAACTCGAAGTTATTCCGAACGATGAACACTGATGAATGATTATTAACAAGTGAAAGATTACATAGTGACAATTACCGAATGAAATTACTGAATGATAATGACTGAATTACAACCGGGTATTACAGCAGGTCTGTCCCGTCGTCAACGTTCTGCCGTGACACTCTCCCCCGCCTATTTCGTCGACGTCCCCGTCGATGTGGCGGATCATTGGTGAACTGCGGCTTGGCAATATTAATTTTCTTCATGCCTAAGATGATGCCACAGTTGTCCATTGTCGTTTCCTCGAAGTGTACTGGTGCATGCCCTGCGCCTCGGCCCCGTCGCACATTTCTCGTGACCTTTGTGTTCCAAACGGCTGATTCAATCTTCTATACTGCCTCTGTGGAGACCTCCTTGCTCTCGGCAACATCCTGCACCTTGGTGTGCTCCATAGTGACCAACTTCGGAAGTCCCTTACTGAGTTGCATGGAAGATAGAACTCGAGTCTTTGTTTTACTTCTTTCCAAAGGCACGATATGTATCGTCGAACCCTTGGTGATCCGCATGGTTTGGTTTTCAAATGAAAAAGGACGTACCTCGTCCAGGAACTCCATTCCCAACACCATGTGGTACTCGTCTATGGGTACTATCGTCAGGTCTATAGTGCCTTTCCATCCTCCTATTTCAATTTGCACTCCCTGGGCAACTCCGAGGATAGGCTGGGACGGAGAGTTTACTGCTTTTACCCAACCTATCTCCTTGGTGTATTGAATATTCATTTTCTTAGCTTCACTTTCAGCAAGGAAGTTGTGAGACGCACCTGTGTCGATCAATGTTCTTATGTGACTTTTGTTAAGATTGGCATTGACGAACATGAGGCCTCGTCCCTCCTTCTCCACTTCTTTACGAGTCTTGGTATCCTCTTTCGCCATGGAGTTAAGGAGTCGCATTGAGCTGATATGAGCATTTTCCGTTCCTTTCCTATCTTCCTCAAATACCATTGCGTTGAAGGCCTTCTTCTTAGGGCAGTGCTGAATCAAGTGAGGGCCATCGCATAGATAACACTTGTACTCCCTTGGATTTCCTCCTTCAACCGGCTTTCCTTTGGGATTCAAAGGTCTGGAAGCAGGTTTCTCCTCTCTTGATGGCGGCTTAGGGGTTGGTTTCTCCACTTCACCAGTCTTTCTAGCGGGTGTGTCTTGATGAAAATCTATGATATCTTCTGCTACGGCAATCGCTTCATCTACATCTCGAACGTTCCTTCTCTTGAGCTCATTGTAAGCCCAAGGCTGCAATCCGTCTTGGAAGTAGAATAACTTATCCTTCTCTTGTAAGTCGGGTAGTTCAAGCATAAGCGTGGTGAATTCCACCACGTAGTCTCTAATTGAACCCGTGTGTTTCAACTCTCGAAGTTTCTTCATTGCTATTTCTTCAGCATTGTGTGGGCATAATTGCCTCTTAAGTTGCTTCTTGAATTCTTCCCACGTGTCTATGGTGTAGAGTCCCTTCTCAATGTCTCCATGTTTCCGTCTCCACCATAGAGCAGCGTTTTCACTTAGGTAAAGGACGGCAGTGTCTATCTTCGACTTGTCGTCTTTTACCTCAGTCGCATTGAAATGGCATTCTATGGACCAGAGAAACTCATCAAGTACTTTAGAGTCGCGCTTACCTCCGTACTTCAAAGGTGGTGGTGCTTCCGTGCGCGGCATCCTCTTGGTAATGGCTCCTCCGGCAATCGCTGCTTTGCATAAGTTTACTTCAACTTCCAAAGCGCTTGTTTTCTCGTGGAACTCATTCCTTAGGGTGTTGATAAGCCCAAGTACTTCTTCCTTCATGACACCGATGTCCTCTTTCAATCCTTCGCTCGTGTCACTTATCTCTGCAGTGAATTAGTCGATGGTATCCTTCCACTCTAGGGTCTCACCAACATTAATCTCTACCCTTGTCAGCCTATTGTCAAAGCTGGCCAAGGTATCTACCGACTGATCCCTCTTCTTGGATTTTGCCTTCATTTCCTTTTCCACTCCTTCAACGAGTGGGGGAATGTTGGCAACTTCACTAGTTCCTTCCGTAACCATAGTCTTTGCTTTCCGCGAACCGGTCTCCAATACCACGTTGTCACGGGATAACTCTTGCGTATTCGATCTCGTGTGCCACTCAGCTCACTTCTAGCTAAGCCAGGTGAACTTCACTCCTTAGGATGTACTAACGAACTTGGAAAGCAAGAAACTAAGGGTCTAAGACTACAATGTAAGAAGAGGTTTTGTATTAAGAGAACTTCAAAGATTACAAGCACTTCTTGGTTGTCTTTGACACTTCTTGATCACACTTCTTGATCACACTTCTTGATGATCTTGGAGAAAATGAGCTCCTCCTATTTATACATCCTCCACCTCCTCTTTTGGAGGGTTCTAGAGAAGTCTACCACTTTTCTCCTATCTCTACATAATAAGAATACACTAGAACTTTCCATACATATCTTTACATTTCAAGACTTATATGATATCTCTATATTATTATACAAGTTTTCTAAGCTCCAACCTTTCTTGAAGGTTCTTGAGGGTTCTGTATTCATCCGGGCGCTCCAGCTCATTCTAGTCCGTCCCGGCCCGCTTCGGCCCGTCCCGGCCCACATCGGTCCGACACAGTCCTCTTGTTTCCGCAACCTTCTGGAGTCTTCCCAAACCTTCTGGGTCATTCTGGTCCGCACCTGGCTGCTCTTGGTCGAGTCTTCTCCACCGAGTGACTCCTCAGCTTTTCAGTATCCACTGCCCCCATAAGGGTATATCCCACTAAGCCTATTATAGGGGGGAGGGTCTCTCTCGCACCCTGCACGCGCGCGCCCGCGCACGTCGGTCGCGTCCGGCATCCCATGCCCGTGCCCGACATCCTTGCTTGAGTCTTGCCTCGCGACTCAACCTCGCCTCGTCATCTTTCCTTTTTCCGAGCACTGCTTGCTCGACCGGCCTTGTCCGCACTCCATGCACTGCCGGATAGTCCCGCACATGTCCCGACTGGAATGCCCAAGTGTCCTGAACACTAAGGCATGTTGTCCCTTGGGCGAACCGCCTCCCATAGCGGCGCCTGTGTTCATTGTAACACCCCAATCCGCTCAGGGATATTACACGCCGTAGAACCTTTCCTCAAGGACCTACCAGGCTAGTAATAACTTATAACAACTCAACCATGCCTTTAAGGCTAAAATTACTCAGTAGACCGATTTGGTCTTTCAATAATTACATACAACTCAAATACAACTCATGCCCACGCAGGGGTCAAAACACAATCACGCCCGTACAACGGGAAAAATATAGCAGCGGAAAATAAAGTACAACTGAACCAATACACGATGTACGGTTCCTCATGTGATTAGTATCGATCATCTTTCATCATCCTTCGTGCCGACCGTGTGTTATGCTCCAAAACCTGAATGCAAAAACAGACATCCACCCCCCGAATACTCGGGGGTTAGCAAAACTCCACTGTTTTGCTAGTGCAAGAACAAAGTGCAAATACGAGCCATACAATTCACATTCCACGAATAACAATAACCAGGAATCCTCAAAGATTCAAATACAACAAGATGAACACTTCCCGAGGCGAGAATTTGAGTAAAGACTTCCCAAAATTTCAAGATCAAAATATCAAGGGAAACAATTTATAAAATGATTTGAAATACCATCGGGAGTTTTAATAGAAAACGATTTTGGATTATCAAATCCTACTTTTCAAAACCCAAAACACGAAAGGGGTCACTGCCCCAAAAGTTTACTTTCCGAAAAATGACCTTTACCAAACCGTGGGATTTTAGCCCTAAATCCGTCAAATGACCTTTATAAAACCATTGGGATTTTAGCCCCAAATCTCATCAACTCACAGTACACAAGAACGACCATAAGGTTCGTCTCCCAACATCAAAATCTACAAATAAAGGATTTAACACAAACAACAAAATACTCTAGTGCCATCCTAGCCAAGTAAGCCAAACGAACACTTACCTCTTACACACTTAGTCGATGCATGCAATCATGAAAACACAGTTCCAAAGCACCCATTTCCGGAAATGCCAATGTCAAATCACAGTTGCAAAATGCACCACAATTAACCGCGGACCCACAGCTTCGTGGATCCCTACCGAGACCCCGTCGGATCTAACCCGTAGTGGTTAAAAGCAAGCTCGCGGTCCCACAGCTTCGTGGAGCCCTACCGAGACCCCGTCGGATCTAACCCGTAGTGAGCATACACACACACGCGTTACTTATGCAATACTAATATGCTAAGAATGTAAGTTCATCAAGAATACTTACTAGAGATGGCCATTTATCCGACAACATTATCAAACTCTTCAAAACACAATAACAAGATTAAACACGGAATACACGATTCCATAACTTTAAACAATAGGAATATCATCAAAGCCTTCAACGTTCAAAATAATCAATTCCCAAAACACAACGTTCACAAAACACACACGCGTTTTGAAAGAGAGCCTTTAACGAGGCCAAACCGAAATCTTTTGAAACTTCATTTCAAACAACCAAACAAACACACCAAGACGATCACCGATCATCATATCCATAAAAAAAGAAAAGTATGGGCAAGGTACTTGCCTCGAATAAGAACAACGCGAAGAATCGACCGAAGTAGGTTGACACGAACCGACTACGAACCCGCCGACTCCACCGATCGCCAACTCGCGTTCATAAACTACGAAGGAAAAATATAACAACGAAAATGAATTCCAAAGTACGACCCAAAGCCGCTGAATTCAAGGAACGAATGACGAAAATTCAAGGATTTTCCCCAAAACGGCCAAGAACACAATTCGTCCCGTCAAAACCCGAAAACAGAATTTCAAGATGAAATATGGATATACAATCCATAGAATATATTTAACAACATCATTTAACTATAATAGATCCATCGAAAATGGATGAAAAACGAGATCGAGGACAAATCCCCCGAAAAGTCGACTCGAAGGAAATCAAGAAATATACTTCGATTCGACGAAGAACAATGGATTAAATGATGTTAAACACAAGAATACTACCAAGATTAATTATACCCATCATGAATTAATCAACAACATGGAACGAATCGGACAAAAATGCAAAAACCCCCAAATTCACGACATTAGGGTTCTAAGAAAGGTTACCTTGATTCGCTGGATCAAAGGACGATAACGGATGATTGATTGATGTTATGAACTCAAGAACTTCGTGGATTTGTTGTCAAACAACATGGCTCGAAGATCTCCAAGTCTCCAGCCGCGGAAGAGAAAGGTAGGAAATGAAAAACGAGATGAAATGTGACTGCTCTGTCACATTTATACTGGGCCGGACTAGTGCGCGCTAGGCTGCCGAGCTAGCGTGCGCTATCGGCCCAGGCCGCAGTCCAGTGCCCACACTGCCCTACTGACTCGGCCAGGTAGCGTGCGCAGCCTTCCGGCCATAGCGCGCGCTACCTGCCGGTCGTAGCGTATGCAATGCCCGACAGTAGCGTGCGCTACCCGCCGAGCTCGACCGATTCCGTAACCACGGACTCCACTATCTGCACCCGATAGCATGCGTTAGGCGGCAGAAGCGGCGCTACACTGCCGGTTAGCGCGCGCGCAGCCTTCCGGCCAGAAGCGCGCTACGCGGTTCTGCCGCACTGTCACCCGGTGCCCGCAATCGTCCGGCCATCCCAAGAACCGGCCAAGACTGACCACGTGGCTCGGCGACCCGATTTCAAAACGCGTTTTAACGAACACGACGAAAAGTTCGCGGACAACATCAACGACCCGAAATGAAAACATAATACCATAATTAGTCATACGCGACCAAGAAACGGGTCGAGACAATAATTACAGATACGGATACCCGTAACTTTCAAGAAATTACAAAATGGCCCAAAACGCCCGGAAATCACGATACGTGATCGAATAACCAAACCGAAGTTCACATCACGTCTACCAAAGTTAAACGGACTTACGGGAAACTCGAAAAAGCAGTTTCGAACAAGATTCGCAAGAACCGAACTCAAGTGCGGAAAAGTCGTTAAAAAGCACGGAACTCAACAAAACGACACCGAAACGAACTCGGATGTCAAAAAGTGTAGAATTAATCATTCTCAAAATGACGAAACAGTCATGAGCGAGTCGTCAAAACGGACTTCGGCCAAAAAAAGAAATTTACTGAAAATCGAAAATTGCGGATATTACATTCATCCCACGCCTTCCTCACATGGTTGTCCGTCCGACCATGCTGCTTATAAGGCTGAACCTCCATTTTCGACCTGATGCCTTCCAGGGTGTCTTGCTCGTGCTTGATTTTCAGCACCTCGTGCGACCGGACGTGCACGTCTATCCCGTCGTCAACTTTCTGTCGTGACAGGCTCATGTCGATCGCCCTGCCGATCACCCGCCGAGCGCACTGTCGATCATCCCGCCGAATGCCCTGCCGAGTGCCTCCGCAAAGCCTCCCGATGGCCCCTGCCGAGCCTCTCTCGCCGAAGGCCAGCTGAAGCGCCGCTGACACTGGGGCCGCAGACATCCTCACGAGCCGCGGCCTGTGCATTTTTCTTCACAATGCCAAAAGTGGCTCAGATTGCGCTGCTGCCTCGCCGCCGGCCGGGCGCCTCGCTCGATCATCAAGCGCTTTTTGTCTTGTGCCGCGGCACACTTGGGCCGGGCCGCAGCACACGGGTCAAACCTGCAAAAGTGTATATTTTTATGCAGATTTTCAGTCGGGACTTTATCATTACTTTCACATACACATTGAAGAACAAGAGAGAGAGATATAGAGAGAGAAATACATTTCTTCATTTTCCCGGAGATTTATCGGTCGGATCGTCGTGTTCTTTTGACAAGAGCTTGGTAGCTATTGGGCAAATCTTTTCACCGGTGTAGATCGAGTTTTTGAGTCCAGAAGTACGAGTATTTCGTTAGCTCTTTGTGTAAGCCATTTACGGTTGTTTTCTTTCTCGATCTTGTTGTTGTTGATTCCAAATACTTGAAGAACATTTATTACCAAGTATTTGACGATTGGTGTATACCCCTAGTTTGTATCAGGGACGATTGTGTATTTGTGTGTATTGGTGATAGTGGATTTAAGCGGCTTCGGTCCCGTGGTTTTTACTCTCGTCTTGAGGGGTTTTCCACACTAAAATTTGTGTCTCGTGTTTATTGTTTTTTAGGATATCATTTGTATTATTTTATCGAGTTGTAATTGTTGCTCTACTCGTCGGTAACCACAAAGTTACAATTGAAGAGTGGGAATTTGTCAAACGAGGTTCCACTTTATTCATTGTGACGTAACGTTAGTCGGTATTTTTCCCAACAAAGTGGTATCGGAGCCACGGGATTTGTTGTTTCGTGGTTGTTTAGTATCTCAATCGTAAGATGGAAGCCAACACGAGTAGAATGGTTAACTTGAATGGTTCAAACTACCACGTATGGAAGGGGAAGATGGAAGACCTTCTATACGTGAAGCATTATTATATGCCGTTTTTTAGCAAAGATAAACCGGAAGGGAAGTCCGACGCAGAGTGGACTATTTTGCATCGCCAAGTTTGCGGATATAATCGACAATGGGTGGATGACAACGTTTTGAACCATATTAGTGGAGAGAAGGATGCTCGAGAGTTATGGCACAAGCTCGAGCAATTGTATGCTCGGAAGACGGGGAATAATAAGTTCTTCCTCATTAAACAAATGATGAATTTGAAGTTTCGAGATGGGACTCCTCTATCGGAACATTTAAATACATTCCAAGGCATAATTAATCAACTTGCCAGAATGGGAATTAAATTCGAAGAGGAGGTGCAAGCTTTGTGGTTGTTAGGCACATTGTCGGATTCTTGGGAGACGTTTCGAATGTCGTTGTCTAACTCCACCCCCGATGGAGTCATTTCGATGGAATTAGCCAAAGGGAACATTTTGAATGAGGAGGTCCGAAGAAAAGCACAAGGATCTTCTTCACAGTCGGATGTTCTAGTTACCGAAAGACGGGGGAGAGTTCAAAGTAGAGGTCCGAGTAATAGAGGGCCACAAATGAGTAGTTCTTGGGGGGAAGTATGCCAATATCGAATG
This sequence comes from Orobanche coerulescens, assembly GCA_033398695.1. Taxonomy (NCBI): domain Eukaryota; kingdom Viridiplantae; phylum Streptophyta; class Magnoliopsida; order Lamiales; family Orobanchaceae; genus Orobanche; species Orobanche coerulescens. The sequence goes on along the minus strand of CM065807.1, from coordinate 48,115,803 downwards.
TTACTACTGTGGTAAGAAAGGGCATACTAAGAAATTTTGCCGACAATTGAAGAATGAGAATCGCCAAGGCCGAGAAAATTCACAAAATAAGGAAAGCGGTAGTAATGATAAAGCCGAAGTTAATACTACTATCGAAGAATTCTTTGTTTGTTGTGATTATGATATGGTCAATCTTGCGAGAGATGATTCGAGTTGGGTGGTCGATAGTGGAGCTACGTGTCATGTTACATCACGTAGAGATTTTTATTCCTCTTATACTCCGGGCGACTTTGGTATAATCAAGATGGGTAACGATGGGTTATCCAAGATTGTTGGAGTGGGAGATGTGCATTTGAGATTTGACACCGGAATGAAACTTGTTTTACGGAATGTAAAACATGTTACGGACATGAGGCTTAATGTTATGTCCGTTGGTTTACTCGATGATGACGGCTATCATAGCGGTTTTGGCAAGGGATTGTGTAAACTCACTAGAGGTTCTTTGATTGTCGGGAGAGGACAAAAGGAAGGAAAATTGTACGTGACACTTTCGAAGGTCACGACTAATTTCGTGAACACAATCGACAATAATGACATGGCCGAGCTATGGCATAAAAGGCTCGGTCATATGAGTGAAAAGGGAATGGCGCTATTGTCGAAGAAGGAGGCTTTGTCCGGGGTTCACAAGTTACACCTTAAAAGATGCTCTCATTGTCTAGACGAGAAGAAAAAGTGAGTTACTTTTAAGAGTCATACTCCTTCACGGAAGGAAAATATGTTTGATCTTGTTCATTCCGATGTTTGTGGTCCTATGAAGACTAGGACACTCGGTGGTTGCCGATATTTTATCACATTCATCGACGATCACTCTAGGAAGGTGTGGGCTTACACCTTGAAGACAAAAGATCAAGTGTTAGACACTTTCAAACAATTTCATGCCTCGGTGGAAAGAGAGACCGGGAAGAAGCTAAAGTGTATCCGGACGGACAATGGTGGAGAGTACACCGGACCCTTTGATGAATATTGCCGAGAGCAAGGGATCCGACATCAAAGGACGCCCCCGAAGACTCCGCAACTCAATGGTTTGGCGGAGAGAATGAACCAGACTTTGGTCGAGAGAGCTCGTTGTTTGCTCTCACATGCCGGATTGCCAAAGTCGTTTTGGGGAGAAGCTTTGAACACGGCGGTTCATGTTATTAATTTGACGCCGTGTGTCCCTTTGGAATTTGATGTGCCAGATAAGGTGTGGAGTGGTAAAGAGAGCTCGTATCGCCACTTAAAGGTCTTCGTATGTAAAGCTTTTGTTCACATTCCGAATGATGAGAGATCAAAGCTTGATTCCAAGATGAAGCCGTGTATTTTTATTGGCTACGGGCTTGATGAGTTCGGGTATAGATTATATGACCCGGTGACAAAGAGGCTTGTTCGGTCGAGAGACGTTTTTGTAGAAGATCAAATGATGAAAGATGTTGAGAATGGAGAGTCGGCTCCGCAACACGACTATGATCTTATTGATTTGGACCCTGTTTCTCCACAAAATGTTGAGACACCCGTTGGAGATGACGTCCAAAATGATGAACAACAAGATGTCGGTGACAACGATGAGTTGAGACAAGATGACACCGATAGAGCTCATCCCGAGCTACCCGTGACGAACATGCCATCTTTTGTTCCACATAGACGGTCGACGAGGGACCGTCATCCCTCCACCCGTTATTCGGCCGATGAGTACGTCTTACTCACCGACGAGGGGGAGCTCGAATATTTTACGGAGGTCGAGTATATTGCGGCGGTAGAAGCGAGCAAAGAGCTCTTATGGTTGAAAATATTTTTACGAGATCTAGGCTTCCGACAACGACGTTACGTAGTTCTTTGTGATAGTCAAAGTGCAATTCATTTGGCTAAGAATACGACTTTTCACAAGAGAACGAAACATATCGATGTGAGGTATCATTAGATCCGAGATGCTTTGGAGGATGGTTTGTTTGAACTTGATAAAGTTTATACTGATGATAATGGTTCCGATATGTTAACCAAGGCGATAAGTAGAGATAAGGTGAAAGTATATTGTTCGATCACCGGGATGGCGAACTCTTCCTATATTCCGAAAAGAGGGAGATTTGTAGGAGTAATTTCCAAAATATAGTCATTTTTCTCACCTTGCCGATCGCCCTGCCGAGCAGCCTGCCGATCGCCCTGCTGAGCAGCTGCCGAGTCCTGGCCGATCATCCTGCCGATCGCCCTCCCGAGTAGCCTGCCGATCACCTTGCCGATCCCCTGTCGAGCACCCTTCAATATGGCCGAGCGGCTCCTGTCGATCGCCCTGCCGATCACTCGCCGAGCGCACTGTCGATCACCCCGCCGAGCGCCCTGCCGAGTGCCTCCTCCGTGCCTGCCGATGGCCCCTGCCGAGCCTCTCCCTGTCGAGCGCTGCCGAGCACTGCCGATCACCTGGGGCCGCGGCACATCCCTGCCGAGCCGCGGCCCAGGCATTTTGCTTCACAAGGCCAAAGTGGCCTGTACTCTGGGCCACGGCCTCTGCCGGCCGGGCCGCGGCCCTGCTCGATCACTGGGCAGTTTTTTGTGCTGTGTGCCGCGGCACACTTGGGCCGGGCCGCAGAACACGGGTCAAACCTGCAAAAGTGTATCTTTTTATGCAGATTTTCAATCGGGACTTTATCATTACTTTCACATACACATTGAAGAACAAAGAGAGAGATATAGAGAGAGAAACAAGAGAAAGAAATACATTTCTTCATTTTCCCGGAGATTTATCGGTCGGATCATCATGATCTTTTTACAAGAGCTTGGTAGCTATTGGTCAAATTTTTTCACCGGTGTAGATCGAGTTTTTGAGTCCGGAAGTACGAGTATTTCGTTAGCTCTTTGTGTAAGCCATTTACGGTTGTTTTCTTTCTCGATCTTGTTGTTGTTCATTCCAAATACTTGAAGAACATTTATTACCAAGTATTTGACGATTGGTGTATACCCCTAGTTTGTATTAGGGACGATTGTGTATTTGTGTGTATTGGTGATAGTGGATTTAAGCGGCTTCGGTCCCGTGGTTTTTACTCTCGTCTTGAGGGGTTTTCCATGCTAAAATTTGTGTCTTGTGTTTATTGTTTTTTCGGATATCATTTGTATTATTTTATCGAGTTGTAATTGTTGCTCTACTCGTCGGTAACCACAAAGTTACGATTGAAGAGTGGAAATTTGTCAAACGAGGTTCCGCTTTATTCGTTGTGACGTGACGTTAGTCGGTATTTTTCCCAACACCTAGTTATTTGATAACACAATAAATTTAGAAACATCATATGACTTCCAGCACCACAATGCCTTCGTCCGTCAGTTCCAAATCAACCTGCAAGTCCAGAAATAGATTTTGTGAACTTTATTCAGCTTGTAGAAATAATACGAGTGACGATAATATACGATCTCTCGAAGGTATAACTTCAATATTTTTTGTTATAACTGAACTTGTGAAACATGTAACTGCACGTGCATCACGAGCTTGTAAACTTCGACATGTAAATATATTTCTACATGTATAACATGACACTTGACAGTATTTATCAGTGATATGTACTTCATATTATAACAGATCACATTTCAAGTTCAACTAATGCAATCAAAGTTAACGATATATAATCACATGAAAACGGAAAAGAGATAATGTGAATGGTCATGATGAAATGCTTGTGCAATAGCCCTAAACATGCTCTCGGCGTTTGTATCCAACAATTGAAGTTGTCTTAGCATTATTGATTTTAAAACTTAATAATAATAATAATATATTTAAGTTAAAATAATTAGAAAATTGAAAGAATTAGATGGTAAGACAACATTTCTGCATGGTGAATTGAAAGAAACCATTTATATGAAACAATCAGAAGGTTTTACAGATACTAATCATCCTCATCATGTGTGCCTACTTAAAAAATCCTTATATGATTTAAAGCAATCTCCTAGACAGTGGAACAAAAAGTTCAATGACTGCATGCTTTCCTTGAAATTTTGTCGTAGTGCATATGATCCGTGCCTTTATTTCAAGAATGATTCTAATGTTCCTACTTTCTTACTTATTTATGTAGATGATATGCTGTTGATTAGTTCTAGCATTAAATCTATTGATCATGTTCAAAGTTGCCTAAATAAACAATTTGACATGAAATATTTAGGAGATGCAAAAAGGATATTAGGCATGAATATTGTTAGGAAAAGATCTAATGGCACTTTATTTCTCAATCAGTCTTCATACATTGATAAAATTCTTGAGAAATTTTCTATGAATGATGCCAAAATTACTAGTGTGCCATTGGCTCCTCATTTCTTATTATCTAAAACTCAGTCACCAAAAACAGACTCTGAAATTAGTGAAATGAGGTCTGTCCCTTATGCAAATGCTATAAGATCGGTCATGTATCTTGTGGTCAGTACTAGGCCTGACATTGCTTTTGCGGTGAGTTGTTTGAGTAGATATATGGCTAATCTAGGTAAGCCTCACTGGGAGGCCCTTAAATGGCTACTCCGTTACTTAAAAAATTCGGTATCTGATGGTCTTGTTTTCTCTAAATCTAGAGATGGGATTAATCTTAAAGGTTATGTCGACTCCAATTATGTTAATGACAAAGACGAATGTAAATCCACAACATCTTATGTTTTTACCTTGTGTGGCTCTTGCATTTCATGAAAATCGCAACTTCAGCACATAGTTACTTTGTCTACTACTGAAGCTGAATATATTGCCACCACTGAAGCCTTTAAGGAGGCTATCTGGTTGAAAGGTTTACTGCTTGAAATTGATGTTCTTTGTGATAATGTTATGATATTTTCTGACAGTCAATCTAGTATCTATTTGTGTAGAAATTCTGTTTTCCATGATCGTACTAAACACATTGACGTCAGGCGCCACTTCATCCGTGATATCATGGAAAAGGGCATAATTGATTTGAAGAAGATCCTGTCTCATTTTAATCCTGCAGACATGGTCACTAAGTGCCTACCAGTTGAGAAAATCCGATCCTGCACGTCGATATTGAACATCGACTCCCTCAACTGAGAGCCTTCCAGCTTTCAGTTTCAGCTGCTATCTTTGTGATAGCTTTCTAGTTTTTTTTTGTGATTTCTTGTTTTTCTTTCTTTGTGATTGATTTACGTCTTCATATTTGTACTAACTTTGTGTGATGTGCAGGTGGTATGACGTTCGACGATGATGACCTCCCTCTCAAAACAGTGTACCTCGATGTCTCATTTGGTCCGGGTGGAGAAATGTTGTTATTTGTGGCCCAAATAGATTAGTGTGACCGGGCCCAATAAATAAATCATGTGCAGCCCAGCCCTTATTAATACCCCTAGTCCCAAGCCCGGTTTCCAGATTAATCCTGGGATTAATCACGACCGTCCCTTTTTGATAGACACATCACATCCGTCCATCTTGTGATATATATATCCCCTCTACACCCGAATCCCTAATCACTTCTCCCCCAGTTTTTTCTTCTTGCGTCTCTCTCCCGATACTTTCGTCTTCTTCGGTTGAACTCGCTCTCTCTCTCTCTCTCTCTCTCTCTCTCTCTCGCCTCTGTTTCCCGATTTGTTCCAATATGAACGCAACCCTTATCAATTAATGATAATGTTGGTTGCTTCTTCCTCGGACGACTGTTGCTGTGGTTTCTGGTTTCGTCCCTATAAATACTGGGACTATTTTTGAGGTTGATACACGTAAAATTTTTGAGGAAAAAAGTTCTTAAGGCAAATACATCTTTGTGATTTTTCTAAGTGAATTGTTTCGTTTTTCGGAGTGAAAAATTCCGAGAGTCTGGGGAGAGTAACCTCGGGTTTAGGGTTCTTGGTTCTGGGTATTACCTGTGATTCCCGTGCTTCTGTGTGAAACCGTTTGGATCTGGGTATTCGGAAGGGCTGCTGGTTGCCGTTGATTTGAGCCTTGGACGTGGGTATACGAGAGTGGAGGATTGAGCACTCGTGTTCGTCTCTTTCACCACCTTCACCTCTGGATATTTTCAGATCTTTCGTGATCTGCTCGGTTTGATCTTTTACTTGTTAATTTTCGGCATGTGTTTTTGCTTCCAGTTCTTATTTATTTCTACCATTAATCTATAAATATTAATCCCCAAATCCCAATTATCATAGGTTCTTTATTTGTAATTTGTTTACTGTTGGGTTGTGTAATAGATACTCAACAATTATCACTTATATGATTTTTGAGAAGTGAAGGTTATTGATTTTTGCACTAAGAAGTAACAACAACATTTCTCAAGCAAGTAAAAGGGCAATTTAATATTTTAAAATATAAGTAGCTTTACTGATTTAAATTAAAAAAAAAACTTAATATCAAGTCCTTAAACAAAATCCATTAATTTCTAAACAAACAAGTTAAATAATATCACTTCCAAAAATATTAGATTGAAAATCATGTATGGAGCAGTAAAACAAAATTCAGGAACAAATTCCTAAGACTCCTAGTTATTTGATAACACAATAAATTTAGAAACATCATATGACTTCCAGCACCACGATGCCTTCGTCCGTCAGTTCCAAATCAACCGGCAAGTTCAGAAATAGATTTTGTGAACTTTATTCAGCTTGTAGAAATAATACGAGTCACGATAATATACGATCTCTCAAAGGTATAACTTCAATATTTTTTGTTGTTAAGTTAATGGCCCAAATGATTTATTAATTATGGGCCGGTATTATGCAGCCCAGCCCAGACTAATAACTACTCCCACCAGGCCCGGCTTCTGGATTGTTCCCTATCTCAATCTCGCCCGTTGACTTAGATATGGGACAATCCCATCCGTCGGTTCCTTGTATTTGTTTCACTCCCGTCTAAACCCTAGCATCACTTCTCTGTTTCTGTTTCTTTCTCGTCTCTCTCTCGCTCTCCGCTGTCAGAAATGAAAATTTGTTTTTCTTCCCTTTTTTACTCGGCTGTGCCGTTCCGATTTAGAAGGAAATCGAAACCCTTATCATAATAATAATGAGAAAGGATTTGATTCCCCGAAAATCGCTGGCCTTCCGTTTGGGATTTCTGCCTATTTATTCTGAGCGATCTGGGCTTGAGAAATATACACGAAAATTCTTCTGAGTGAGAAAAACATATCCTCCAAGTATCTTTGTGATTTCTGAGTGAAAAACCAAATTTCTGAGTGAAATTGCTTGAGACCGATTTGGGGGTGTTTCTTCTGGAAATTATTTGAAACCGAGTGGGGGTGGTTCTTGTCTGGGCTGCTGGTCGCTGATACTCGAGGAGCCTAGGACGTGGGTACGGATTTGGAGGACTGAGCCGAGGCTGACTTCCGGTTGATTCTCACCACCTCCGCCTCTCGGTTTTCAGATCTTGTGTGATCTATTCGGTTTGATTTCTTGAACTTTAATTTTCTATTCTTTGTGTTCGGGTTTTTGAGGTTAATTCGGTTTTTCCCTGTGTAATTCGTTGTTAGTAAGTTTGTTGTGTAATCCTTAATCCCCGGAACTTTATTTGTAATTCGTTTACTGTTTTGTTGTGTAATTTTATGTATTCCGGATAGATACCCTACAGTGGTATCGGAGCCTCTAAAAGGGGTTTCTATTCGGAAGGGCATACGGATTCCGGCCGAGGGATCCGCTCAGGTATCACATTTCATACTCTTTCTCTCTTAATTTCGGTACTGTGGTGTGCTGTTCTTTATTCTTGCTTCCGTCTGTTTAATTGATCCTGTCTGGGTGACTGTGATTGCTTCGATTTGCTATCTTTGTGTTGAGACTGTTGTAGTCGCTATCTCCGAGCATACCAAACCCCCTTGCCTGGACCGTAAGTGTTCCTCGGATCTTGTAGGGGCTCCGGGATACGATTCCAGCTCGTATTGCTTTAAAATCTGGTGTGATTTTAACCTTTTGAAATATCTGCGTGATACCGGGATACGTTTTCAGCTCGTACTCTTTTAAAATCTGGTGTGATTTTAATCTTTGTGATATCTACGTGATACCGAGATTCGATCCCAACTCGCTTTATTTTAAAATCTGTTGTGATTTTAGTCTTTATGATTTCTGCGTGATACTTAACTGTTTCTACATTATTAACAGTACACTGTGTTGCTATTTTAAATCTTATGTGATTTTTTACAAATATTAAAATGGGCTCCCTTACTTCATTTACAATGGCACCTTTCGACGGCAAAGGAGATTTTAGAATTTGGCAACAGAAAATGAAATCTATACTTGCCCAACAAAAATGTTTTAAAGCCATTGAAGGTACTTTTCAGTCTGATGTCTCTTTTGAGAAACATGAGGAATTGATTGAGTTTGCTCATTCATCGATAATCTTGAACTTGTCTGATTCTGTGATTAGACGAATAGGCAAAATTGATAATGATAAACAGCTTTGGGATAAACTTGAGGAAACGTTTACTGAAACATCTTTGCCGAATAAATTATTCCTTCTCGAAAAGTTTTTTCGATATAAGCTGGATTTGAATAAAAATAGTGATGGTAACCTTGATGCTTTACAAAGTTAGTACAAGATATAAAACAAACCGGTGATAAAAGCATTGATGATTATTCTCCTATTGTGCTCTTGAATGCTATCCCTGATGCTTATAATGATGTGAAATCTTCTATCAAATATAGGAGGGATTTTATTACTTTAGACACTGTTATAAGTGGCTTAAAGAGTAAGGAATTAGACTTGAAAGTTAATAAGATTTATAAATCGGTGTCTGATGTCAATTTTGTAAGGTCTAAACGACACATTAAAAGGAAACCGTTTATCAAAACTGATTCTGAGAAGTCTAATAAGAAAAATGGGCAATGGAATTATAAATCTATGTTACGACCTAAAAATCGCAAGTGCTATAACTGTGGTGAATCTGGTCATTATATACAAGAATGCACCAAGCCTAAAAAGAATTTACAAAATGATCAGTCTAATTTGACTGTTGGGGATGTCTTTATGGTTATTGATGACTTGCATCTCTCTGTGAATTCCGTGCTTTCTGGTTTGTGTGAAAACGAATGGTTGCTGGATTCTGGATGCACTCATCATATGACACCTTATAAACAGCACTTTACGAGTTATACTAATCTTGGTGATCGGTATGTCTATATGCCTGATAAGGTGAAATGGGTAGTGGCCGGAGTAGGGAATGTTTGTTTGAAATTTGCTGATGGTACTCAGTTTACTCTAAAAAATGTCAGACATATTCCTGATTTATCTCATAATATGATATCGTGTACTACTTTGGAAGATGAGGGCCTTAGGGTTTGTTGGAGGAATGGTTGCATGAAAATTTGCAGAGGTTCCTTAATGTTGTTTAAAGGAATCCGGAAATTTAATTTATACATTTGCCAAACTGAAACTGCTGCATGTTTTAACCTGGTTTGTGCGGATAAAACCGAATTGTGGCATAATACGTTAGGACACATGAGCATGAAGGGATTAGATATCTTGCATAAACAAAAGTGTTTTGGAAAGGATAAAATCTCTAAGTTGTCTTTCTGTGACTCTTGCATGTATGGCAAACAATATAAAACTCAATTTCCAAAACCTCCCAATTCCCCTGATCCTGTTTTTGAGAAATCTGGTAAGAGTTCCAATGTGCTTGATTATGTTCATGCTGATGTTTGGGGTCCTGCCAGTGTTCCGACTCATGGTAGGAACCATTACTTCTTGTCCATTATTGATGATTACTCGAGGAAAGTTTTCGTATTTTTACTCAAACTGAAATCTGATGTGTTTGAAAAGTTTCAAACTTGGAAAACTTTGGTGAAAAATCAAACCGGAAAATGGATTAAAAAGATAAGGACCGATAACGGCCTTGAATTTTGCAATACTCAGTTTGATACTATGTGTTCTGAAAATGGCATCCTTAGGCATAAGACAGTTCCTTACACCCCTCAACAGAACGGGGTGGCTGAGCGAAACCGAACCCTCCTTGAAAAGGTTAGGGCTATGCTCGCCACTTCTGGGTTGTCCAAAAGTTTTTGGGGTGAGGCTCTTTTAACTGCTGCCTATCTTATCAATAGATCACCTTCTATACTTGAATGGTAATTATCCCGAGTCTGTGTGGTCGGGTCATGCTATTGATTTTTCAAACATTCGTGTGTTTGGTTGTGCTGCTTATGTGCATCAAAATATTGATAAACTTGAACCTAGGTCCTTGAGATGTGTTTTTCTTGGCTATCCTGATGGTATTAAGGGTTATCGTTTATGGGTCAGATCTGAACCCGGATTGAAGGTGATCACTAGTAGGGATGTGGTCTTTAATGAAACTGAATTTCCTTGTCTTAATAATCCTTTACCTATTCCTGTGTTAGCTGCTGATAATCCTCCCCACCCTGTTCAGATTAGGGTGGAGCATCTTAGTGATAATGAGTTACCTGTTGAATCTGATAATATGGAAAATCCTGAATCTTCCAATGCTCAATCTGATAATCACTCTGAAAATAGAGATGAATCTGAATCTGTTCCTGACTTGTCTGATTATCAATTAACTAGGGATAGGCCTCGAAGGAATGTTAGAAGACCAATACATTTAGATGATTTCCATATGGCTTCTCTTGCTTTCAATGTGTGTTTGATATGCTTGATGGGAATGAACCTAAAACTTACAATGACGCTTTGTTATCTGATAAATCAAATGAATGGTTAAGTGCAATGAATGAAGAAATGATATCCTTGCATGCAAATGATACTTTGAAACTTGTTCCAAAACCTAAAACTTGTTCTTTGATTGATTGTAAGTGGTTGTTTAAAGTAAAAAAGGATGAGGATAACGTCAGATTCAAAGCGAGGTTAGTAGCTAAAGGTTTTACTCAACGAGAAGGTATCGACTATACCGAGATCTTTGCACCTGTAGTTAAATTCACTACTGTTCGCATCATGCTTGCATTAGTTGCACATCATAATTGGGAGATGAAACAATTAGATGTTAAAACGGTATTTTTGCATGGTGAATTGAAAGAAACTATCTACATGAAACAACCGGAAGGTTTTATAGATAGTAACCATCCTGATCATGTGTGCTTGCTTAATAAAACCTTATATGGCTTAAAACAATCCCCTAGATAGTGGAACAAGAAATTCAATGATTGTCTATTGTCCTTGAAATTCCGTCGTAGTGCATATGATCCATGCCTTTATTTCAAGAATGACTGTGGTGTTCCTATGTTCTTACTTATTTATGTAGATGATATGCTTCTGATAAGTTCGTGCATTAAATCTATTGATCATGTTCAAAGTCGCTTAGGTTAACAATTTGATATGACGTATTTGGGGGATGCTAAAAGGATATTAGGCATGAATATCATTCGGGACAGATCTAAAGGCACTTTATTTCTAAACCAGTCCTCTTACATTGGTAAAATTCTAGAAAAATTTTCAATGACTGATGCTAAAATTGCTAGTGTGCCGTTGGTTTCTCATTTCTTATTATCCAAAACTCAGTCGCCTAAAACTGAATCTGAAATTCGTGAAATGAGATTTGTCCTGTATGCTAATGCTATTGGATCTGTCATGTACCTTATGGTTAGTACTAGGCCAAATATTGCCTATGCTGTGAGTTGTTTAAGTAGATATATGGCTAATCCAGGAAAACCTCATTGGGAGGCTCATAAGTGGTTACTTCGGTACTTAAAAAACTCTGTTTCTGATGGTCTTGTGTTTTCTAAATCTGATGACGGGGTTAACCTTAAAGGTTACGTTGATTCTAATTATGCCAATGACCGGGATGAATGTAAGTCCACAACTTCATATGTGTTTACCTTGTGTGGCTCGTGCATTTCATGGAAATCTCAACTTCAGCATATAGTTATATTGTCTACTACTGAAGCTGAATATATTGCCACCACTGAAGCCTTTAAAGAGGCTATTTGGTTGAAAGGTTTACTTACTAAGATTGGTGTTCTCCGTGATAATGTTGTGGTCTTTTCTGACACTCAATCTAGCATCCATTTGTATAGAAATCCTGTTTACCATGATCGTACAAAGCATATTGACGTCAGGCGACACTTCATCTGTGATATCGTGGAGAAAGGCATAATTGATTTGAAGAAAATCCCGTCCCATTCTAATCCTGCAGATATGGGTACGAAGTGCCTACAGGTCGAGAAAATTAAATCTTGCAAGTCGATACTAAATATCGACTCCCTTAACTGAAGACACTCCAGTCTTTCACTTCGCTATCTTTGTGATAGCTTTTTCTAGTTTTTCTTCGTGATTCCTAGTTTTCTCTCTTACTGATTGATTTATGTCTGTATGCTTGTACTAACTTTCTGTGGTGTGCAGGTGGTGTGACGTTCGGCGATGATGACCTCCTTATCAAGAAAGTACCCCGATGGCTCATTTGTTCCGGGTGGAGATTTGTTAAGTTAATGGCCCAAAGGATTTATTAATTATGGGCCGGTATTATGCAGCCCAGCCCAGACTAATAACTACCCCCCACCAGGCCCGACTTTTAGATTGTTCCCTATCTCTAATCTCGCCCGTTGATTTAGATGGGACAATCCCATCCGTCGGTTCCTTATATTTGTTTCACTCCCGTCTAAACCCTAGCCTCACTTCTCTGTTTCTGTTTCTCTCTCGTCTCTCTCTCGCTCTCCGCCGTCAGAAATGGAAATTTGTTTTTCTTCCCTTTTTTGCTCGGCTGTGCCGTTCCGATTTAGAAGGAAATCGAAACCCTTATCATAATAATGATGAGAAAGGATTTGATTCCCCGAAAATCGCTGGCCTTCCGTTTGGGATTTCTGCCAATTTATTCTGAGCGATCTGGGCTTGAGAAATATACACGAAAATTCTTCTGAGTGAGAAAAACATATCCTCCAAGTATCTTTGTAATTTTGAGTGAAAAACCAAATTTCTTAGTGAAATTGCTTGAGACCGATTTGGGGGTGTTTCTTTTGGGAATTATTTGAAACCGACTGGGGGTGGTTCTTGTCTGGGCTGCTGGTCGTTGATACTCGAGGAGCCTAGGACGTGGGTACGGATTTGGAGGACTGAGCCGAGGCCGACTTCCGGTTGATTCTCACCACCTCCGCCTCTCGGTTTTCAGATCTTGTGTGATCTGTTCGGTTTGATTTCTTGAACTTCAATTTTCTGTTCTTTGTGTTCGGGTTTTTGAGGTTAATTCGGTTTTTCCCTGTGTAATTCATTGTTAGTAAGTTTGTTGTGTAATCCTTAATCCCCGGAACTTTATTTGTAATTCGTTTACTGTTTTGTTGTGTAATTTTATGTATTCCGGATAGATACCCTACATTTGTTATAACTGAACTTGTGAAACACATGTAACTGCACGTGCATCATGAGCTTGTAAACTTAGACATGTAAATATATTTCTACATGTATAACATGACACTTGACAGTATTTATCAGTAATATGTACTTCATAATCACATTGCAAGTTCAACTAATGCAATCAAAGTTAACGATATAAATATCATATGAAAACGGAAAAGAGATAATGTGAATGGTCATGCTGAAATGCTTGTGCAATTGCCCTAAACATGCTCTCGACGTTTGTATCCTACAATTGAAGTTGTCTTAGCATTATTGATTTTAAAACTTAATAATAATAATAATATAATTAAGTTAAAATAATTAGAAAATTGAAATTTAAAAAGGCTTAGGCTAAATGACTCGCTTATTGGTCAATTTGGCCAGAAGAAAATAAGGATATGGGCAAAACTTTCTGGGTTTAGTGGGGAAATTAGATTTATAAAAACGAAATGGGCAAAGGATTAGTTTGACTCAAAACCAAAATGGGCTTTCGGGTCAACAAAACCCAATTGGCAGTACTGGACTTTAGATTCATTTGAGCTAAAACTGAAATTTGTTTAGGAATTATTAATTGAATGAGTGAATCTCATTCATGTACAGTCATGTTGGATGTTCTATTTCCATCTCGGTATCTATTAGTTTAATAATTATACTTATAATTTTTTTTTTGTGTTGATCAAATGTTGAAATTAATTTTCTCCCAACCATGACCTATATCCTTGATATTTCCCTTAATTCAATTTAAGCCCTTTATCTTTCAATATTAATTATTATTTAATTTTATATTCAACATTAAAGAAAATAACTTAAATAAAATATATTATTTTAAAACAAAATTAAACACATTATTCTAAAACAAAATAAAAACAAAAAAAATTAACTTTATTTTTTATTTTATTTTTTCTGTTCTTATTTCCGGTTAATAAAAATTTAAAAAAAGCACATTATTTTAGAAGAAAAGTAAGAACAAAAAAATATTATTCCTTGTTTTTATTTTTTTCTGTTTTTATTTCCAGTTAATAAAAAAATATAAAAAACACATTATCTAAAAAAAATACATATTTTTAAAAAAATGTTCTTTCTTTTTATCTTTTCTTTTTTTCGGTTATCAAATTTTTTTTGAAAAGTATATTATTTGTAAAGCAAAATAAAAACAGGAAAAACATATTCTTTCTTAGTTTTATTTTTTTCGGTTAACAAACATATTTAAAAAACATATTATTTAAAAGAAAAATAAAAAGGAAAAAATATTCTTTTTTATTTTTATTTTTTTCTATTTTTATTTTTCAAGCAAGATTTTGTTCATTTATTTGTTGAGGAATGCTGTTCTTGTAAGTAATAAATATGACCTTAGAGTAAATAAGATCAATTTGTAAAATAAAATATGATTTTGCTGGTATATATAAAAAAATTTATAAGTTAGGGTCAAATTTATAATTTGCAATATAAACATAACAGGAATGTATTTGGCCATTTAAAATTTCTTCGACTTTTGAACTTATATGTAACTAGAAAATTTTCATTATTATTACTTCGTTATAGTACAATAAATGGTGGTTCATATTTGAAAAAAGGAGCATCTAACAAGGCGGTGTATGTGATTGTCTCTAATTGAATCCATCGCACCCCTCACTTGGCCATTTCTGCCTCAAACTGCGGATCTCACACGCACACACACTGCACATGCTCGACTGTAGACACACACGCACACTCTCCGGATCTCAAGCAACACCAGAAATTCAGAAACGAAGAAGACTGTGTGTAGGCGACAATACGAGGGTGAAGGATTTTGATAGTTCATATTTCGCCCGAAAAACGATGGGCTAGAGTTTTGGTATGTCAAATTTGGATTCAAGATCCGTGGAAGGTCGAACCGAGTGATGGAGGTTAGTCAACGGTTGTGATAAGTGTCAGTTTTGTACATTTATCCATGGTTTGTATCGATAAAATTCACCCATAATTGAGCTAGTCTTCTCGTTTTTTGCTTTTAATTAATTAGTTTTAATAATTTTATTTTTATCGGATGATGATCGGATTAAATAACTGATTTACTCAAGAAATAACATGTTTATTAAATATTCTCTTTGTTGAATTTTGATATATTCATGTTGTAGGGCTTTCCGAGATGAATTCGGTCTTTCGGATTCAAAATCGAGTTATATATCAAAAGTTATCATCCGAAAAGATCTGGGCAAAACGCAAATGCAGAAATTCTAAATTTGGCAACGTAACTATCAAAGCTTCAAGTGAGCAAATTTACGAAGCCACGTTACGGTAGTAACATTCGGGAGTTACTAGTAAGTCACTAGTTACTAGTAACTCCAGATGTTACTAGTAACTCTTGACATTGTTATGATTTGTCTAATTTTTTATACTTTTTGTGTATTATTGAGGGGATGGTGACATTGATCCGATCTAATGTAATAATCTTTGGAGTTTTGGAGTATTAGATGACTTTAGGTGTATAAATAGGCCTCTTAGATCCTTCATCACTCATCATTCATCTTATAATTTTCCATTTTTGTAAACTTTTCTTTTTGTGTGAAGAACACACTTGTGTTCTAGAGTGATCTTTGTAAGTGTGGTATAGCGTATGTTGTTCGGAGAGTTTATTGCTTCTATATCCTTTATCTACTAAGGGAGTTAGGATCGGTCTTTCTCTTGATTCAACTAATAATGACAAAACTTGTAATATGTGTAATAAACCCTTCATGGGCTAAGTAACCTTTAGTTGGGATTATAAACAAGGTTAGTCATGTTATTTATGTTTGTATAAAAGATCTATTGTGAATTACTTATTATTGTGTGTGATTTTCATTGTTTTAACAATCTTTATTTATTTGGCCAATAAATGACGATATTTATGGTCTTCATATGTTTCGAAAGAAAATATGTTTGATTAGATCAAATGATCTTCACTCTAAGTTGTTCTAGGGGATAGAAATATACCTCTAGTCCTTAGATGATTCTTTGAGTTATTTTCATAAATCTTAATGCTATGTATTGAAGCCAATCAACATAGAAATATAGTGGATTGATTCAATATGTAAGGGGCGTTTTATAGTTCGAAAGAGAAACCGTCTTTGTAAGGAAAATCGAATCTACACAACATAATAAGTAAATTCATTTTATGATCTCCTATACATCTTTTATCACTAATGACGAACTAAGTTTGTAATCCAAACTATTTCATTTTATTGTTTAATCAATCTATTATAATTGCAATATTTTTATTCCTTAAAATATTAGAACTATTATTGCATTCACTTTGCTACTATTAAACCAAACTTTTTAATTGTGTGTTTCACTCATCTTAGTATCTATAAAAATAGACTAATAGTGTATAATTCAAATTATAATCAAACTTCCTTGTGGGATCGATAAACCGGACTCAAAAAGTCCACTTTACTACTTGATACGATATCGTGCACTTGCGATAGTTACACTAAAAACGTGTCAGGTTGCGACCAATGGTGGCGGCGCCGTCGCTTCTTTCACCCTCTCTCTTTTTTTTTTCTAAAGGTTCATTGGATTTCTATTTGGATCAGCTACAAAGAAAGGCGGCTTCTTCATTTAAATGGGCTAGTCAAACAGAACTTTTGTTTAAAAAGACCTCAATATATATATATATTTGTTTATATAACCCTTTGTTTTAAATAATAGATTATATGATTCATTCAATTACTAAAATATCCTTGATGTGTTTCTGGGCACGATTTCTAGATCGTTCTTCTACTGATATAACGAATTCAACATCGTGACATTATATTTATAATAATGCCCACGTGTTGCATGAATTCTAATAACGATGTCTAAGTTGTTATAACGGCCACTACCA
This sequence comes from Orobanche coerulescens, assembly GCA_033398695.1. Classification (NCBI taxonomy): domain Eukaryota; kingdom Viridiplantae; phylum Streptophyta; class Magnoliopsida; order Lamiales; family Orobanchaceae; genus Orobanche; species Orobanche coerulescens. The sequence continues at coordinate 48,098,719 of CM065807.1, read as the reverse complement.
AAGCCAGGATTTACCGACACCAGTAAATGTCGTTGGTATTTTTAACATTTAATGACGCTGTTACCGACCCCCGTGAATTTAGACGATCCCCGACGGCTTTAACGACGCCATTTTGTGGGTGTCTTCCCGCTAAATTTACCAACGCCATTACCGACGCCTGTTGTCGTCAGAAATACACCGACGGCGCCTCCGCCGTCGTTAAATATCATAATTATTTTTGAAATTATTTGACTCGCCAGATTTCACGACGCCGGTTTCGCCATTGGTATTTGACTAATTTAACAATGCCTCTACCGACACCCGTCTCCGCCCTTGGTATTTATCCAAATTAACAACCCATTACCGACGGCCCGCTGGCGTCGGTAAATCCTATTACATACTCTGCACCAGAAACACATTATGCTACTATTGTTTTAATTATTATTAGAAAATGAATCTCTCTCTGGCGAATCCAAGTACCGACGACCTAAAATCTTCCCCAAATACAAATGCCTTCGTCGGCAGCCGGAGCAAGATTCTAGGCCTGGGCAACTAATCCCGAAGGCTCGGGCCCGGCTCGGGCCCGTCTCGGGCCCGTCTCGGGCCCGTCTCGGGCCCGTCTCGTCCCGCACCAGGACGAGACGTGTTGGCCACTAAGTATACTGGATACAGTTTGGGAAATAGTTTAAACAACAAACTGTACGGATTTTAAATCTGAGTGCGTAGCGGAAGTCTTGAATACAGTAGGTTGCTGTGGAACAGCAACTAAATGTATTGGCACCATTGCCAGGGAATTGGCGTTTAATTTTTAATCTTGTTTTAATAATAGTTGAATTGTTTTTCTTGATCATTTTTCCAACATTTCATTATTTTCGATAAAATTTAAAAATTCGCTCTAAACTCTTTTGTTTATGCTTGGTAGGAGATCGTTGGGTAACCCGATGCGGATTGGCATATATGTCAAAACCTCTTTATCAAATACCGTTCGATACAGGGATTGGATATCCTGGCTGTTTCGATACATGGTTCTTGTTTTCCCAACAATTTCCCCCTTTTTGACAATTTGCCAAGACTTACTTTTGACTTTTCAAGTCTTCTTGATGATGCCAAAATCTTCTTCATGAAGTGATCTTCTTTGATGTCTTCTGGCAGATTTCTTGGTCTTTCGTCAAAAGGTATGTCTTAGTCTAAATGATGAACTGCTCACAGGCGAGTTCGATACAGTTAAGAATTTTTACAACTTAAGCTTATGATTGGCGCACAGGCACAATCTTACAATGTATTCTAAGCTTACAACTGAAATCGTGAACTGTTCGTATAGTTCGTACAACATTATTTTCAATCAAGTTTGTATACTTGAGTTTGTTAATCAAACAATTTAAGTAATCATACATCAATGCAGTAGATTACGAGTTGTAATCTTTCAAGACAAACAAACACTTTTATTGATATACAAAATAAATTGAGTACATGGTTTGCTGTTTCGAAGAGAAAAATTACAAATCAAGAATAATATACAAGGATTTCAGCTCCTATAGTGATCTGCATGTCTCCACGGCTTTCTCCCTGGATCATTCTCGGTACCATGCCACCAGTTCTGTAAGGAATCGTTGCCTCGATCCTGGTATATAGATCTTCCTTCATAGGATTGATCAAAGGCAAGAATCCAGTCTTCTGGATGGGTGATCCGGTCTCCTCTTCTGTGTTTGCTCTTCATATCAAGCTGGAGAGGGAGTTTTCCGTCTTCTAGCATCTTCGTGAATTTCTCTGCGGCCTCCGCTAAAGTCTTATAGCTCTTGAAGATGGCGGATTCCCTGACGAGTTTTGCGAAGTATCTCATCAGTTCGTTCTTCCTCCATTGCTTCACTTCATCGGAAGTAGGATGGCGGTTGGTCGGCAGACGAATTTCAGAAGGTCTCCTGATTAGAGTTTGCCACGGGACAGTTGGATCATGAAATTCAGGTCGGGAGCCTGAAATCTTAAAACTTTGGGAGTGAGGGGCTAGGTTGTTTAACTCAGCAGTGATGCTGTCTTGAGCGGCCTCGAATTCCCTTTCTTGCTGTAGCCTGATTCTCCTAGCAGCTTCTCTTGCCTCTTCCCCCTTTTTGGCTTCATCAAGACGTTCTAGGATTTCTAGTGCAGCATCCTGTTTCGTCTCGATGTTAGTCATTCTCTCTACAAGGGCGGAAAGCGTCTACGACATGTCCTTGATGCATTTATCGTGGGCGCGCAATTGAGAGATGTTTTCAATCATGGCACATGCGGTCTTGGCTTCAGCTATTCGAGTTTTGGTTGCTTCTTCCTTCAGGAGTTGCTCCTGCTTGTCTTCCATGATTTTCAAAGCTTGTTTGAAAACTTCGGGCAGAATAATGAATGCCTCGACAACACGAGATACTTCATGTTGTAGAGTGGTCATTTCTTCTACGGCAGAAGTATGCATCCAATTTAATGCTTTCTCAACGGAAGACAGAGAATTCACTGCATCCTGGATGAATACAGTTTGAAGACCAAGTGCGCACAGGCGCTCTTTCCTAGCGGTAGAAATAGGAGAATCTGGTTGAGCAAAGTCTGCAGCGCTGTTCAACCTCCTTACGTTCACGGTTGGGCGTGAAGTAAGTTGGACATCCTCAGGTTCGATACCGTCCTCGGATTCCACGGTTGAAGGGGCGGGAGCAGCTTGTTCTGGTTCGGCGACAGGGGGTTGAGTGGCTTCCTGTTGCAAAGTTTCTTCAGTAGACAAGGATATAGGAGGGACTGAATCCTCCTGTTGTCTTTCAGGTACAACTTCTTCGGTGGCAGCAGGCTCAGGTGCCTGTTCCAAAATTGCTTCAGCTTCCTGGACTTGAGGGACTGATTCCTCTTCGTTGGGAGTGTTCTCATGCTGTGGCGAAGGGAGGTTGTTCTGGGTTGATGGCCCTTCGTCGCCTTTGGGTGGAGAGGCGTCTCTAGCTTCAGCCTATTCACGACTCATCCTCAGACCAGCTTGAAAAGCATCGTCGTCGTCGTCTGAGTCATGGTCATCGTCTTTTGGATTTGCGGGAGAGTCCTCTGACTTGTCCTTTCCTTTCCTTCTAGCGTCAAATTTCTACAACAGATGGCTTTCAATCAGCTCCTTGCAGAAGGCATTTTCCCATCAGATCAGGGCTTCAATCTCCATTGAGTCTGTCACTTCTGAGATGAATCTTTCTTCTTGGCTCCAATCGCTCCAGTTGTACAATGTTTCGTACGGAGCTAGCTTGTAACCTTTCCATGTGAGAAATCTTTCGTAAGCATGTTCAATTTGAACAGAAAGAAGGGTCTTATGAATGATGGAGTCGGGGGAGGGACTACGTACAACGTTTGGAGACGTTGTAGCGAGGGATTCCTGTATAGGAATGGGATCCTGTATGGAAGTGGGACTCCTTACAGGGGATGGTGCCCTGAAGGAAGATGGATCCTGTACGGGTGTGGGATCCCGCAGAGGAGAAGTAGTTGTTGGCTCCAAATGGGCAACCGACTCGCTAAAGTCTTGTTCGTTGGCAGATGTCTCATTATCCGTCCTAGCCGCCAAAGGCTCAGGATCTACTGTCGATACAGTAGGAGACACCTCTTCCACAGGGGTTGGGCCCTGGGGTTGTTCGTCAGTGGGTTGAGCCACGGGGGAGACTTCTTCAGAGGGCTTGGCATATTTGACTTTCGAAAGCCTCCTAAGTCTCTTCTTGGGCTTCTCACCAGCAGTGGGTTTCTTGCTGTGAGATCTCTTTCTCTTCTTTGAAGATTCCACTTCCTGGAACTTCAAGGACTCATCTCGTGGATTTGTGGAAATTGGCATACTTCCAGTTTTTGGATGGTTGCAAACCATAGTGGTTTGATTATACGCAGTAGGCTTGACGCCTCCTAGGTATATCCTGGGGTTATTCTTCTTAGCATCGGCGGATTGCAACAGTCCGCATTTCGTCAGGATATGGTTTAACATCAAACCAAAAGATCTCTTCTGGGTGGCCGGTTTGCACACCTCCTCTTGCAGGCGCTTCAGGATTATCTGGCACCAATTGACCTTTTCATAGGTCAGAATAGCCACCATCATCCTGAACCTCAGGTTGGTACACATTTCGAACGCACCGGTTCGATTCTCAATTATCCTGCAGCAAAAATCATGAAGATATACATATGGGAGACAAAAAAATTTCTTGTGACATGTAGTCTGAACCATGTCGACAACTTTGGAGCCTGTGAACAGTCCATAAAATTTAGTGATTAGCTCTTGAGACCCGAATGTCTCAAGTTGATCCATAGTCAGGCCATCAGCGGGTAGCCTGTAGATGTTCTGGAGCAGATCGTTATCAATACAGATCTCAACTCCCTGGATTATAGCGGTGATGTCGGCAACATGACCTCCTTGGGCCAATGACAGAAAGCGTACGGCGGCGTTGAGGTAAAATTCCTCAACTAGGTGAGCATCATACTTATCAGCAGTCTGACTTCCAAAGCGATAAAGGCCTTGTTGACGAAGTCTAATTATGATGTACTCCATGGGTTCTGCGTCGTTGGTTTCAGACAGAATGTGCTCAATGATAACAGATCTTGAAAAGATCCGGCCATCAATGATGTTAGCAGTTTTCTTCAGAGCAGGAGAAGAAGTTTGTCCAGCCATTTGATGATTTCTTAAGAAAAGATGCAAGAAAATAATCGAAATATGCAGTAAAATGCAGAAAAGTATGTAGGTTGTTTTTGCTTGAGAACTCTTGAATTTGCAGAAAGCGTAAAGAGTCTCTAATGGCGGTCGATCCTTTTATAGTTGGGCGGCGAAATAGGGTTTTGCGAGTACGAATGGTCGATTTTAAGGGATGGGAACCGGTTTTGAAATCAACGGTTAAGATGGTGAGTGTAATCTGATACGCTAATCCATTAAAATGTTTAAAAATGAGCAGTCCCATTTCGACATTTGTGTCACCCTAAATGCCTAAAGCAGCTTTTAAAACAATAAACAATTTAACACATCGAGGCTTTTGAGATTCAGGTGTCCAGATGTCGTGTAAGGCATTTAATGTACATGACGTTTGACATAAAAACAGGGCACGTGGACAAAAATCATTTTAAAAAGAAATAATATGATATTATATATATACTGAATCGAAATCCTATAGTATGTGCTGTTTCCGCATCGATACAACGTTCCCCCTCAAAAAGGTACGTATAGGTTTTAAATTCCATACAGCAACTTAAGGATTAATACTGTATTCATGGATTCTACAGTATTCCCCCTTAATTATTGCACACGTCAGCTGTAGGATTCATATGTCTTCGCTCGCTACAAAGTCTTGTATTGTGATTCCGAGTGTACAAATAATTAACGCTGATATCTTGTATTCTTGGGTCTTACAGCGTTCCCCCTCAATTTGTTGAGTAAAAACAGTAAATCACTTACAGGGAGTCTGGCTGTAGCATTCCCAATTCTTGTCTGAGCATGTTGAATCTTGCTGTGTCGAGCGGCTTGGTGAAGATGCCGGCCAGCTGAATGTCTGTATGAACCTTTTCAAGGCGAACATCCTTGTTCTCGACGTGATTCCTTATAAAGTGATGCTTCATGTTGATATGCTTAGTGCGCGAGTGCAGGACAGGATTGTGCGTGATTGCAATTGCACTCGTGCTATCACACATGATTGGAGTCTCTCTGGCATCGATTCCATAGTCTGACAACTGTTGCTGCATCCAAAGGATCTGCATACAGCAACTACCAGCAGCAGAGTACTCTGATTCAGCCGTGGAAAGAGAATTAGCCAATTGCTTCTTACTGAACCAAGAAACGAGTCTAGGTCCAAGAAAGTGACAAGTTCCACTTGTACTCTTCCTATCTAGCTTGCAGCCTTCGAGATCCGAGTCGCTGTATCCAACTAAATCGAATCTTCCTTCCTTAGGATACCATAGTCCTGCATCGACTGTTCCTTTAATGTACTTCAGGATTCGTTTAGCTGTATTGAAGTGTGATTCCTTAGGTGCAACTTGATATCTTGCACACACTCCAACAGCAAACTGGATATCGGGCCTGCTAGCCGTTAGGTACATGAGCGAACCAATGAGCTTCCTGTAGAGTGATTGGTCAAACGGCTTTCCGGCTTCATCAGCACTAATTTACACGGAAGTGCTCATGGGGGTTGGCGAGGATATGGAAGTGTTCATTCCAAATTTGTTGAGAAGCTCCTTGCTGTATTTTTCTTGGTTGATGAAAATACCTGTAGGCATCTGCTTTACCTGCAAACCTAGAAAATAACTAAGTTCCCCCATCATACTCATTTCAAATTTACTTTGCATGAGATGAGAGAACCTTTGACATAGAGCAAGGTTAGTTGAACCAAAAATAATATCATCTACATAGATTTGCACCATAAGAAGGTCATCACCTTCCTGTATCTTGAACAAGGTCTTGTCCACAGCACCTTTCTCAAATCCGTTGTTGGTTAGATACTGGGACAGAGTTTCGTACCAGGCTCTAGGGGCTTGTTTAAGTCCGTGCAGCGCTTTCCTTAGCCTGTAAACTAGGTCGATACCGTCTGTGTTGGAAAACCCTGGTGGTTGTTCAACATAAACTTCTTCTGCAAGGTCTCCATTCAGGAAAGCACTCTTGACGTCCATTTGGTATACAATAAAGCTCTTATGGGTGGCAAAGGCTAAAAATATCCTGATGGCTTCTAGTCTCGCTACAGGGGCGAAGGTTTCATCATAGTCTATGCCTTCTTCCTGACTATAACCTTATGCGACTAGTCTGGATTTGTTCCTTATGATAAGTCCATTTCGATCCTTTTTGTTTCGAAAAACCCATTTGGTTCCTATAACCGATTGATGTGTTGGTCTGGGTACAAGATACCATACATTGTTTCTTTCGAAATCGTTAAGCTCTTCTTCCATAGATGTTATCCAATGAGAATTATTAAGAGCGTCTATGGTCGAAACAGGTTCGGACTGGGCTAAGAATACAAAAATAGTGCACATATTGAGTCTTCTAAGCTCGGATTGAGATTTCCATTCCGGAAACTGTAATATCTCAGCATCAGATTCTTCTTGTGCACAAAGTACATTTCCTTGTGTACTCTGTATTCTCCTACGAGTAGAAACACCAGCATTTATGTTTCCAATGATCAGCTCTTGCGGGTGATCTCTCAACCATCTTCGGTCGGGTTCTAATTTAGGATCCCGTACTGTATCGAAAGATTCTGTGGATACAGCTTCAGCTTGTACAGTGTCGGCTTCATCCACATCGATTCTTACAGCTGCGGGGTTGATTTCTAAATCAACGACAGGTTCTATGGGAGTTGGAGGATCCAAGATAGATAGATGGTGAATGTTCTGAGTGATATCATCTACTTCTGTAGGGTCATGGTGTGGTTCGTCAAACACTACATGAACTGATTCCTCGATTGCCAACTTCCTTTTATTAAAGATTCTGAAAGCTTTGCTGACGGAGGAGTATCCTACGAATATTCCTTCATCTGATTTCTCATCAAAGGTTTTAAGTTGGTCTTTCCCATTATTCAATACATAACACCTGCATCCAAAAATGTGGAAATACGAAACTAACAGAGTTTTGTTGTTCCATACCTCATATGCTGTTTTGTTGTAGTGCTTGTTGACGATACAGCGATTTTGAGTGTAGCATGCTGTATTGGTTGCTTCACCCCATAAACGCTGTGGCAATTTGCTTGCGGCAATCATTGTCCTTGTTGCTTCTTTCAACGTCCTATTCTTTCGCTCGGCAACAACATTTTGTTGAGGTGTACGGGCAGCTGAGTATTCGTACTGTATTCCATTCTCCGAACAGTATTGCTCTATAAAGCGGTTAGTAAATTCTGTACCTCTGTCGGAACGAATGCACATGATACTCGATGCCTTTTCATTTTGCAACTTTCTCAGGAGCTCGGGCAGCTTTGTTGTTGTTTCCTTCTTCTTGCTAAGAAAGATCGTCTAAGCATACCTGGAATAATCATCAACAACAACCATGCAGTATTTCTTACCTCCCAAACTTACTGGGTCTACAGGACCGTAGAGATCCATGTGTAGCATTTCCAACACTCTTTGGGTTGAAAGGTAGGATTTGCTCTTCAGGGTTGACTTGATTTGCTTGCCATTCTGACATGGTCCGCAGACGCTGTCCTTCTTGAATGACACATTTGGCAAACCTCTAACCATTCCCTGTCTTGAGAGCTTTTTGATTGTCTTGAAGTTGACGTGAGACATCCTGTTGTGCCATAACCAGCTAAGCTCTGCAGTGCCTTTAGCAACAAAGCATGGAATTGAGGAGCTCATAGGCTTCCAGTCAGCAATATACATATTACCTGATCTGCTTCCTGTAAGCACAACTTCCTTGGTTTGGATGTTTTTGACTCTACAGCGATCTATATAGAACTTCACCGAGAACTGTTTATCACAGAACTGGCTAATACTAAGTAGATTATACTGTAAGCCTTCAACATATGCAACATCGGTGACTTTGAATTTCCCGACAAGTAGGGTTCCTTTCCCTCTTGTTCTTCCTTTAGATTTATCACCGAAACGAACTTTTGGACCGCGACCTTCTACAAAATCTGATAGCTTGCTCCTATCTCCGGTCATGTGTCGAGAGCATCCACTATCAAAGTACCAGGTATCCTCCTCTAGAATGTCCTGTAACAAAAAGATTAAGTAGATTTAGGTCCCCTTTGATTTTTGGGTCCATGATTGTTAGTTCCTCTTGGTACCCAAGTTTTCCTGGCAGCAATTGGTTTACTGTAGGACATACTCAGTACAGTGTTGCGATATCTACGGGGGGCATATCCGTAGTTATTATAATCATGATAATTATTATGCATGAAAAATTCAGGGTTATTATTATTAATCCAGTACGAGTGCCGTCTTGGAGGTGGAGCCATTTTCTTAGGCCTAACAACTTTCCTTTTGAGTCTCCAGTTGGATTCCCAATGCTGTTGTTGATACTGAACCGGCATCTGCTGTCTCGAGGGATAACGGGGCTCCTGTATCCAATACCTCGGCGTGCTGTACTTATAGTACTGCCGTGCAGGCCTTTGGTGGTTGGATACAACCTTCCTTCTGAATGGCTGTTGGCGCTGTTGATATGCTCTGGGAGCATGCTGTTGAGTGCGCCTCACAGGTTGGAACGGCTTATGATTCCGCTGTCTGGAATAGGATTGCGGGGGCGGAATAGCAGCCTTCGGTTTTCTCGGTACAGCAGGTTCCTTCACGGGACTAGGGATTTCTTCCGATTCTGGAATGTGTTCCACACTCTTGACGAACACTGTACTAGTTTTCCCTTTGTTTGAACATGAGCTGTATCCTAAGCCACTTTTATCATGAGCATTTTGCCCAGTGCTCAGAATTTCTTTCATTCTTTTGGACGATTTCTCGAACGATTTCAGAGTGGTCTCAAGTTCAGTTTTTCGCTTTTCGAGAGTTGTGATTTTGGCTTGAAGTAGAGCCAAATCATTTGTCTTGCTTTCATTGTGAGTTTTAGCCTCACTTAGTTCATGAGCAAGTTGATGATTGCTCTCCATGAGTTTTTCAAAATCGACTTTACTGGTTTCACAGTCAAGAGACATATTTTCATAATTTATTTTCAGCAAGTCATTTTCATCTTTCAGCTCTAAATTGGTTAATTGGAGCTGTATATTCTCAGTTTTCAGTGTCTCATGGGCCTTTTGAATGTTTTTAAATTCATTCATCATGTTTTCAAAAGTATGAGATGCATTTGACGGAATAGCTGAGGTTGAACTTACCTCATCGTCGCTATCTTCACCTTCTGGAATGTCTTTGACCATAAAGCACATATATGTTTTATCATCGAACTCATCGTCAGATGAATCACTTTCAGTGACCACCTGAAGACATTCTGCTGATTTGTATGGTGTGGGGGAGGCTTCTGATTCTCCAATCAGGGCCTTGAGCTTGTCTTTCCAAACACGTCTTCTTTCATCTCTCTCTTATTGCTCGGCCTCCGGCAACCTTTGGACTTTGGGATGAGGACATTTATTTGCATAATGCCCTGGTTTCCTGCAATTATAGCACAGGTTAGCATCACTAGATGATGTTTCGGTACTTACCTTGTGGACAGGTTGGGCCTGTAGGGAGTCTTTCCAGACCGTTTGATGAACTTTTTGAATTTATGCATGAGAAGCGCCATTTCATCTTGGAACAGGATGTCGTCGTCACTGTCAGCATTCTTGTGACTAGGCTTCGGCCAATTTGGGCATCTTTGTGTCGACGGTTCGATACTGACTAGAGCTGTGACCTTTGAAGGAGATTCTTCAGCTTTCTCTCTTCTGTCAATATCATACTCAAAAACTTTGAGGTCAGAGAAGAGATCAAAAATAGATATTTCATTAAGATTACAAGATACACGCATAGCTGTGGTCTTAATGTCCCATAGGGCTGGGAGAGATCTGAAAATTTTTAAATTCTTCTCATTTTGGGTATAAATTTTGCCCAACGCTTCAAGTTCACCAACAATACCAGTGAATCTGAGGTCAAGTTCCTCAAGTGTCTCAGTTGGTTTCATTTCGAAAGATTCAAATTGCTGAGTTAGTTTTGAAATCTTATTTTCTTTTGAGAGCTCAGTTCCCTCACAAATCAACTTGAGTTTATCCCAGATTTCTTTGGCTGTTTTGCAGCTCTTTACCTTTGAGAACGTGCCTTTGTCAAGAGTGACAAATAACGCGTTCTTAGCTACGTTGTCAAGGTTTGATCGCTTTCTTTCATCTGTGGTCCATTGCTCGCGATCCTTCTCGAGCATCTCAGCATGGGCTTGGCCTTCAATCCTTGCGGCCGTGTTTACCTTCATGATCTTGATAGGACCATCCTGTATAACAAAAATTATCTCTTCGTGCATTGCTGCAAGATGAGCTTCCATCCTAATTCTCCAGTCATCAAATTCGTTAATAGAGAACATAGGGACTTTGTTGATCATAGAAGTATCCATGTGATAATACAGAAATGAAAGAGACTATTTTGAAAATAAGTGATTTTGGATCTGATTCGGTTAAAAATACGACTGATTCTTTTTAGAATCAACCGCTCCGATACCACTTGTTGGCCACTAAGTATACTGGATACAGTTTGGGAAATAGTTTAAACAACAAAGCACGGATTTTAAATCGAGTGCGTAGCGGAAGTCTTGAATCTGATGGAGTTCTTTGTGGATACGAGAACTAAATGTATAGAGTATACTTAATTAATCACAGTAATTAAAACAGTAAAAGCTGAAGGTAAATAAAACAGTAATTAAAGTGGTTCGAGGTAAACCCCTCTACGTCCACTGGTCCTCCACACAGGAGTAAAAAGTTTATTATAATTACTACGTACACAACTACGTAATTATAACAACGCAGAATCAATATATCGTTCACACAGATTGATATAAAGATCTTAGCTTCAACCGTTCACACAGATTGGTTTTGAGCTAATGCTTTAACTTGCTTCTTCACACACAGTTCTGAAACTTCATATTCTTCAATGCAAATCCTTCACACACAGTTCCGGAGAAGCACAGATTGTTCAGTCCACACAGGGCTGTTTGTTCAAAGTATAGAACAGATGGTGAACAACAACTTTGACTTTAAGAACTTTCAGCTCATGAAGTGTTGTTCAGAATAGTGAGCACTGTATATCTCTTTTGATCTGAGTAGCAGTAAGCTTTGGAGATATGTTTTGCTCTGATAATAATTTCGATAGCTTGGGTGACTGATCTTCAGCATCTTGATGTGATATATATAGTCTTTGAAATATATATCCGTTGAGATGTATCCGTTTGAGTGAGATTTCGTTCCAACGGGATTATAACACGATCCGGATTTAGCGGGATTTGAAGATCTGTTGACTGACAGTATTTAAATACTTTATCCTTGAGTATTTAAATACTTCTTTATTCAACGGGACTTGACTTCTGGAGATTCTTTCTTTGTCCTGTTGTGAGATGTATGGAAGATAACTGTTTTGGAGATTCGAGACAGTTTCCATACTTGGTCTTTTATAAGACTTCTTGCTGTACTGAAGGGCTTCACTATATCTTTGATTAGGCGGAGTCTTGATACGAGGATAATGCCTCAATGCTTCGATACAGTTTTCCTTTACTGTATGCGGATTGGCATATATGTCAAAACCTCTTTATCAAATACCGTTCGATACAGGGATTAGATATCCCGGCTGTTTCGATACAGGGTTCTTGTTTTCCCAACAAGACGAGACAAAAATTTTAAAACTCAGGGCCCGTCCCGTCCCGTCCCATTTTCAAAACTTGGGACGGGCCGCGAGCCCAAATGTCAAATCCCAATGGGATCCCGTCCCATCCCGTAATAATGTCTAGTTACTAAATCTATCTGACTACCAAGCCCAAAGCAGTCTTATCATCTAACATTTCTAACTTATCTCATTTACTTCTTTCGGGTAACGAAACTTAACCATGAAGAACTTGTGTATAGAAGTAGAGATCAGTGAGTATCTGACTATGTTGTAATGTTCTTTATATTTATTACTTCGGGTGAAATAAGAAAGCATTCAGAGTTTTATGAACAATTTGTTCAAGAATTAACAAATGACTCACAACGATATTTGATAAATAGATTGATTTAAAAAAAAACTTAAATTTATTGTCATGTAACAAGTCTAAATATTAGATTCATTTGAGAGTCAACATTAGTCAACGGGACCATTTTTCGTCCCGTTCGTGTCCCGATCCCGTCTCGATCCCATTCGGGATCGGAACGATCGGGATTAATTTTTCAAAAGTACAATCCCGTCCCATCTCGTCCCATAATTTTCAAATGGGATGTGATCGGGATTACCTAAAAATGGTCCCATCCCGTCCCATGCCCAGGCCTACAAGATTCTACTCACCCTCCATCGGCATGAGTCTCTCTCTCTCTCTCTCTCTCTCTCTCCCCCCCCCCCTCTCTCTCTCTCTCTATATATATATATATATTTATATATATATATATATATATATATTCATGCTTCCACTTTCTTTGCGTACAAAGAACACCTCATCGAAAATGAAAATTATATAAGTATTTAATTTTATATCTTCAGCCTTTTCTTGTTTGGTTTTATTTTTATTCAAAAATTAATTTCCATTTATTATGTCTTTCAACTTCCTTTTTATCTGAAACTGGTAATAATTCTTGGAATTTTTGTCTAAAATTCCTTAATATCTTCATCTACATTTACGTGTTTTGGAGTTGCATTGGGTGGGCTTGGAACTGTTATCTGGGTTAAGCCCCCACTATTAAGTGATGGGCATTTGTGTTTCAGACGTGGATATTTCTTCTATAGCTAATGTTATAGGATGTGGAGTGGCTAAATTGCCATTGAAGTATCTCGGAGTTCCCGTGGGTTGCAACATGGCTCGGTGTGTTAACTGGGAATCTATCATTTCAAAATTTTCTTCCAAGCTCTCCCATTGGAAAACACGATTGATTTCTGTTGGTGGTCGCCTCTCTCTCATAAAGTCGGTTCTTAATAGCCTTCCCACTTATTTCATGTCGATTTACAAGGTCCCTGTTTCAATATGCTCTAAGCTGGAGTCCATGCGAAACAAGTTCTTCATTGGCAGCGAGATTGGCGAGAAGAAAATGACTTGGGTGAGTTGGAATAAATGCCTTGCCAACAAGATTTCAGGAGGTCTCGGTATCGGTAGTATCCTTGCTCTTAATGCGAGCCTTTTATTTAAATGGATTTGGCGGTTTAAGCAAAAATCAACTGATCTTTGGGCAATGGTGATTAAGGCGATTCATGGGCATAATGGAGGTATTCATGTTGATTCCATGCACTCTCCTATTCAAGGTACATGGAATGGTATTTTGTCTATGATTAACTCTCTCAAGCTTAAAAGTATAGACCTTCTGTCTTTGTGTCCTCGCAAAGTTGGGAATGGTGCTTCTGTATGTTTTTGGGATGACATTTGGTGTGGGGCTCAGCCTCTAAAATGCATCTTCCCGCGCATATACATGCTTGAAAAAGATAGAGGATGTCATGTTGTAGATCGGATTTCTTCTCTTGATTGGAGCTCTTTTCTTAGGAGAAACCCGCGAGGGGGTATCGAAGCTTTCCAATTAATGGATTTGCAAAATCTTATTCGGGACGTTGTTCTTTACGGCGAATGCGACTCTTGGACATGGTCGCCTAATATTTCCAAAGGCTACCTTTGTTGCTTGACTCGCCATTTGATTGATGGCCATATTCTTGATGTCAGCCCTAATTCCACATGTTGGAATCGGAATATTCCCATAAAGGTTAATGTTTTTTTATGGAGGTTGTCGCTTAACAAGCTTCCTTCTAGGGTGAACTTGGACAAGAAAGGTATTGATGTCGACTCGATTCTTTGTCCCATATGTCACGAAGATGTAGAAACCGTTAATCATCTCTTCTTTACTTGCGACATGGCTAAAGACTTGTGGGTTATGTTGGCAAGATGGTGGGAGTTAGACATTCCTTTTTGCATGCATATTTCGGAATGGTTTGAGTGGCTTGATTCTTTGGCCATCTCTCTTAAGGCACGGGTGTTCTTTGAAGGAGTGGGAGGGACTCTCTTGTGGTTCATTTGGTTTTTTCGCAACCGACTGGTTTTTTCTAATACTCCTCCTAAAAAGGCGTTGCTTTGGGATATTATTGTTTCTCAATCGTTTTTATGGATTTCATCTAGAAATCTTAACTTTAAATTTAGTTGGGTAGGTTGGTTGCAAAATCCTATAGCTACTATAGACACTTTGTAAATGTTTCTAGCTTTTGCTAGTTTTAATAAAATGCCGCCGTTCAAAAAAAAAAGCCCCCACTATTAAGTGGCATTTGTTCGTTTCTTGCTTTTATCTATTGAATAAAGTTTGTTAAATTCCTTTATCTATTTCTAGAATGAATAGTTAATGCACAGTCCGGCAAGAGCCAGCTAAGCAACATGCACAGTATTAATTCATTTGATTATGTTTTATGGTAGATTTGGTAAATATTTATTGAATATGAATTATTGTTTTAGTTATATAGACTTGTTTGTATTCGTATATATATTGTCATGGAAATAATAATATTATACCAGAAACTTTATCAAACTTTCAATTTTCATTTCTTATCCCCTATTTCTCGTATGTATGTAACAAAATACAATCTGAAAACCTTTGACTTCTTTTAATGCAAACATCGTTATGAATCATAAGATATCAGTAGCAAAGTACTGTTATGTGGTTTTATGATTGTAATTAGCTGAAATTAGCATGATTATTATGTGTTTTTGAAATTATAATTGTAATATACCTTATTGAGATTAGCCGGTTGGTTGGTCGAGCACTTAGAAATTAGGATAGAGGAGTTATATTGCTCGTAGCGTATTTTATTGAACTAATAAGTGCATTTGATTATTTTGTTACAATTTTTAAAATGGGTGATCACCATGACTGGATGTATCGCCGGAAAATTGATGGTTCTTGGAATCCTGTATTTCTCTATGGACTTAACGACTTTATCGAATATGCAAGTAGTCAGCCGCACTACATGTCGGGTGACCAAATAATATGTCCATATAAAAAATGTGATAATATACAGTTTCATGATAAAGAAAAAGTTAAGTATCACATTGGAGAATTTGGGTTCATTAGAGAGTATAAAACTTGGATTTTTCACGGCGAAATTGAAATGGATGAGGGATATGAAGATATGGATGAAGATGTGAATATGGATACCAACGAGTCGGGATCCAATGCGTACCGTCAATTTAATGTGGAGAATGTGGAAGAACCAACAAATCCTGAAGCAAAACAAATATATGACATGTTGAATGCTGGAGACAAAGAGTTGTGACCTGGTTATGCTAATTACTCCCAATTGTCTTATATGACTCGTTTCATGAGTTTGAAGGCAGAGAACCACTTATCGTAAACGTATTTTAATCAGTTTGCAGAGTTCATGAAAGACAGTCATCCAAAAGGCAATCTATGTCCCGATAACTTCTATAGTACAAAGAAATTATTGCGTGGGTTGGGATTACCTGTAGAGAAGACTGATTGTTGTCCAAACAACTGCATGCTTTATAGGGACCATTACAAAGACAGTGAGAGTTGTATATTCTGCAGTACATCACGCTACAAGGATAAGTGTCGTGCCTCAGGAAGCCGTAGGAGGAAAAAAGTGGCAGCCATGAAGATGTACTACTTTCCTCTTATTCTCTGATTGCAAAGGCTATACATGCCAAATGCTACCGCGGCAGATATGAGGTGGCATGCTTCATGTTCTGGTTCAAATGATGGAATTATGCGTCATTCTGCAGACTCTCCAGCATGGAAGCACCTTGACACTTTATCCATATTTTGCTGCGGAGGCGAGAAATATGAGATTAGGTCTTTCGACTGATGGTTTTGAACCTTTTGCACAATCAGGGCGACAATATTCATTATGGCCAATTATAGTCACACCCTAATATTTACCACCTTGGCTCTGTATGAAGGAACAATTCATGTTCCTAACAATCTTAGTTACAGGGCCACGCCATCCTAAGATGCAGTTGGATGTGTTTCTTCAGCCGCTCATAAAGGAGTTCGTGAACTTGTGGGAAGAGGGTGTTCCAACATTTGACATTTCATTGAAGCAAAACTTTCAAATGCGAGCAGTGTTGTTGTGGACTATTTAGTGATTTTTCAGCGTATTCAAGGTTGTCTGGAGAGATTACTGCTGGAAGATTGGCATGCCCACATTTCGTGGATGAGACTAAAGCATTTACTCTTCATAAGAATGGTAAACAAACATGGTTTGATTTTAGTCGGAAATTCTTGGAGCCGGATCACATGTTTAGGAGGAACGAACGAGCATTTAGAAAGAATGTGACATGTGGAATACCTACACCTGAAAAAGGTCGGGAATTGAGATATTGAAACAAATAGAGGCACTAGGTCTTGTGAAAGTGACAAAGGACTACAATGATGTAACACCCTGAGATATTCAGAATAGTTACAGCGCCGTAAACCCTTTATATAAGAATTTACAAGGCTAAATTAAAAGAAATGCTGAACAATACGAAATTACCCCCAATAGTTGAGTAATTTAATAACCAATTTAATCATCCATACAACCCAAAACAGTCCATTATTACAAACTTCTCAAAATCTTCAAAGAACATGCGTACTCGAGTACTAAATAGCAAATCAGATACGAAAACAATACAACGGATAACATTACTGAGCCCCTTCATCATCATGCCGATACTGTGGTTGCTTCACCGTTCCTCTTCTACCTGAACATCAAAAGAAATGTGCACCCCCGCATGGGTTAGCAAAATGATGCTAGTACAAGTATCATAATATACAAAATCAGATATTCAATAACGATGCATAGCAAAATACAACACGCGGACTTCCTCTACCGGAATCCAACGATGCGAATCCACATGATTCCATCAACACAACACAGGGTAATCCAATGATCTAGCGCCATCAGCATAGATCCCAAGATGATCCCATCGGACCAACACGGGGTGGACAACTGATCTAGCACCCTTAGCATAGATCACGCAATCCCTTCGGACCAACACAACACATACAATACAATTATGCATACCCATATGCAAATCGATATGTCCATCAACATGAACAACATATGAATCAATAACCTGAACGAAAATATGACAATTCAACTTGGATGATCTCATGTTCAACAACATGAATAACAATATGCATGATCAAAATCATCAACATTAAACCAATAGTCAAATTACGATACTTGCCTTAGAAAGATGGCAAGAATATATATACTTCAACAATTTCAACAAACTCGAAGGCCACCTCCTTCGATCAACTGTTCGCAACGCTCACACCTTTAACAAATAGGAAAATAACGACAACTCAACTTTCGTAAAAAATTTAAATGTATGAACATCTAACGTCTACTACGGTCGGGTTAACACTCTAAGTTAGACGGTTCACGGTTCAACTCATTCGATGAACGCTCGGTCGAGCTAAGAACATATTTCAAGTAAATCAAATGACCATAACGGAGATGAAAGTCGACATCAACGAGTTCAAGGATATTCAAATCATCATAAATTCGCACTTCGATTCCTGATTATCAAATCCAATACTTGGTTCGGTTATTTAACACACTTCAACCGAGTTTTAGATTAACTCATCCCTACAATTTTGTTCTTCCACAAGCTATCCTTCTTGCCAAAGTTTTTAAGTTCATAATAATTGTTACCCATCAACACCCTCCGTTCCAATCATCAACATGAAGATCATCATGTCCAGAAATCATCACAAGTCATGAATTACGTTGAAGAACACCTCATACTACACATGGATTATTCTTAGTGAAGACCCTTAGAATTCATATTCTTGAATATCCCCATTCTAGGTGATGATATTAACAATACACTGGTATACAAGTGATTCAGAATCGACATCCAAAATGTGCAACAAATGTCAGAAACCATATCCTAGGTTCAACTCAATAAGGCTCGGTTATAATTTTCTTACTCAAAGAAGTTCTAACATGATTACTTTAGATTTCTTAAGGTATGGTGTTCAGCCTAATAAGTTATCAATAACCTAAATAGTTCCAGGAGAAATGTTCTTAATCTGAATAAGAACACGAATTCTAAGGTCGGGCAGCAATACATACCTTATACGGAAAGAAAAGATGAAAACACTTGATGAACTCAACATTGAACGCTCGAGCACCAATCCTCAAAGATCCTTGCCTTCAATGATTATGTTAAGAGGCTCAAATGAAGGTTTAAGATTGATAGGGTAACTCTCTAAGTCTCGGAAATCGAGTGTGGGGCGAAGTGGAATCTGAGAAATGAAATGAGGTGCTGTCCTATTTATAGAAAATGACCATCATCGCGCGCTACTGCTCCTTTTAAGCGTGCGCTAACGGGCTCCCAGCCCACTGTCTCTTTCTGTCCTCGGTCTTACATACGCTAAATAGCCTTTACGTACGCTAAATACAACAGTTAAGGTACGCTAACACCCATCATAGCGTGCGCTATCGGCTTTACAAAATCTCACTGACCTCACTGTACTAGACTTAGCGTGCGCTAGCATCTCTCGTGTAGCGTGCGCTAAGCACCGTTGACTCGACTTTTCCAAAATCTATCCAGGTTCATCCTGACATATGTTTATCTAAGATCCGTGATCCGATCTCACCTACCACCTGTCTCAGTCATGCTGACCACGTATAGCGTGCGTTAAGACTCATCTATAGCGTACGCTAACTCACATATTTAGCGCGCGCTATACTTAAATGTTAGTGTGCGCTAAATGTACATAAATACATGTATGAATTTGCATCTATGAAATCATACACTCAACAATACTGGGTTATAAAATATGGAGAATTATACTCATATCAATAATATGACATATGCAATGTCACAAGGTTCATGTACAGATAAATACACATCAGATATTCGGGTATTACATACTCTCCCTCTAAATAGAAGTTTCGTCCCGAAACTTAAGATGAAAATAATTCTGGATATCTAGGTTTCATACTATCTTCCGTCTCCCAAGTGGCTTCTTCGACTCCGTGCCGCGACCATTGAACTTTAACCAAGGGTATTGGTTTATTTCTCAATTGTTTGACCCGACTCTCGAGTATCTTGATTGGTTTCTCTTCGAACGTGCCATCCTTAGCGACTTCGATTTTGTCGAAATCAATGACATGACTGGGATCTGATATGTACTTACGTAACTGGGATACGTGAGACACATTATGAACATGACTCAGCTATGGCGGCAAGGCCAACCTGTACGCCAACTCCCTAACTCTTTCAAGAATCTCGAATGGTCCGATATATCTCGGACTCAACTTTTCTTTCCTCCCGAAGTGAAAAATCCCCCGAATAGGAGAAACCTTTAAGAGCACGTGGTCCCCAATTTCAAACTCTAACGGGCGATGATGCACGTTTGCCTAAGACTTATATCGACTCTGGGCAGTCAAAAGCCTTTCACGAATCAGAGCTAACTTCTCTTGAGTCTGAACTATCAACTCTGGTTCCGTCCCGATCAAGTTAGACGAATCGTCCCAACATAGGGGTGATCTGCATATCATCCCGTACAATGCTTCAAATGGTGCCATCTTAATGGAAGCATGCCAACTATTGTTGTAGGTGAATTCAATCAACGACAAATGAACCTCCCAATCAGTCGACCAATCTAAGGCACAAGCTCTTAGCATATCTACTACTGTCTGAATAGTCCTTTCGGACTGTCCGTCAGTCTGAGAATGATAAGCTGTACTAAAGTTCAGCTCAGTTCCCAAGGCTTTATGAACTGCCTTCCAAAAGTGTGATACAAAGAGACCATCCCGATCCAAAATAATGGTCTTCAATGTACCATGCAATTAGACTATCTCCACAATAAACACTCATGCCAACTTCTCTGGCCCCCAAGTATCTTTAATACCCAGAAAATGATCCTACTTGGTTAGTCGATCAACTATAACCCAAATCATATTCATCCCCGTTCTCGTCCTTGGTATATTGGTGATAAAGTCCATCGATATATCCTCTCACTTCCACTCAGGAATCGGAAGTGGCTTCAACATTCCGACAGGCCGCTGATGCTAAATCTTAACCTGTTGACAAGTTAAACACTTCGAGACGTATTCTGCTACGTCTTTATTCATATTTCTCCACCAGAAATTCTGCTTTAGATCCTTATACATCTTACTGGTGCCCGGATGAATAGGATAGGGCGCACTGTGAGCTTCCTTCATGATCGTCTGTTTCAAAACATCATCATCGGGGACGCAAAGTCGACTCTAGAATCTCAGAACTCCATCATCATATATTACAAATCCTGGGGCCTTCCCCTTGTCCACTTCATCACGTAACCGAATAATCAGAGAATCATCCAACTGCTTACATTTGATTTCTTCAATTAACGACGAAGTTAATTCCATCACACATAGTTGCCCTTGGACTCCTTGAGACCATACGTCAATTTCTTCGCGAATCAATTCTCGTTGAATGCTGGACTGGGACATAGGCATTTCCAACATTCGAATAGAAACAGGTTTGTGGCTCAGTGCATTGGCTACCACGTTCGCTTTGCATGGATGATAAAAGATTTCCAGGTCGTAATCTTTGATCAATTCTAGCCATATCCTCTGTCTCATGTTTAATTTCTTCTGACTGAAAATATACTTGAGACTCTTGTGATCTGTGAAAATTTGACAGTAAGTGCCGTACACATAATGTCGCCAAATCTTCAGGGCAAAGACAATGGCTGATAATTCTAAATCATGAGTCGGGTAGTTAATCTCATATGATTTCAACTGTCGAGAGGCATAGGTAGTCACCCTATCCTTCTGCATCAACACGCAACCCAAACCCTGATTTGAAGCATCGCTGTAAACCATGAACCCATCAGTTCCATCTGGTAGTGCTAATATTTGCGCCGTTGTCAATCTTCTCTTAAGTTTATCGAAACTAGTCTGACAGTTCTTGTCCCACACGAATTTCTGAGCCTTCTGTAACAGTTGAGCAAGCGGACAAGCAATTTTGGAAAATATTTCCACAAAACGACGATAATATCCTGCAAGTCCTAAGAAACTCCAGACTTCCTTTACGTTCTTAGGAGATTCCCACTCCAAAATTGCCTCAACTTTCTTCGGGTCTACCTGTACTCTATCGGTTGATATCACGTGCCCAAGGAACGTTACTACCTTAAGCCAGAACTCACATTTGAAAAGTTTTGCATAAAGTTGTTCATTCATCAAAGTATTCAAAACAATACGCAAATGTTCCGCATGCTCTTATGGACTCTTCGAATAAATCAAGATGTCGTCAATGAAAACGACCACAAATTTATCCGAATATTCTAAGAATACCCGATTCATCAATTGCATAAACACAGTAGAAGCATTAGTATGACCGAAAGGCATTACCACAAACTCATAATACCCGTACCGAGATCTGAAAGCGGATTATATATCAGATTCCATAATCCCCAACTGATGGTATCCTGATCTCAAGTCGATCTTCGAGAATACTGTCGCCCCCTGCAGTTGATCAAATAAATCGTCGATCCCAGTCAATGGGTATTTATTCTTGATCATCATCTTGTTTAGCTCTCTATAATCAATACACAATCGGAGGGATCCGTCTTTCTTTCAAACAAAAAGAATGGGAGCACCCCAAGGAGAAACGCTAGGTTGAATGTAACCCTTCTGCAACAATTCCTTAAGCTGTTTCTTTAACTCATACATCTCGGTTGGCGCCATACGGTATGGTGCTCTGGAAACAGGTGCGGCTCCTGGTTCCCATTCGATATTAAACTCTACATCCCTACATGGAGGTAATCCAGGTAGTTCGTCAGGGACTACGTCTGAGAATTCGTTCACAACTGGAATAGATGAGAGCTCTACCCCTTCTTCCTTCTTCATGGCATAACACCAAAACCCGGTACAACCTTGTTTCAGCAATTTAATCGCTTTCATAGCTTTGATCACTTTCCCTGAGCTTCTTGGTCTCCATCATTCGAGTAAGTGTTCAGATCCGTCATCAGCGATAATCGAGATAACTCTCTTCCGGTAGTTTAAAATAGCCCCATAACAATTGAGCCAATCATCTCCAAGAATTAAATCGTCACCATGGATGTCGACCATAATAAGATTTGACGGCCAATTTCTCTCTTCTATGGACACAAGAAAATTTCTAGCTTCTAGATTTCCCACAATTCTCTCTCCACTCAGCAGACTCACAACATAAGGTTCATAATCATGCAAACACGAGATTTTGAAATGATTAACACAGTTCAATGATAAGAAAGAATACGTAGCTCCTGAATCAAATAAGACACTAACTGGTTGTAAAAGAATCTGAATCGTACCTGATGCAACAACAGTGTTTTGATCATCAGACCTCCTCATCTCATAAAGGCGCGAAGGCACGGACCCAGCACTGGATGCTTCTCTCTTTCCAAAATTCTGCTGTTGAAGACCACTCTGCTGTGTCAGGTGTTAGGAGTATGCCCTCGAATGCCACTCAGAGGATGTTGAGTGAGGGCATTGTACTTGTTATTATGTAAACCATTAATATAAGGCAAATGAATGTTTCTTTATTTACTGGTAGTTATTGGCATTGCTAATTCGTAAATAAACATATAGAAACTAGTCCGTGTATTTGAGAGCAAAACGTTCCACTCCTTATTAGATAAGGTGGTTGGCACTGGAAAGCTTATAGCTCAAATACTTAATCGTTCGCAAGTGGATGAAACTTGACTGGGCGTTAAGTTTATGTGAGGACTTGTATGACGTGTTATTTGACATGGAGAGTGCCTGTCGAACACTAATGGTTAGTGGGAGCACACGTTATAGGCATGCTAATTGGATTAGTATACTCGAACCGACTCACCCTCGATTCGTCACACGGATTTCACTCTGGGACAGTGAATGATGGAATCGAAAGGTTGTGATAGATATTCGTGAACCTTCGACTTGAGGATTTAGTAGGGATGTGCTTGTGACGTCAAGATTTTCATTAGAGTAGTTCGACCCTGTAAACCGGAAGGCGGGGGTCAACCTCGACGTGCATCTTGACGGGCAAGTAGCAGATCCTACTGAATACCAAGATAGAATTCTTTCTCCTGTTAGTGAACGAGTTATATGTCCTATGCGGTTATTAGCAGATGAGATCATAAGTCTTTGGCCAAAGTATTGGAGCTAGCTGTATTAGATACACGAGAGCTCGATGATCTCGATTTGCATTAACTCATGCATAGCGTCAAGTACAGATGGGGTTTGACTGACCGTGACCCCATAACTTGATCGGGACATTTGAAAGAAAGGTTTATACGTATACTGGTATTCACAACAGAATGGTTCTTGAATGATCCCAATCATTCGTTCTCAGTTGGGGTACAGTGTAGGCCGCCAGGATGGCTAGGTGGTGCTACTACTCTTTGGTTCCTCCCATTGCTGACTGAGACGGACCTACTGAGTCGCACAATAGAATTGACGACGGAATGAATAAAGCTAATTCTCTCATTATGAATATTAGATATTGGATATCTAATTTTGGAACATTGGATGTTTAAATCGATTTATTGGATAAATTGATTTACGACCTAATGAATTAAATAAATTACTGGGTGATTAATTTAATTCATGTATATAATTATTTCTTGGAGAAATTAATTATATTATTTTGTATTTGATATGTTTAATTAATTGGATTAATTAAACAATATAAATACATCGGAATGGAATTGGAGTTTATCTGTTTGAACTCTCGGGAGTCCGAAACGAACCGAACTCGTCCGATTTCTTCTAGAGGTCGGCTCCCACCTTGATTTCCTACCTTGATCATTATCTTGTTTTCTTGTTGGAAGACTTTTGACATATGAGATTTTATATCTCTTATTATAAGGGAAAGGGAGATTTTGTGGGTGAAAGATTATCTTGTGAATGATTTGAAGATCAAAATAAAACCTCCTTTTCTCTCCTCCTTGTGGTCTCACGGCATTTATCATTTTCAAGAGAGAGGGAAGAAAGAACTTGGTCTTGTGTTTTTCATCATTCATATTTTCTTAGAGAAAAATTGTTGAGATATATATTATACACTTAGAGTGTAATAATAAAAGCTTCATCACTTGATTGTAGCCGTAACCTTAGAGGTTAATCGAGTGTTGTTGTTCCGATTGTTTTTGCAGTGCGTGGCAAGTAGAGACGCGGTGCTTTCGGTGTTGGATCGTTCAAGAGCTTGGAGCGGATTGGATTCGTAGAGATCAATCAAAGCTTGGGGAATAGCTCAAGAGAAGGTTACCATTTAATCAACGGACTTCGAGGGTTAGTTTCTTACGACTCTTGCTATTCTTTTTTGATATTCGTATATACGTAGCTCGATCGATCCTCGTAGGGATTCAGATCGAATTAATTTTCGTTTTACCGCTTCTGCTGGGCCTTCGTTTTAGGCACCGAATCCCAACAGTGGTATCGGAGCGTAGGTCTTGCGATCGTATATACGATATTGGCATTTGTAATGCTCGATTAGAGGGTGAATGATTTGGAATCATTTTAGTCATAATCGTGGTATATGTTTTTACGTTCGTTGTAGTTATATTTTTCGTAAGTTTATCTCTAAATATAAATCTTAATTTCTTGGAAATATGATTTATATTGAAGATATGAATGTTGGAGAATATAGATATTGGATATCCGGTCGAAAAACTAGCCCCGAAATGCCGTTGGACGGCCGTCAGGAGGGTCCGGAGCAGCGAGGGCCGCGGCTAGGCTGCAGCAGGCACAGGCGGCCCCATCTTGGGGCCGCGGCCCCGGGGCTGCTGGGCGGCCGCAGGCGTGCCGAGCGTGACTCGGCCATGCCAGGCCTGTCTGCCGGCATGCTGCCGAGGGTGACTCGGCCATGGCAGGCCATTTTCACCCCGGCTCGATTTTTTCGTGTATTCTTGAAAATTAATCTCCCGCATGTTAAATTGGATTTAATATGATTAAAATGATTTGTGATATTTCATTTTATAAGGGAAGATTGATTTATTGGAATACTTGTGATCGACCGAATTATTTTGAACGTTTTTATATTACCGATTGTGTGAATCGATTTGATCGGTTCGTATTGTTGATTGGATCAATGTATATCTACGCTTTCCATTTATTTAGTATTTATTGGATGAATGCTTTTGAATGGTGACGTGGTTCGTGGACTTAGTTTTTGAATCGTTCGTTTTATTCGATTGGGTTGTAAAGGCCGTTTTGAGCCTATTTATTTTACTAGAAAAATTTGTATCTAGGATGTAATTTTCAATGTAAAATTTATATGTAATGACGAAGACCGGAGGAAGATCCATTTCGAGAAGACGAAGATTCAAGACGAAGACTTGTAATTAGATTACGGAGTTTTTGTTTTCTAGGAACGGTCCATGAACCACATGTTGGTAGCAACTAGGTTGTGAATGGTTGTTTCATATTGTATGAATGCCACAAATGCGCTTAAACGATTAATGTGCAAAGTGTAATGCTAATCGCGAAAATTCTCCCACAACAAATTATTAAGTTTATAAGGTTTCAAGTTTTTCCTTCCCTCCATCGAGTTTTCGGGAAATTGAAATCCAAACCGGATGTGCTATGCTTCCTAGTTATCGGGGTAGTCGTTCGGGGAGGACGGATAAATTACCGGGAGCGCATTGGATGCCTTCGGTTGGAGCAAATTTTATCCCTAGAAACCTGATAGGTTGCCGGATAAGATTCAATTGTGAAACTGATTTGCGTCGATGGTATAAACTTAACTTGTTCACGAACCATAGAAACCGTATAGGTTGAAGGGAGTGAACAAGGGGAAAAAGAAGATCGAATCATCCATTAGATGGGTTGGTGTTGGACACCACTTTATGAAAATTAATAGACTAGAAACCTGTTCGGTTGCCCTCTATTAAGATTTATAAAGAACTCGATCACCACTATGAAGTAATGCGACGATACTTCCGGATTTCACATGGGAGTGTGTTATTCCGATAAAAATAGTGGGAGCTGGGTAACAAGAATAAAAAAGACCTTAATTCTGTACTCAGAACATAATTGAATGAGTCACTAATTAATCTATCGTACTTAATGCAGACTCAAATCTTAATATGACAATGAATCCACTCGCAATTCTACTCGAAAAGAACACCTTAATAGGACCTAACTTTGTGGATTGGCTCCATGATCGATGATTGTCCTCAGTATAGAGGCACTGGGATACGTCTTGGAGACGGACATTCCGGCGCCTCCTGTGCGGACCCGAGCCAATCAGGAAGAGATTGAAAACCATGAAAAGTGGGTTAAGGATGATGTGAAAGTCCGTGCTTATATGATGGCTTCCATGTCTAATGAGCTTCAGAGAGCTCATGAGAAAATGACTTCTGCTAGGCAGATTCTATCTCACTTAACCGAGCTTTATGGTGAGCACAAAGTGAATCGCTAGATATGAGATATCCAAGCAACTGTTCGGTGCAAGGATGAATGAAGGTGAGAAGGTTAGGGAACACGTCCTCAAAATGATATCCATGATCGAGAGATTGGAGGCTCTTGATTTTAAAATGGATACTTCTCTCCAAACCGACCTTATCCTACAGTCTCTCCCTGATTCCTTCTCACAGTTTGTTATGAACTTCAACTGTAATGAGATTGCATGTAATTTAGCTGGGCTAATGAACAAACTTGTGACCGCTCAGTCTCAGATGAAGACTCTAC
The DNA here is from genome assembly GCA_033398695.1 of Orobanche coerulescens. Classification (NCBI taxonomy): domain Eukaryota; kingdom Viridiplantae; phylum Streptophyta; class Magnoliopsida; order Lamiales; family Orobanchaceae; genus Orobanche; species Orobanche coerulescens. Next base: position 48,071,554 of record CM065807.1, on the reverse strand, counting down.
GGATGAAGGAGTCTGCCCTTGTGATTTCTTCTGGACTTCGGAAGTCTAAGAATAAGAAGAAAAAGACTAAGAAGCGGACTGGACCGCAAGCTAAGGACCTTAAGGGTAAGGGCAAGGCCCCGATGGTTCCGAAGAACAAGAAGAAGAAGGATGCTTGTGTCAAGTGTGGTGAGCTGGGCCACTGGGCTAGAGACTGTCCGATTCTTCATGGCACTTGGTCTGTAACTTTTAGTTTTGGAAACAAATTGTTCTGCTACTGTATTTTCTACTTCCTGGATACTGAATTCTGGTGCTAGTTCTCATATTTGTACCGTGAATCAGGATCTGGAACAAAGTTGGAAGCTTGGAGCTGGAGAATTTATGATCACAGTCGGTAGCGGGGCGACCGACATAGGATCACTTCTTTTGGGTTTAGAATCCGACTTTGTTTTGACTTTAGAAGATGTACTTGTTTTGCCCAAGTGGCACAAAAACATTGTACCCATTCCGGTCATGGACCGAAAAGGATTTTCATTTTTCATTGGTGATGGTTCCTGCAAAATTTATTTTAGAAATGAACTAGTGGGTACTGCTACATTGTTGAATGGATTGTATCATCTAAATCTCGGCAACAAAGTAGTTGTGAATACTATGACTAGAAAACGTGGTAGGGATGAAACCAATCAAGTTTTGAAATGGCATCTTAGACTTGGTCATGTTGGTCAGACCAAGGTTTACAAGATGGAAAAGGATGGACTTATGGGTCCATTGGGATCGGATCCCTTTCCTACTTGTGAATCTTGCCTTAAAGGCAAAATGACTAAGTCCCCCTTCACAGGAACTTTTGAAAGAGCCGCTGATAAACTGGGATTAATCCATACTGACGTTTGTGGTGCTTTGGAAGCAGCACGTGACGGATATCAATATTTCATTACGTTTATAGATGATCATACTAGGTATGGTTATGTATACTTAATGAAACATAAATCCGAGGCTTTTGAGAAATTCCAGGAATTCAAGGCCCTAGTCGAGAAACAAACTGGTAATCATATCAAAGCACTTCGGTCGGACCGAGGTGGTGAGTATATGAGTATGGAGTTTGACGACTTCCTTAAGGAACATGGAATAGTTTCACAACTAACACCTCCAGGTACTCCTCAGTTAAATGGTGTGTCAGAAAAAGGAACCGGGCCCTGTTGAACATGGTCCGTTCCATGCTGGGCTATATTGACTTGCCGATTTACCTGTGGGGGTATGCACTCCTGACTGCCGCTTATATCTTAAACAGATGTCCTTCCAAATCCGTTCCTAAAACTCCACATGAGATGTGGGAAGGAAGGAAACCAAGTCTTAAACACATTAAGATTTGGGGATGTCCCGCCTATGTCAAGAAGACTAAGGTGGAAAAGTTGGAAGCTAGGTTTGCGAAGGGACGTTTCATTGGATTCCCATCTGGGACGATGGGATATCTATTCTACATGCCCGAAGATCGAAGGATCGTTGTTGCTTTACAAGCACACTTCCTGGAAGATGAGTTCATTCAGGAAGGCGAAGCAGGTAGAAGTAGTTCTTTAGAAGAACACAATGAAACTCCTCGGGAGACACCTGTGCAAGAAACTGGAACCGAACTTTCTGAAACACAAGTACAACCACCTCGTAGGTCTAGTAGGGTGTCTCATTTACCTGAGAGGTATGGGCTTGTGCACTTGGAGGAGCTGGGTCTCTATGAGGTTCCAAGTGATAGCCAAGAGACCGACCCGACGAGCTATGACCAAGCGATGGTGGATGTAGACTCCGCGAAATGGTGTGAAGCTATGGAAGCTGAGATAGACTCGATGCATGTCAATCAGGTTTGGACTCTAGTAGACCGCCCCAAGGGCATAGTGCCTATTGGGAACAAGTGGATCTACAAGAGAAAGACTGATGGTGACGGCAAGGTTGACGCCTATAAAGCCAGGCTTGTGGCAAAGGGTTATACCCAGAAGGAAGGGATCTATTACCACGATACCTTCTCGCCCGTAGCTATGATCAAGTCTATTCGCATGATGCTTGCTATAGCTGCCTACCACGATTATGAGATATGGAAAATGGACGTAAAGACGGCTTTCCTTAATGGATTCCTCGAGGAGGATATCTATATGGAGCAGCCTAAAGGCTTTATGTCCGAAGTCGATATTCAGAAAGTGTGCAAGCTTCAGCATTCCATTTATGGACTAAAGCAAGCGTCGCGTAGTTGGAACCTTCGTTTTGACGAGGCGGTCAAAGAGTTTGACTTCGTGCAAAATGAAGAGGAACTTTGTGTATACAAGAAGGTTAGTGGGAGCAAGATTGCATTCTTAGTACTATATGTAGATGACATTCTACTAATAGGAAATGATGTGGGAATGCTCAGTTCTGTGAAAGCTTGGCTTTCGAGTAATTTCTCCATGAAAGACTTGGGAGAAGCTACCTATATTCTTGGTATTCGACTCTACCAGGATAGAGCGAAGAGAACAATAGGTCTTTCCCAAGCCCTCTATATAGATAAAATCTTAAAGAGATTTAAGATGGATGATTCTAAAAGAGGGTTTCTACCGATGCGACATGGAATAAAACTCACCTTGAAGATGTGTCCTCAAAATGAGGAACAATGAAAGGAAATGAGTAATATACCATATGCTTCAGCCGTGGGTAGCCTTATGTATGCTATGTTGTGTACAAGACCTGACATCGCGCATGCTGTAAGCGTGGTGAGTAGGTTTCAGGCAAACCCAGGTAGGGAACATTGATCGTGTAAAGAACGTTCTCAAGTACTTAAGAAGAACTAGAGATATGGTTCTTATGTATGGCAGTGGAGAATTGGATGTGGTGGGATACACTGATTCGGACTTCCAAGGACTGAAGGACGACTCAATGTCTACTTCTGGCTACATATTTACTCTTAATGGAGGAGCAGTATCTTGGCGTAGCGCTAAGCAAAGCGCGACTGCTGATTCCACCTGTCAGGCTGAGTATCAAGTGTAACACCCCCAAAACCATATGGGAATATTACACGCCGTAGACCCTTTCCACAAGGATCTACCAGGCTAAACATCCATAAACAACCAAATGCTTGCCCGGCCAGGGTCAAACAATATAATAATACATACCGTTAATGTCACTTACACATAAACACACAGACCGATGAGGTCACACAACTCTATCAATAGAACTGACTAACAACATTACCCACACAGGGATCGAAACACAATACAGCGGAAGACTGAATCAACTCTAATAATACAACCAAACTCTACCAACTCTCGACTCTCGATTAGTATCGCAGCTCGTCATCCCCTTGTGCCAATCCTGTGACTGCTCCCCTAAACCTGCATGTACCTGGACGCAGAACAGACATCCACCCCCCGATTACTCGGGGGTTAGTAAAACTCCACTGTTTTACTAGTGAAAGTATAAAACGATACGAAATGCAACATGTAAATAGCAACTACGAATTTAAGATGGAAATCAATTATCAAATGTTTCCGAGAAGTTTTGTTAATATTGAACTCAAGCAAGAGATATTTGAAAAGGAACACATCATCTCGGGGATTTTTAAAGCAGAAATTCTTTTGGACCTCGAGTCCTAATTTACAAAGCCTTTTCGAAAAACATTAGGGCCTTGGCCCGATTCTCGATTCAAAACACACTAGATAAGATATCATTATGAGTCCGAGATCCATATTTAAAATGTTACCCAAACAAGCACTATAACACGATCCTTGTCCGTACACTTCATGTACCGAACTCCGGAGGCCTCGACGGACCTTACCTGGACCGCACACACTGTTCGTACATATCATGTACCGAACTCCGGAGGCCTCGACGGACCCTACCCGGCCACAACCTCGTTCGTACACATCATGTACCGAACTCCAGAGGCCTCGTCAGACCCTACCTGGATCACACACCTTGTCCGTACACGTCATGTATTGGACTCCAGAGGCCTCGTCAGACCCTACCTGGATCACACACTTTGTTCGTACACATCATGTACCGAACTCCAGAGGCCTCGTTAGACCCTACCTGGATCACACACTTTGTTCGTACACATCATGTACCGAACTCCAGAGGCCTCGTCAGACCCTACCTGGAACGCACACACATCGACACGACACAATTCATAATCATTAAATGTCAAGCCATTCCACATTACACCAAAATGTACAATCAAGTATGTAACCAAAACAACACAAATATCATGATCATCACAACAACTCAACAATGACCAACCACGCCCGGCACAAACTTAGATGATTTGCACATCCAACACAATTCCACGATGTTAACTAAGTGGAGGTATTATCGTTACCATCAATTGTTCGTAATAATAAATTCATACGAAGCATATACATGAAAGTAAACCAATGCATCACAACCATAATATGACGTCCCTATTCACAAGACACAATTCGTATAGTAAAATACTTGCCTTAATAACCGCTACCGAATACTCCGAAGAGCACGGTTCGACCGGGATGCTCGGACCCCGAAGAAGACAACGAACGGAAGGGTTCCGACTCGAGTTCTTCACAAGAATTTCGTCCCTAAGTCATAACAATGATAAATCAACAATCGTACGATGGATAATAATCATACAACGCCCAATCCCCCCTCTAAGACCTTTTGTCGGACACCTTCAAGGCGTTGACTAAGAACTCGAACAAAACAACGAATCGAAACGATCCAACCATGTAATAACAAGGGAAATGATATAATACATCTAATTAATCATCAATACATCACAAATCTAAGTTATTACGGTTAAATCGGACAAAACGAACAAAATACCCAAAATCCCCAAAATTAGATTATCAAGAAATCTAACCTTGATTCGGTAGATCGGAGGAGGTTATGGGATGATTGATTGATGTTAGAAACTCAAGAACTTCGTGGATTGATATATAAACAACATCTAATCACGTATTCCAAGCCCCAGCCGCGGAAGGAAATGAGAGGGATGAGAAAAATGGGTGTAAACCCGTCTGCTCGAACATATATATACTCCCCAGCATCCTGCCGACCACTTACGGCCGTAACCGGCAGACCTTACGGCCGTAACCGGCATTCGTCAAAATCCGCCCAGCGCATGCCGATCGCTTACGGCCGTAACCGACAGGGCCTTACGGCCGTAACTCGGGACTTCTGGCCGCATTCGGCAGTCCTTACGGCCGTAATCGGCATTCGTTGGAGCTGCACGGCACCGTCTGGCCGTAACTCTCGGCCCTTACGGCCGTAATCGCATTTGTCGTGCCATGCTCGCCGATCACTTACAGTAATCGCACCTTACGGCCATAACTCGGCCGAGGCCGACTGCTGCTGGGGCCGTCTCGGTCGTGGCCACTCGACGGCCGAGAGCGACCCGAAACCCGAACCTGAATATGAATCGAAAATACGGTTACGAAGTACTCACAAAGACGAACCCAAGCGCTAAGAGAACACACGATTCCGACCACCCGAAGGCTCGAAATTCGACAACGGAAAGTAATTACCACAAACTTTGGGAAATTACGAAAATGGCCCAAAACATCTGAAAATCACGATACGTGATCGAATAACCAAACCGAAGTCCACAACACGTCTAACCAAGTTAAACGGACTTACGGGAAACTCGAAACAGCAGTTTCCAATGAGATTCGCAAGAATCGAACTCAAGTGAGGAAAAGTCGCCAAAAAGCACGGAACTCAACAAAACGACACCGAAACAAATTCGGATGACAAAAAGTGCAGAATTAATCATTCTCGAAATGACGAAACGGTCATGAGCGAGTCGTCAAAACCGACTTTCTCCGAAAAAAGAGAAATTACTGGAAATCGAAATTACGGGTATTACATCAAGCACCCTCGGAGGCTTCCAAGGAAGGGTTCTGGATTAAGAAGTTTCTGGGAGAACTTCAAATGATACCATGTCTTTGCCGTTTGTTCATTTATCTGCGACAACGACGGAGTCAGTAGCGCAGCCAAGGAGCCGAGGTTTCACAACGGCACCAAACATATTGAGAGGAAGTATCATCTCGTAAGAGAATTTGTTCGCAAAGGGATACATTGTCTTGCCTGAGTAGACTCGGCCGACAACGTCGCCGATCCACTGACCAAGCCACTTTCTCAGACTAGCTTGGAGCGTCATCTGGAGAACATGGGTATTAGATACCATAGTGTGTGGCATTGAGTGCAAGTGGGAGATTGTTAGGAGTATGCCCTCGAATGCCACTCAGAGGATGTTGAGTGAGGGCATTGTACTTGTTATTATGTAAACCATTAATATAAGGCAAATGAATGTTTCTTTATTTACTGGTAGTTACTATCATTGCTAACTCGTAAATAAACATATAGAAACTAGTCCGTGTATTTGAGAGCAAAATGTTCCACTCCATATTGGATAAGGGGGTCGGCACTGGAAAGGTTATAGCTCAAATACTTAATCGTTCGCAAGTCTATGAAACTTGACTGGGCATTAAGTTTATGTGAACACTTGTATGACATGTTCTTTGACATGGAGAGTGCCTGTCGAACACTAATGGTTAGTGGGAGCACACGTTATAGGTATGCTAATTGGATTAGTATACTCGAACCGACTCACCCTCGATTCATCACACGGATTTCACTCCGGGACAGTCAATAATGGAATCGAAAGGTTGTGATAGGTATTCGTGAACCTTCGACTTGAGAATTTAGTAGGGATGTGCTTGTGACGTCAAGATTTTCATTAGAGTAGTTCGACCCTGTAAACCGGAAGGTGGGGGTCAACCTCGACGTGCATCTTGACGGGCAAGTAGCAGGTCCTACTGAATACCAAGATAGAATTCTTTATCCTGTTAGTGAACGGGTTATGTGTCCTATGCTGTTATTGGCAGATGAGATCATAAGTCTTTGGCCAAAGCATTGGAGCTAGCTGTGTTAGATACACGAGAGCTCGATGATCTAGATTTGCATTAACGCATGCATAACGTCAAGTACAGATGGGGTTTGACTGACCGTGACCCCATAACTTGATTGGGACATTTGAAAGAAGGGTTTATACGTATACTGGTATTCACGACAGAATGGTTCTTGAATGATCCCAATCATTCGTTCTCAGTTGGGGTACAGTGTAGGCCACCAGGCTGGCTAGGTGGTGCTACTAGTCTTTGGTTCCTCCCATTGCTGACTGAAACGGACCTACCGAGTCGCGCAATAAAATTGACGACGGAATGAATAAAGCTAATTCTCTCATTATGAATATCAGATATTGGATATCTAATTTTGGAACATTGGATGTTTAAATCGATTTATTGGATAAATTGATTTACGGCCTAATGAATTAAATAAATTACTGGGTGATTAATTTAATTCATGTATATAATTATTTCTTGGAGAAATTAATTATATTATTTTGTATTTGATATGTTTAATTAATTGGATTAATTAAACAATATAAATACATCGGAACGGAATTGGAGTTTATCTGTTTGGACTCTCGGGAGTCCAAAACGAACCGAACTTGTCCGATTTCTTCTAGAGGCCGGCCCCCACCTTGATTTCCTACCTTGATCATTGTTTTGTTTTCTTGTTGGAAGACTTTTGACATATGAGATTTCATATCTCTTATTATAAGGGAAAGGGAGATTTTGTGGGTGAAAGATTATCTTGTGAATGATTTGAAGACCAAAATAAAACCTCCCTTTCTCTCCTCCTTGTGGTCTCACGGCATTTATCATTTTCAAGAGAGAGGGAAGAAAGAACTTGGTCTTGTGCTTTTCATCATTCACATTTTCTTAGAGAAAAATTGTTGAGAGATATATTATACACTTATAGTGTAATAATAAAAGCTTCATCACTTGATTGTAGCCGTAACCTTAGAGGTTAATCGAGTGTTGTTGTTCCGATCGTTTTTCCGGCGCGTGGCTAGTAGAGACGCAGTGCTTTAGGCGTTGGATCGTTCAAGAGCTTGGAGCGGATTAGATTCGTAGAGATCAATCAAAGCTTGGGGAATAACTCAAGAGAAGGTTACCATTTAATCAACAGACTTCGAGGGTTAGTTTCTTACGACTCTTGCTATTCGTTTTTGATATTCGTATATACATAGCTTGATCGATCCTCGTAGGGATTTGGATCGAATTAATTTTCGTTTTACTGCTTCCGCTGGGCCTTCGCTTTAGACACCGAATCCCAACATCAGGTTCACACTTGTCTCTTTCGGAACTTGTGCTGAAGTGCGATCTCAAACGATCTAGTTACATTTCTGCAAAAAGTTGCTCGATGCTCTTCTTGCCCATATTCAAAACAGGTCACAGAAGGAGCAGAGCAATCACGCCGAACATACCTCGGTCATCCACAATTATAACACTTCTTCGCTGCATCAGTAACTGTTGATGCCGTTATGAACTTCTTTCCGCCTAGAGAAGGATATGGAGGCCTCTTGGATGAGTGGAATGAGTACTGGCCCTTGCGGGGGCCACTACTCTTACTCTCAGTGAAGTTTCCAGACACTTTCTACTTCTTTGCTTCCACAAATTTTTCCACCGCTGTCTCTTTCATCTCGTAAGCCAGAGCTTTGTCCTGATACTGTCGAAGAGTAGTACATTCAAATCCCGACATATATTGTTGGATCTACGGCTTCATCCGCATGTCGAAGTGAAAAATCTTTTCTGCCTCGGTCCTAACCAGATGTCGCACACAGGCCTGCTGGTGATTAAAAGTCTTAATCATATCTGTCACAGATGCCTCCAGATTTTGCGGTGAGAAAAACTCTCGGACTCTAGCCTCTCTAACTGGACGAGGGCAATATTGTGCTTCCATCATTAATTTGAATTATGTTCAGTCGCATTATGATCCTCAGGTCGAATGGCATCCCACCAGTCGAAAGCTTCCCCAGTCAGAAAATACTGAGCGACCGGAACTTTTCGGTCATCGGGACAATTTATTCTCGCAAATATCTTCTCTAGCTTATTTAGCCAGTGGTCCCATGTAGGCATCTCTGAAGAACCGTCAAATTTTGGTGGGTGTAACTTGAACACTTCCAAAAGCCACTTATCTCCCCGATTGTCTTCGTTACGCTCTTGACCCATCGTCACTTGCATGCAGTCAACCACCTGAGCAAATTGGGTCATCTGAGTGACCACTTGTTGAAGCACTCCTAGCATGTTAGGATTTGCATCTTCCTCCATAGTTCGTGCTCGGTCATTGTTTATCGATTCCTGTTGTTCGCCAGAATGGGAATCAGCTCGATTAGCCGACAAATCCGGGGTAGATGACGAATCTTCCTGTCTCGCATTACCACGTCCGCGTCCGCGTCCACGACCTCCTCTCAACATACTGTAAACACAAATACTCAAAACACGAAATAATTAAAATGGTAGTATATGAGATTAGGAAACTTACAACCATGATCCATATGACGACGATGGCTGTACAGTGATGTTATACACAACCGATAAATCAAACGACATAAACAGACCCAACTAAACCCAACTGCCAAGATATCCATGAATCTTAGCTCCGATACCATATTCTATAATACCCTCGAGATATTCGGAATAGTTACAGTGCCGTAAACCCTCTATATAAGATTTACAAGGCTAAATTAAAAGAAATGCTGAACAATACTAAAGTACCCCCAATAGTTGAGTAATTAATAACGAGTTTAATCATCCATACAACCCAAAACAGTCCATTATTAGAAACTTCTCAAAATCTTCAAAAGAACACGCGTACTCGAGTACTAAATACCAAATCAGAATACCAAAACAATACAACGGATAACATCACTGAGCCCCTTCATCATCATGCCGGTACTGTGGTTGCTTCCCCGCTCCTCGGCTACCTGAACATCAAAACAAATGTCCACCCCTGCAGGGGTTAGCAAAACGATGCTATTACAAGTATCATAATATACAAAATCGGATATGCAACAACGATGCATATCAAAATACAACACGCGGACTTCCTCTACCGGAATCTAATGATGCGAATCCACATGATTCCATCAACACAACATAGGGTAATCCAATGATCTAGCGCCCTCAGCATAGATCCCAAGATGATCCCGTCGGACTAACACGAGGTGGAAAACCCGTCCAATGATCTAGCGCCCTCAGCATAGATCCCAAGATGATCCCGTCGGACCAAAACGAGGTGGACAACTGATCCAGCGCCCTCAGCATAGATCACGTAATCCATTCGGACCAACACAACATATACAATATAATTATGCATACCCATATGCAAATCGATATGTCCATCAACATGAACAACATATGAATCAATAACCTAAACGACAATATGACAATTCAACTTGGATGATCTCATGTTCAACAACATGAATAACAATATGCATGATCAAAATCATCAACATTAAACCAATAGTCAAATTACGATACTTGCCTTAGAAAGATGGCAAGAATATATATACTTCAACGATTTCAACAAACTCAAAGGCCGCCTCCTTCGATCAACTGTTCACAATGCTCGGACCTTTAAACAAATAGGAAAATAACGACAACTCAACTTTCGTAACAAATTTAAATATACGAATATCTAACGTCTACGACGGCCGGGTTAACACTCTAAGTTAGCCGGTTCACGGTTCAAGTGAATTAAATGACCATAACAGAGCTAAGGACATATTTCAAGTGAATTAAATGACCATAACAGAGATGCAAGTCGACATCAACGAGTTCAAGGATATTCAAATCATCATAAATTCGCACTTCGATTCCTGATTATCAAATCCAATACTTGGTTTGGTTATTTAACACACTTCAACCGAGTTTTAGATTAACTCATCCCTACAATTTTGTTCTTCCACAAGCTATCCTTCTTACCAAAGTTTTTAAGTTCATAACAATTGTTACCCATCAACACCCTCCGTTCCAATCATCAACATTAAGATCATCATGTCCAGAAATCATTACAAGTCATGAATTATGTTGAAGAACACCTCATACTACACATGGATTATTCTTAGTGAAGACCCTTAGAATTCATCTTCTTGAATATCCTTATTCTAGGTGATGATATTAACAATACATTGGTATACAAGTGATTCAAAATCGACATCCAAAATGTGCAACAAATATCAGAAACCATATCCTAGGTTCAACTCAATAAGGCTCGGTTATAATCTTCTTACTCAAAGAAGTTCTAACATGATTACTTCAGATTTCTTAAGGTGTGGTGTTCAAACTAATAAGTTATCAATAACCTTAATAGTTCCAGTAGAAATTTTCATAATCCGAATAAGAACACGAATTCTAAGCTCGGGCAGCAATACATACCTTATACGGAAAGAAAAGATGAAAACACTTGATAAACTCAACATTGAACGCTCGAACACCAATCCTCAAAGCTCACTGCCTTCAATGATTATGTTAAGAGGCTCAAATGAAGGTTTAAGATTGATAGGGTAACTCTCTAAGTCTCGGAAATCGAGTGTGGGGCGAAGTGGAATCTGAGTAATGAAATGAGGTGCTGTCCTATTTATAGAAAATGACCATCAGCGCGCGCTACTGCTCCTTTTAAGCGTGCGCTAACGGGCTCCCAGCCCACTGTCTCTTTCTATCCTCGGTCTTACATACGCTAAATAGCCTTTACGTACGCTAAATACAACAGTTAAGGTACGCTAACACCCATCATAGCGTGCGCTATCGGCTTTACAAAATCTCATTGACCTCACTGTACTAGACTTAGCGTGCGCTAGCATCTCTCGTGTAGCGTGCGCTAAGCACCGTTGACTCGACTTTTCCAAAATTTGCCCAGGTTCATCCCGACATATCTCTATACAAGATCCGTGATACGATCTCACCTACCACCTGTCTCAGTTATGCTGACCACGTATAACGTGTGTTAAGACTCATATATAGCGTGCGCTAACTCACATATTTAGCGCGCGCTATACTTAAATGTTAGCGTGCGCTAAATGTACATAAATATATGTATGAATTTACATCTATGAAATCATACACTCAATAATATTGGGTTATGAAATATGGAGAATTATACTCAGATCAATAATAGTACATATGCAATGTCGCAAGGTTCAAGTACAGATAAATACACATCAGATATTCGGGTATCACAAATGATACAAACAAAAAGATATCCAATAATTCTAAGAGTGGGTGGAAGAAAAGAAGCATCTTTTGGGATCACCTATATTGGAAAGAACTTCTGATTCGTCACAATTTGGATGTCATGCACATTGAGATAAATCTGTTTAACCATCTGTCCAACATTGTGCTTAATGTGCCGGGAAAGACCAAGGATACCACCAAGCCTAGAGACGAGTTGCAATTACTCTGCATCAGACACGTTAGCTCATACTACTTTGAAGATTCGGTGACTACGAAGATTAGAAATGTGCCTCGAAATGTAAAACCCTAAATTCTGGATTCACAATTTTGCGCCTAATTTAAACTTTAACCTAAGCTCTATAATAATTAATAAATACACCTAAACTATATTTTATATGTTATTAATACATTATGAATTTTACCTAAGGTATATATATACGTAAAAAAATTTGTACAAATCCTTCCCTAATCCTAAACCGTAACCGGCCCCTCCCCTCCTATATGTCACGGTTTTATTTTTTTTAAAAATGTATGAGATAAGAACAACTTAAATGAGTATATCTCTAAATTTGGAAGATACTCCTTGCCTTTTTTCTTGACCTCAATCACGCGACCCACTCCCTAAACATGATACGGTCTTTATTAGTTTCCCTCCTTAGCACACGTTTTTCCCATCATATAATTGGCCTCCCTTTTATTTTCTTTGCACCGATACTCAAACCCTAAAACATCAAAGTTCTAGTATCTATCTTTCTCTCAAGATCAAGAAGAGGTTGAAGGCTCGTTGGGCTATTGGTGTTCCTTCGTGGTGTGCAAGGGTTTGTTGCTGTGGTTATATTAGTTTGGGGTTGTTCCTTGTTCTCTTGTTTCTGTCTCGTTCCAGTCAAGAGGTATCATCATCGACCTTTTTGTTTTCTTTTACATTTGACACACCTAAAACATGCATAATCTGAATATAACAATCACTAACCTAATACATATTTAACGAGACTTAGGGTTTGTAGATTTGTGAATTTGATTCTGGCAGATTCGTAACCTTGTTGAGAGAGGGCTGTAAATAGAGTTATACTATAGGTTTTTACATGTTTCCTTACTCTACAATTAAGTTCATGATGTCTATTTTCTGAATTTGTAAGCCTCTTGTTCGTTGGAGTTCGGGAAAGTGGCCGTTTGATTTTTACAAGATTGGTTGTAAAATTTGGGAATTTTGAGTCTGATTTCAGTCTGTTTCTATGATTTTATTTCTCAAAATATAACAATTGAGAACCCCAAATTTTATAAGGAGAACATTTAATATGTTTAGTAGTTACTGTAATTTTTGTAGATTTTTCTGAGGTGTATAAATGGGTCTGCTAAATGAAAACTTTTCTGGTATACCATAAGGTCATAATTCTGAGTAGTCTGGGTTAAGGAATTTTTGTGTTATAGTATCACTTTGAAATAAAATCCGGGAAAATTTCAGTAAGTATCTAACATGTATAAGTATCTATAATAATTATTTGAGCACCTCAGTACGTATATAGTTATGGTTTTAACTTTATAAACAAAGGGGCCTGAACGTGATAAAATCTAAATTATAAAATAAGCTAAGAGTTTAGTTTAACCTATCTTATTTTGCTCCTAATTCATTTGAAACACCAATCCAAGATACTTTCAAACCTATGTTATGAATACTTACTATTTCACATGTGAAGCCTTAAAACACATTAATGAATGAGTTAATATGTATTTAAAATCTGTTATGACTTTATTGAACGTATAAGTAATATATGATTATAATTCGTGTAGATTCAGTGAAGGAGGAGTGATCCCCCTTTCCTTGTGTTCATTTTTCCATTTGCTTTCATTTCCTAAGATACAGATATTCCGCCCTTTTTCAGTAAGAGTTTCTCATGACTTGTTTTCCTGATGTTTGATATTTGATGCCATTGATCCATATTTGCTTTGTTATTCGTTTGATTATTCCTTGATGCTATATTCATTTCCATAGTCATCATCTTAGTGCACAATTAGAAATTGTCCCTCACGATTATTACATACATCATTTGCCTACTTATGTTGCACATATTTGTTTAACTAGTCATGGGGGTTCCATGACCTTGCCATTGATGCACCAATGGTATTGACACTATATGTGGAGGTGTGACTTGTCCACGGCGTTCCCATTTGTTTATACTACTATATATGTAGCGCACTTAGCCCGTGTATATTGTATGTATGCTTAGTCTAGAACTTGGCATACATATATCTGTTTTGCAGGGAGCGTATAGATGCATCCTAGGTACTTAGTTATGTTTAGAATTTGGTGAATGGACTTGTGTGTGTGCAATACACCCCATTTCACATTACTACATGTGGAGAGCTAGACTCCTTTGTACAATTTGCTATTTGTTTGTTACTTGGGCATTTTCCTTTGTTTATGCTTGACATCCGTTCCATATTTTCCTTTTGACTCCTTCGTTTGTTCCATATTTCATTCGACATCTTGTTCAGCAGGTTCTCTTGGATTCATTCATTTATTCTTTCATTTATGCTTATTACCTTTCATTATTTATATCTGTTCACTGAGCGTTAGCTCATCAGCATTTTCTTTTCTCTGCGGCATGTAATAAGCGGGATGCTGGGCATGAGTGATGAGAGTAGGAGCTAGAGGACCTACCCATCTTTAGATTCCCATTTATGGAGTATTTTAAGACTTAGTATTTTGTAGTTTTATTTCATTTCAGACTTATGTTTTGGATTATTTCTTTCATTGAGACTTTGTCGAGATAATACTTTGGAAGTCGTTGTTTTACTTGACTAGTATTTATTTTATAATAAAGTCTTCCGCTTGCGTTAGTATATTCTGATTGACACCATAATGTTACATTTTGGCCCTTTTTGGGTTGGGGTGTTACAATTATGGTATCGGAGCCCTAGGTTCGACTTGTAGAGCTTAGGTTATGACCTGTGAGGATTGGGTAGACATTAGGCTTCCTTATGCTTAAACCGTTTTCCTTTATATTTTAATTTTAACCTCTAATCTTGTCTTCGCTGTTTCGTTTATTGATCTTTTAGATGGTGAACACTCGTACTACTACCTCATCTGGAAGTGATGAAGCTGCTTTTAACGCGACTGTTGTTGCGGCTGTTCAAGCCTTGTTACCGGATCTCACTGCCAGGATTACTGACGAGATTCATCAGACAGGGACTTCTGATGGTTCTGGTGGGATGTTCCCCCCACTATGCATGTTTGGCTAGAGTGGTTTGGGAAGCAAAAACCCAAATTATTCAGCACTGCTAACACTCCAGTCGATGTTGAGAACTGGATTGCACATGTGGAGAAGATTTTCGAGGTGTTAGGTTGTGCGGATGAATTTAAAGCTAGGATGGCTAGCTATAAGCTGGAGGGTGATGCCTTGAGTTGGTGGAAGGCATTCAAGCAGTCTAAGGGTGGAGATGTTTTTGTTGCTGCTATGACTTGGCAGGAGTTTCGTGATGTTTTCTTTCTGCAGTATTTCCCTAGACCAGAACAACAAAAGTATGAACGTGAGTGTCATACTATCTGTCAGTTGGAAGATGAAACTACTGGTGAGTTCATGAAGAGATTCCTTCGTTTGGCTGGGTTTTTGGGGGCTAAGGCTGGTACACATGAAGAGCAGGCCAATAATTTTAAATGGGCGTTGAAAGATTGGATTCTTGATGGTATTATGAAGACGGAGTTCACAGATGTTGCCCATATTGAGAACGCAGCTCGTAACATTGAGATTCTTCAAGAGAGGTCTAGAAACAGTAATAAGAGGGACAAGGAAGGTGACATGATTCGACCGGCTTTGTCACCTACTCCAGTGAATACCCCGAAGGTGCAGGATCAGAGAAACTATGATAGGCGGGGTGATAACAGTCAGAGGTTTGGGCGTGACCGTGGTTAGCATTTCAACCGTATGCAGTGCAGGTGCAGTTGCTGGTTCTTCTAATCAGAAGAGGTTTCCTGATCAGGCTACTTCTCCCCCATGTGCTACATGTGGGAAGCTGCATCCAGGAAAACCGTGTCACAAAGTCACTGGAGGTTGCTTTTCTTGTGGTGTAGTAGGACATCAAGCTCGTGAATGTCCTAAGAATGATGGAAAGGGTAATGGGAAACAGCCAGCTACTAAGTTTTGGGTGTTTGCCTTGACCAGATATCAGGCGGCGACTGCTTCAGGTACCGTTACGGGAACCTTATATATGTTTAGTCGAGCTGTTTTTGTCTTATTTGATACTGGTGCAACTCATTATGTGGTATCTGTTTCATTTGCTAATCATATTACAATCCCATCTACATTATTTGACTATGCCTTATCTATATCCACCCCTATGAAGAATCAAGTAATTATTAGCCTTGAATTTAAGAACTGTCCCTTACGTTTTGATGACAAAATTCGTTCTGCCAATCTATTTCCTTTGGAGATGTGCGACTTTGATATCATTCTAGGCATGGATTGGTTGATGGAAAATCGAGCTACGATTGACTGTCATGCCAAACCTGTCATCTTTGGTGACCTCAGTAATCCCAAATTCATTTATCAGGGTTCTCGACCTATTAAGTCTATGAAAATCATTTCTGCTTTGAAAGCCCGTACCTTGATCTCACACAGTTGTGAGGGTTTCCTAGCTTCCATCAAGGATATTTCTGTGGATGGACCTCGCCTTGATAATCATCCTGTTGTCCGAGATTTTTCCGATGTATTCCCAGAAGAGCTTCCGGGAATACCTCCTGAACGTGAAGTCCAATTCAGCATTGAGTTGATTCCTGGTGCTGAACCTATTTCGAAAGCTTCTTATCGTATGGCTCCTATTGAGTTGAAAGAATTGAAGGAGCAACTTCAAGAACTTTTGGAACATGGATTCATTCGTCCGAGTGTATCTCCATGGGGTGCTCCTATTTTATTTGTGAATAAGGACGGTAGTATGAGACTGTGTATTGACTATCGTGAGCTGAACCGTATCACGATCAGAAACCGTTATCCGTTACCTCGCATCGACAACCTTTTTGATCAACTTTAGGGTGCGAAGTTCTTTTCCAAGATTGATCTGAGATCTGGCTATCATCAACTATGGGTGAAGGAGCAAGATGTTGCTAAGACTGCATTCCGTACTCGCTATGGCCATTATGAATTATTGGTGATGCCGTTTGGTTTAACCAATGCTCCAGCTGTGTTCATGGATTTGATGAATCATGTCTTCCACGAATTCTTGGACAAATTCGTTATTGTATTAATTGGCGACATCCTTGTTTATTCGAAGATGAAGAAGGAACATGAAGAGCATCTTCGTATTGTGTTGGAGATTTTACGTCAGAAGAAGCTGTATGCTAAGTTTTCGAAGTGTGAATTCTGGTTAGGATAGGTGGCATTCTTGGGTCACATCGTATTTGTAGATGGTATTACCATGGATCCTGCAAAGGTTGAGGCTATCACTAAATGGCCAAGACCGACGACTGTGACAGAAGTTAGATGTTTCTTGGGTCTTGCGGGTTATTACAGGAGATTTGTGGAAAGATTCTCACGCTTGGCCTTACCGTTGACGAAACTTATGAGGAAAGGTGAGAAATTTGTCTAGGATGAAGAACGAGAGAAGAGTTTTGAGGAACTGAAGAAGAGATTGGTTTCTGCTCCTATACTTACTTTACCTTCTGGATTTGGTGGTTACCAAATCTACAGTGATGCTTCAAAGAAAGGTCTTGGATGTGTACTGATGCAACATGGAAAGGTTATCACCTATGCATCAAGACAGTTGAAACCTTATGAGGCTAATTATCCCACTCATGATTTAGAGTTGGCAGCGTTGGTGTTTGCCCTGAAAATTTGGAGGCATTATCTTTATGGGGAGACATGTGACATCTTCACTGATCATAAGAGACTCAAGTATATCTTTACTCAGAAGGAGCTGAACATGAGACAGAGGCGTTGGTTGGAACTTCTTAAGGATTACGACGTAAACATTCAGTATCATCCAGGCAAGGCGAATGTGTTTGCTGATGCTCTTAGTAGGAAGTCTGGAATTCTAGCTAGCCTTGATATTGCACCAAATATTATCAACGACTTGGAACTTATGGAGGTGGAACTATGTGTTCGTGAGTATGATGGCTATTGGGCGAGTTTGAAGGTTGAACCTAACCTTATACTTCGAGTTAAGGAAGCTCAGAAAGACGATGGTGAATTATGGTCTATAATTCAGAACTTGGAGGAAGGTAAACAGACGGAATTTCGTATTGATGATGATGGAATTGTATGGTATGGTGATCGTTTGTGTGTTCCTAATGATTCTTCTATTCGGGAAGCTGTGTTGTCTGAAGCTCACAGTGCTCCGTTCACTATTCATCCTGGTTCAACCAAGATGTATAGAGATTTGAAACAGAACTTCTGGTGGAATGGGATGAAGAAGGATGTGGCTACATTTGTGGCCGAGTTTTTGACATGTCAGTAGGTGAAGATTGAGCATCAACGTCCTAGTGGTCTCTTACAGCCTTTGGATATTCCTACTTGGAAGTGGGATCAAATTTCCATGGACTTTGTGACAGGATTACCTCGCACACAGAAGAAGCATGATGCTATTTGGGTTGTGGTTGATCGTTTAACCAAGTCAGCTCACTTTTTGCCTATTCGTAAAGATTATCCAGTTAGCAGGTTAGCAGAGATTTTCCGACATGAGATTGTTCGACTACATGGTACACCTGCAGCTATTATATGCGATAGAGATCCGCGTTTTACTTCTCGTTTCTGGAAGGTTTTGCAAAAGGCGTGGGGAATTAGACTCAAGTTTAGCACGGCTTTTCACCCTCAGACAGATGGTCAGACTGAACGGACAATTCAGACTTTGGAAGATATGTTGAGGTCTTGTGCTCTTGAATGGACGGGTAATTGGGATGAATACTTATGTCTAGTGGAGTTTGCTTATAACAACAGTTGGAATGCTAGTATCAAAGGTGCCCCGTTTGAACTATTGTATGGACGGAAGTGTAGAGCACCTATCTGTTGGAACGAAGTTGGGGAAAGACTTATTGAGGGCCCTTTAATTGAGGTGACTAACGAGAAGGTTGCCATTGCTAAGGAGAAACTCAAAGAAGCAAGGGCATGACAAAAGAGTTATGCAGATCGTCATAGGAGGGACCTAGCATTTAATGTTGGGGATCTTGTTTTCCTTAAGGTGTCACCGTGCAGAGGTGTTAAACGCTTTGGTATTAAGGGGAAGCTGAGCCCGCGTTTCATCGGGCCGTTTGAAATCTTAAAGCGTGTTGGTGAAGTTTCGTATCGTTTGGTGTTACCTCCTCAGCTATCTCATGTACATGATGTTTTCCATGTGTCTCTTCTAAGAGGCTACAATTATCATCCGCTTCATGTGGTTTCATATCCGTTGGATCAAATCCGTGATGACTTATCATTTTTGAAGAACCTGAGGCTATTTTAGACCGTCAGGAAAGAGTCATGAGAAACAAAGTCATTCTGTTTGTCAAAATTCTTTGGAAGAATCATCCCGAGCGCGAAGCTACTTTGGAGACCGAAGAATCTATGCGAGCTAGCTATCCGCATTTCTTTCCGTGACTTGGTATGTTTTCGTTTAAGCATTTCATTTCAATTTCGTGGATGAAATTTTCTTTTTAGAGGGGAAGAGTCGTAAAACCCTAAATTTTGAATTCACAATTTTGTGCCTAATTTAAACTTTAACCTAAGCTCTGTAATAATTAACAAATACACCTAAACTATATGTTATATATTATTAATACATTTTGAATTTTAACCTAAGGTATATATATACTTAATAAAAAAATTTGTACAAATCCTTCCCTAATCCTAAATCGTAACTGGCCCCTCCCCTCCTATATGTCACGGTTTTATTTTTTTTTAAAATGCATGAGATAAGAACAATTTAAATGAGTATATCTCTAAATTTGGAAGATAGTCCTTGCCTTTTTCCTTGGCCTCAATCACGCGACCCACTCTCTAAACATGATACGATCTTTATTAGTTTCCCTCCTCAGCACATGTTTTTCCCATCATATAATCGGCCTCCCTTTTATTTCTTTGCATCGATACTCAAACCCTAAAACATCAAAGTTCTGGTATCTATCTTTCTCTCAAGATCAACAAGAGGTTGAAGGCTCGTGGGGCTATTGGTGTTCCGTCGTGGTGTGCAAGGGTTTGTTGCTGTGGTTATATTAGTTTGGGGTTGTTCCTTGTTCTCTTGTTTCTGTCTCGTTCCATTCAAGAGGTATCATCATCGCCCCTTTTGTTTTCTTTTCCATTCGACACACCTAAAACATACAAAATCTGAATATAACAATCACTAACCTAATACATATTTAACGAGACTTAGGGTTTGTAGATTTGTTAATTTGATTCTGGCAGATTCGTAACCTTGTTGAGAGAGGGCTGTAAATAGAGTTATACTATAGGTTTTTACATGTTTTCTTACTCGAAAATTAAGTTCATGATGTCTATTTTCTGAATATGTAAGCCTATTGGTCGTTGGAGGTCGGGAAAGTGGTCGTTTGATTTTTACAAGATTGGTTGTCAAATCTGGGAATTTTGAGTCAGATTTCAGTAGGTTTCTATGATTTTATTTCACAAACTATAACAATTGAGAACTCCGAATTCTAGAAGGAGAACATTTAACATGTTTAATAGTTACTGTAATTTTTGTAGATTTTTCTGAGGTGAATAAATGGGTCTGATAAATGAAAACTTTTATGGTATACCATCAGGTCATAATTCTGAGTAGTCTGGGTTAAGGAATTTTTGTGTCATAGTATCACTTTGAAATAAAATCCGGAAAAATTTCAGTAAGTATCTAACATGTATAAGTATCTATAATAATTATTTGAGCACCTCAGTAAGTATATAATTTTGGTTTTAACTTCATAAATAAAGGGGCCTGAACGTGATAAAATCTGAATTATAAAATAAGCTAAGATTTTGGTTTAACCTATCTTATTTTGCTCCTAATTCATTTGAAACACCAATCCAAGATACTTTCAAACCTATGTTATGAATACTTACTATTTCACATGTGAAGCCTTAAAACACATTAATGAATGAACTAATATGTATTTAAAATCTGTTATGACTTTATTGAACGTATAAGTAATATATGATTATAATTCGTGTAGATTCAGTGAATGAGGAGTGATCCACCTTTACTTTTGTTCATTTTTCCATTTGCTTTCATTTCCTAAGATATAGATATTCTGCCCTTTTTCAGTAAGGGTTTCTCATGACTTGTTTTCCTGATGTTTGTTATTTGATGCCATTGATCCATATTTGCTTTATTATTTGTTTGATTATTCCTTGATGCTATATTCATTTCCATAGTCATCATCTTAGTGGACAATTAGAAATTATCCCTCACGATTATTATATACATCATTTACCTATTTATGTTGCCCATATTTGTTTAACTAGTCATGGAGGTTCCATGACCTTGCCATTGATGCACCAATGGTATTGACACTATCTGTGGAGGTGTGACTTGTCCACAGCGTTCCCATTTGTTTATATTGCTATATATAGCGTACTTGGCCCGTGTATATTATATGTATGCTTAGTCTAGAACTTGGCATATATATCTGTTTTGCAGGGAGCGTATGGATGCATCCTAGGTACTTAGTTATGTTTAGAATTTGGTGAATGGACTTGTATGTGTGCAATACACCCCATTTCACATAACTACATGTGGAGAGCTAGACTCCTTTGCACAATTTGCTATTTGTTTGTTACTTGGGCATTTTCCTTTGTTTATGCTTGACATCCGTTCCATATTTCCCTTTTGACTCCTTCGTTTGTTCCATATTTCATTCGACATCTTGTTCAACAGGTTCTCTTGGATTCATTCATTTATTCTTTCGTTTATGCTTATTACCTTTCATTATTTATATCTGTTCACTGAGCGTTAGCTCAGCAACATTTTCTTTTCTCTGCGGCAGGTAATAAGCGGGATGCTGGGCATGAGTGATGAGAGTAAGAGCTAGAGGACCTACCCATGTTTAGATTCCCATTTATGGAGTATTTTAAGACTTAGTATTTTGTAGTTTTATTTCATTTCAGACTTATGTTTTAGATTATTTCTTTCATTGAGACTTTGTCGAGATAATACTTTGGAAGTCGTTGTTTTACTTGACTAGTATTTATTTTATAATAAAGTCTTCCGCTTGCGTTAGTATGTTGTGATTGGCACCATAATGTTACATTTTGGCCCTTTTTGGGTTGGAGTGTTACACGAAATGATGAGGGGGGAGCCGATGAAAATGATGATCCGGATATGCTCTAAATTTTCAAATTGGATGGCCGTCCTTTTGGCAAAGTGCCTACATGATACTTTGATGCCAACGAGTATAATGCAGCACACATATATTTTATCCAATTGTGCCTAGGTTTCAGAGACATACTTGACGTGAGTACCCGCAGGATATTTTGTTAATGAAGAATATATTCATTCATTAAAAATAATAACTCGTGTGTGTTTTGAAGATTGTTTGAAAATCAAATTCGAGCAACTGATCCGAAGATAACGGAAAATGACTTACAAACAAGAGTTGAGAAGGAGTTTGCAAGTTGGTTCAAAACATATGTAAGTGTGGGGTCTCTTATCAAATTATTTATTCACTAATTTCATATGTACAAAGTTACATAACTAACATACTTAATAATTGTCATAGGTTAATGATCCTTCAAGTAATGCAAGCCAATGCATTAAGGACCTTGCAGAAGGGCCATTGTACGGGGTTCAAATTTATTCTAGGTGTTTAGTTAATGGATACAGGTTCCACATGGTTGACCATGGGTCAGATAAAAGTACTATGAATAGTGGTGTTTGCATAAAGGGCGAGGTTTATAATAGTGATGAGCAACATTTTTACGGGTGATTAATGGAGGTGTGTGGTAGAGTATAATGGTGAACCCACTAATAGTGCCTGACAACAATTGGTGTGCTGTAGTTTACTTTTGGCCCAGTCTTCGATATCTACTTGGGGTAGGCACGTAGTCGTTATAACCTTGATTAATATGCATGTAAAATCTAAGGTTTTGATTCCAGTATGATTGCCGTCTTAGAAGGGAAACTATTTTCTTCGGCCTTACAGCTTGCCTTTTAGGTCTCCAGTTGGATTCCCAAAGCTGTTGGTGGTACTGTGCAGCGACCTGTTTTCTGGATGTATAATGAGGCTCTTATATCTAATATTTAGGTGCACTGTACTATTGGTAGTATTTCGGTGCGTGCCTTTAATACTTGGATACAACCTTCTTTCCGAATGGCTATTGGCGTTGTTGATATGCTCGGGGAGGATACTGTTGATCACGCCTTACAGATCTGGGAGGCTGAGGTTTCCGCTGTTGTGATACGAACTTGAAGGTGGAATCACAGCATTTGCTGTACGAGGAGAGGCAATTGTAACCTTTGCAAGACTTGGTGTCTCTTTGGGTACAGGAATGGGTTCCACTCCCCTAACGAACACCGTACTAGATTTTCCCTTATGGGAGAACGAGTCATATCCTAAGCCACGTTTATCGTGGGCATGCTGCCCAATGCTTAGAATTTCTTCCATCATTCTTGAAGATTTTTCAAATGATTTAATGATGGTATCTAGCTCTCCTTCTCTTTTCTCGAGAGTTTTTACTTTAGCTTCGAGTAAAGCATAATCGTTTGTCTTGCACTCATTATGAAACTTTGCCTCATTTAGATCTTTGGCAAGTTGATGATTGCTTTCCATGAGTTTTTCAAAGGTAACTTTGCTGTTTTCGCAATCAAGAGACATATTTTCATAGTTGCTTTTAAGCAAGTCATTTTTCTCTTTCAGCTCCAAATTTGAAATTTCGAGCTGCATTTTTTCTCGTATGACTGTCTCATGGGCTTTTTGAATGTTTCTAAATTCATTCATCATATTTTCAAAAGTATGTGATGCATTTATAGGAATAGTTGAATTCAAACTTACTTCATCATCGCTGTCATCATCATCCTATATTTCTTTGGCCATAAAGCACATGTATGCTTTATCCTCGATTTCATCGTCAGAGGAGTCACTGTCAGTGATTGCCTGTAGGCACCCCCGGTCTTGTTCGACGCGAGTGAGGCTTCTGATTCACCAATCAGGGTCTTGAGATTGTTTCTCTCATCCTTTTCCTGTTGCTCAGCTTGTGACAACTTTTGCACTTTTGGATGTGGACATTTATTTGCACAATGTCCTGGTTTCCTACAGTTATAACATAGGTTAGAATCACCAGAAGAAGGGGATTCAGAGCATACCTTGTGAAAAGGCTTTGGCCTATATGGTGTCTTTCCAAACCATTTGATGAACTTTTTGAACTTGTGCATGAGCAGGATCATTTCATCTTGTGACAGTATGTCATCATCGATGTCTGCAGTCTTGTGTGATGATTTAGATGTGCTGGGTGCTGAACTATGTCTCCTGTCAGATACAGCAGCCAGTGTTGTAGTCTTGGCAGGTGACTCTTCAGATTTCTCTCTCCTGTTTATATCATATTCAAATGCTTTTAGGTCCGAAAAGAGGTAAAAAGTAGAAATATTAGTAAATCGACACAGGATTTATAGAGGTTCGGCCAAACGTGCCTACGTTCTCTCTTAGGATCTTTTTTTATAGGTTAAAGATGAACCTCTGTACTCTCTTCTATCGGTCGAGGGATTACCATTACAAATCTCATCTTCTATTGGTCCGAGATAACCCGTTCACACACTTGTCTTTTTGTCGGTCCAAGTTAAACCGTTGTCCTTTTCTATCGGATAAGGAATCAACCTATCTAGCTTTCTATGGGTACTATACAAACCTCACGTGAATATCGATTGCGATTCTAACAATGCCGGATCCTTGATCCTAATAACACCGAATCAAATCGTATCCTTTCTTTTTTTCTCGTGTATGAGTTTTTGTGTATCACACTCAAACTCTTATCAATATAAGCACAATTACAACAACAATAGAATGTATATCAATATCTGATCAATGTATCGATTGGTTGAAGTTGTTGTATGTTCAATACCATAGGAGTGGTATTTATAGGCTCCAAATCCTCAACTAACCGTTAACCACTTTAGCCTTCATTATGTACGTTATTGCCCATGCATTAAGTACGTTAGAGGCATTACGTACGTTAACACCATTTGGTTACGTACGTTAAGCTCTTCACAAATCAGTCCAGTAGCTTTTGTGGTCTCCACTACGCATGTTATCAATTTGTCCATTACGTACGTTATGATAAGTCTTCATATCCATTGCATGCTGACCTATGCCATGACGTCATCTTCAACGGACCTTTGTTTGAATTCATAAACACTTCATTACGTACGTTAACCATACAACGTTATGTATGTTAAGCTTGATTCATTACGTACATTATGCTACATGAATTGCATACGTTATGTATGTTATTTCCAGCTTTTTGCGTCTTCGACTACTTTGTTATTTTGTTTCGCTTCTTTATAGTTTTCTTTGTTTAATAACTAATCATCAAAACTCTATTAATGAATACTTGGAATAAAATATTCCAATAGGTTACGTAGATGGACAACCTACGTTACAAAGAATTCTTAACGTATGCAATATGTAACTTATAACGTACGCTATTCAGTCAATTAAATTGTTGTACATATTCTGGAAAGTCAACAAAGTTGAACGGTCGCATTTGATATAACGTACGCAATGCGTGCTTTATAACGACCTCTAGGTGTTTGAAGCTGAATTCAAAATTGGACATAAAGCGTTGACGTCATGCAGTAGGTCCTTATCCAACGGCTCGTTGAATGAAGCATAACATACGTAATCCATGGACAATTAACGTACGTAATAGTGAACCAGAAGCTACTGCCGAATTTCGGACATAACATTACGGCCGTTACACATAAGGTGTAACGTATGTTATAAGCGTTACGGACATAACAGATGCTGCATAACGTACGTAATGAAGGTTTGCTATAAATAGAAGCCTTCCAAGGTGTTGAAAGATACACAAGATCTTACAAGATTATACAAGTATACACAAGCAATTTCTGAACATATCAAGCTATTATTATCTTATACTCTGAAAGATTATTTTGATACAAGAAGAATTGTTCAATTCTTTATATACATTCTTGTATCAACGTGAGCATCACTTTGTAAAGACGAGTATCTATACTCGCAACTTCTGTTAAATCATTGTGAGGTTGTCTTGTATCCTTTAAAACAAGAAACTGTAAAGTTCAACACTAGTCTTGAAAGTTTTATTGTAAGAGCTGGCACTAAACTAGAAATTGCATTCAAAGTTTTACAAAAGTTCTAGTCGATAACACTAGGTAGGGGACGTAGGTTGGTTTATAGCCGAACCTCTCGAACAAATTCCTATGTTCTTTCTTTTCCGCACTTCCATTACTCCGATTAATTGCTTCCACACAAAAAGAGTTCAAAACTCTAATCCGCACTATTCAAACCCCCCTTATAGTGGCGGTATCAATCCAATAATTGGTATCAGAGCGGTCTCTTTTTCACCAGTCTAACACCCGCTAGATAAAAGATCCAGATATGGCCTACAATCACTCTTCGCATGAAGGTAACACTCGTAATCGCCCTCCCTTCTTCGACTGTTCAAATTTTATGACCTGGAATAAGAAAATGTCCATCTTCATTCGAGCTCATGACATTGAGATATGGAGAATCATCTCTCTTGGTCCAACGATTCCAAAGAAAGCCGACGGCTCTCTAAAAAGTTTTGAAGAGTACAATGAAATGGAATGGAAGAATGATCACTTCAATAGTAAAGCTTCGACTGCTTTATTGTGCCATTAATCCCAAAGATCTCAACAAAATCTCATCTTGTGACATGGCCAAAGAAATTTTGAAGATGCTTGAAATCACCCATGAAGGAACGAGTCAAGTTAAAGAGACAAAAATTAATATGTTTCTTCACATGTATGAACTATTCACAATGAAAGATGAAGAAAGCATTACTACTATGCTTGACTGTTTTTCTGCTATTACAAATGGACTAGCCTCGTTTGGCAAACCAATCTCAAGTAGTGATAAAGCTAAGAAGATCCTAAGATCACTACCCAGAGAATGGGATGATACGGTAACGGCTATAATGGAGTCAAAAGACCTTAATAATATGGAATTCAGTGCTCTTATTGGATCCCTTATTAATTATGAGATTGTCATTGAATCTTGAAACTCAAAGACGAAGCCTAAAGAACGAGAAAGGTCGATCGCCTTCAAAGCTAAAGAAGATAGTGATTCGGAAGATGATCCTATCGATGAAGATGATGAAGAAACCGCCTTCTATGCCAAGAACATCAAAAAATTCAAAAATCTCTTACAAAGGCGATGAAGAGATACACTACGCCATATATGGGGTTCATCCACACCTAAAAAAGTGTGTTCACAGCCCAAAAAGTGTTGGTAAAAGAAAAAAACAGGCTACGGCTACACTTTGACCAAATTTAAGGGTGTTACAAAAGTGGCCGCTACCATAGGGGTCTACGCTAACACTTTTATAGTTTCACGTAACACTGCAGACAGGTGTAGCTGTAGACCCTATGCCAATACTTTTTGGTTCTGTTGACAGCATTAAAAGTATAGTTGTAGACCTATGGCTACACCTGTTTAGTACTACTGTAACATGAAATTGTGAAACACTCCGATATTGTTGGCAACACCCTTTATCATTATAGCTACACTTGTTTCTTAAACAATTTAATATCTTTGGCTACACTATGTTATTCTTTTTCCAACACGTAAAGAGTATATTTTTGCGGTCAATGCCTACATTTTCGCAGGTCTTTTACCAACACTCTAAATGCTAAAAATCAACATATGGTATTTAAAAATAGAGTTACCCATTAAAAATAAATTCAAACATCCCAATACATAAAAGGTTATCAAACAACCATTCAAATACAAAAACCATCTGAAATAACTACATAAATCCAAAATGAATATAAGAATTTTAAGGATCCTATCTCAATGATTCGAATCACCAAAGGGCCGAGTATATCCACCCGTTACAAAAACTGGTGATACTCATCACAGTTTGCATCCATGCTAATCTCAACAACACATTCAAAATCTGCAGTAGAAAAAAATTGCCGCTTAGGGTCTGTTTATCAAACAGAATCTGAATTCCAATTCCAAAATCGTGAATTTTGAAAACTAAAATGATGAATGTGCTAAATTTATAGTATTGAAAAACAATTTACGAATGTCTGATTTTTTATTTTGTGCTTGACAAAATACATACAATGGTTGCATAGTAAACGCCTTTGTGGGGGACGAGCAATTTGTCCCTCAACCATCGGTTCTTGGAGTTCCACAGGAAAAGCCCCCAGTCGATAACAATGTCCCAATATGTGCTAACCACTATCACGATGATTGAGGTTATCAAGGCCGTAATTTTTCAAGCAAGACCTTTGTTGAGAGTGTAAGCCATTCGTGCACTAACTGCCACTATTGTCGACAAATACTTCAACCTATTGTACCCTTGCATCGCGTCTTTCTCTTCGAACAGACGCCTTAGACACTATACAATCATGTGATGTCGGTCAGTCTATTTATGCAGGATGATTATAGGTAATTTAGAAATATATAGTTAGACAATATTTGTAATTTTTAATAGATATAATAGGACTCTTTTTGTAATTAGGCTATACTTCAAGTATACTATCTGCAATTATAACAAGTCTCTTTTCTGATGTTTTATTTACGTGCACCTGAAGGAAGCGCCACCAGTATGGTATTGCTGCTATAATGTAAGAGAAAGTCTTGAACACGTCGTTTTCTCAGCAGTTGTTCTACATCAGTTTGTAGTCTCCCCAACCATAGTAGCAAATGTAAAATTTTAAACTTCTGAGAGCTTATCTTGAACCTGTATATTTTATATACACCAGTTATACAGCATTTCAAGAAAAAAGAAAACAACTGGAAAATAAGAAGAAAAAAATAAAATAGGATACCTGGCTTGTAAATTGATCTGCTAATAAGAAGTCTGGTAATGAAATCTACAATGATAAATACAGATATTTTTAGCATGAGCAAATATTTGTTTATAAGCTTATGGACTAATTATAAATTTAACCCTAAAGTTTTGCCTAACTACACAACAATTGTAGGCTTCGAGCAACCGAACAAAAATTTGATGTCCGAACAATTGCGGGGTTTGTTCAACTGAGTAATCCTGCACAGATTGACATGAATATAAACAACATATTTAAACTTGTAAGACAGGATATAAAAGTTAGTATTGGGAGACATATACCTTATGAAATATGGTATACGCAGCAGAGAGATAAATCTCGACGAATCAAACAGGTACCTGGTGAAATATAACATAATAAATAGCAAAATCATACAGAGTGATTCCTAAACGAAATATAACAGAACAAAATCATAGGATTTCTTAGTATGATATTTTTCGTACTACCTCATTTTGATATTGCAATTACTAAATCTAACTACACAAGCATAAAATTTAATTTTGACCACCACCAACCTAACCAATTGTACAACGGAACTGAAATTAAAATAATTAGTTAGTTTCAATGCAGTCCGTGGAAAGCAATTAATTGTTTACATGTATTCACCGACATCAATCAACGGATGAATAACATTAAAATTAACATTTGTATAAAACCTCACCAATAAGCATACAATACATGTTTTTGAGTGGCGCCGTTGATGGGTTGCTCTGGTAGAGACACAAACCCTTCGACATCGACAATCTAAAAAAGAAGTTGTGAAATCAACAACACACCACCAATAAGCACACAATACCTGTTTTTGAGTGGCGCCGGTGAAGGCTTGCTCTGGCAGAGACTGTAACGCCCCCAAATCTCATTGGGTTATTACAGTAACGTGGACCCCACACCAGGAGATCCACCAGGCGAACACAACTAAAACACAACAAACTGACCAAAAGGGGGAAATCACAGTCCCTACTATGATATCCAACAAACTATTCCGATATGGAATTTCAACGACAAGAATGGGCCTACATGGCCAAAATAAAAATACAACAACATCCATGAGCGTCGCTTGGGTAATACAAAAATGACAACAACTAACAAAACTGGAGTACTACAAACTATCTGACTGACATGAACACTGAAACAACTCGGATTAGTATCGCTCGAATGCCTCGTCGCAATTGTCATGCCCCTGTGTCTCAACTCTCTCCTCGCAACTACCTAAAACATGAAAACATGTTCCGCCCCCACAGGGTCAGTTATCTAGATAATGAATATCAAATACATGTACGACATGATATGCATCCAAAGGCAGAATAAATGGTACAACAATGGTATTATGATATGCTCACAAACCAAGGTAAGAACCGAGCATTCGTGAAACACCATGCCCATGGCATACGATCAATACATGCTCAACAGGTTAGAACACAAGTGCCCAACGACGAATCATCAATATAGGACACAACAACGAATTACCCGAAGGTAAACCAAACCAGAGCTAAAATAGATACGAGTCACAATGCCCGAAGGCTCCAACGGAAATACCAAAACATCACAATGGCCTGAAAGCCCTCAGCAGAAGCTGCCAAAATATCACGATGGCCTGAAAGCCACTCAGCCGAAGCTGCTAATTATCACAATGGCTCGAAGCCAAACAACATGACGCTGTATCACATGAGGGCCGAAGCCACGGCATGAAGCCGTATCACAATGAGGGCCGAAGCCACGACACGAAGCCATATCAAAATGAGGGTCGAAGCCATGGAATGTGACCTGCTGAATTGCAGGTGCTGGGAAACCAACCGTGAAGGTTCAAGCCCCAGACTTACCCATCGAGCACTAGCCGAGACTAGCCTCCAAAATACAATTAATCACAAACGGCAACGATCTCAAGATTACCGAATTCACAAGAATAATAGTGTGCTACCTTGAGTCGGCCAGTACAACAACAATAACTCATGGACGGGCACCGTCCTCGGCGGTCCTAATTCAAATACCTCGACTGCCTTAGAATGGCCAATTGATCACAACGGCTCAACGGATGGGAAATATCCTCGACAATCCCAATTTTATACCTCGATTGTCTTAGAACGATTAATCGATAACAACAACTCAACGGATGGGAACTTTCCTCGACAGTCCCAATTCAATACATCGATTACCTTAGAACGGTCAATCGATAACAACGACTCAACAGATTGGAAATGTCTTTGACAGTCCCAATTCAATACATCGATTACCTTAGAACGGTTAATCGATAAGAACGACTCAATGGATGAGAAATGTCTTCGAAAGTCCCAATTCAATACATCGATTACCTTAGAACGGCCAATCGATAACAACGATACAATTAGAACAGATGTTCCGGTGCCTTTAATCGACCACCAGAAACAGAGATGATAATCGATTACGTTAATTCCTTCAGTCGGCCAATACAACATCAACAGAAAAACAACGATATCAATAACAATGATCACAACGATATCTCAATGGAACATCAATCAACAATAACCATCGATGCATCGATGCCGCAAACCGGCTATCGACAACAACATAATCCAACAAGTATCTCAATGCCTTGAACCGGACATTGACGAACAACAATAACAATAAGACAATCAATCAACAACGTTGGTATAATTACCGAAGGGTTTTTTATCAAACAATTCCCTGACATCAACATATCATGAAGAGACTACGTCTCGAAATGATACAACACATTCATACACATATATGATAACATTTATCTCATTGACTAGTACAAGTATAAAACTTGCCTCAAACCAAAGGCGACGAAATCCTCCAACGAACGACGAACGGCGTCCCCCAACAATCACAAGCACTCGAACAACTTTGAGTGAAATACAATTCATTCAATAACACGGGTAGAAATCGAAACAGCACGAAATACAACCCCAATTCAAACATGAATCGATCAAACCACACAAACGAATATCATAGTCTTCAACTATGAATTATAACATCCTCCAGACATCACAATGATCAAACAACATGATCAAGATGTTCCTAACACTTGTGAAAAACAATTCAACAAGGGTTATCAAGAACAACATCATACTAACCACCCTATAATGATAATATTACCAATATCACCACTATCATCTCAAGAACATCATCAACCCTACTAACATGATGTCTAAACAATAATCAACCACCAATTCATCATGAACTCCGATTAATCAACAAGATTAAATCAACCATTTTAAAATTGTGATAATCACCTCATAATTCAACAAAAATCCTTACTAAAATGGTTATAATCTCTCAATAACACAACCAACAACAATAATCATTTCATGGCTATGTCAATCATCTAAAAATATTAACATAACTCTTCCTAGACATGATTATAACCTCCAAGTATTCTTAAACATCAAGAACATAATCAAACTCAAGCTATATCATTATGTTCTTCATCATAAGTTATAAAAACTCACCAAGAATCATGCTATCCTCCACCCATCCATCAAAACACGAAGTAACCAACAATAACATCATCATAATCTCGAGTTCAACACCAGATTAATGACATACCTCTTGAAGAAGTGAAGAACAACCTCAAACCATCAAGAACACTCCAAACTTCAATTTCCTAAGCTCCAATCCAAGTTATGAAGCTCCGAATCAAGTTGGAAGAGGCTAGGTATCAAGAATAGGTCCAGAGGGACGGTTCTAGGGTGAGAAAATCAGTTTTGGTTCGTAAAGAAATAAAATACGAAACCAAGATATATAATCTAACAAGCTCATTATAGCACCACATTAACGTACGTTATGCCCTTTAACGTATGTTATCGCCTCTACGTAGCGTACGCTATGTAGTCCAAAACTCACTGCCTCAAAATGGAGTACCCATTATGTACGTTAACTAAATTCCGTACGTATGTTAACCTCAAGGTATAGCGTACGTGATGTGCGTTGACCTGCCTGTCCCAATCGAACTCCGCGAATCCAGCCTGGCCCGGTCCCACATGCCGAAAGATAGATCTGATATGATATCCTGTGTTACATACGTAACCAACACTACTTAACGTACGTAACACTCCGACCGTAGCGTATGTAATGCTATACATATAGCGTACGCGATGGCTAATATACTTAGCCAAAATTCCAAACTCACCAAGCAACATCCAAACGACGAAACAAAACCGACGACAAGTATAAATATTTCGATTCTGAAATATCCCAATACAATATACATTGTATCAGTCAAATACAACAACACTTGTACAATTCCAAATGAATACGTACAAGACAACAGTAACCCGAAAAAAATTACCCCCGGATATTACATACTACCCCCCTTAAAAAGAGTTTCATCCCCAAAACTAAGGGTACACAACTCGGGATATGAACTATCCATCGGGATCCGAAAACAACATCTACAGGAATACTCCTCAATACGAACAACTCCGCCTGAGTATCTGGGCCAACCCCTTGGGTCCCCGCGTCTCCCCTGCCCGAACACAGCAAAAATCAAGTGATAAGAAGACTCAACCAAGTGCGAGATCAGGCGAACCATGACTCCTCCGCTAGAGACCAGACAGAAAGTTGTACCACCCGTATGACTCGTAACACCGGCGTACACACCCCGCGGTACCCCCCCCATTATACATGTCTATAATAATCGGTGTACATTTCCCCGTTCTCGTCGGCATCGGACGCCCATGCAAACACTGACTCGCGCCACAAAAGGAAAACAACAACACACATATAGTCCTCGGAACCACATCAATCGCACGCCCAAGTCCTCAAGACTTCACGTCGCAAATCACAACAAGGTTTACCCAGACTATCATGAAATCTCGGGTAAAACACCAAAAGAAAATAAAATCACAACAATCATCTCAAATCTCAAGATTATCAAATACTATCGTTACAAGATAGATCAACAACAAATGGTTCACAACCACAATACCATAATACAAATTAAGTTAAACATTCATCCGAAAGTCAAAGAAAGGAATACATAAATCGAGGCTACATCTCAAGTGTACCCAATATCGATATCCTCCAGATCATCGATCTCCTCGATCTCATCGACTCAAGGAAGACCCAAATCTGAACTCGCTGCTCCTCCTCGGCTGTCCTTACCTCTGGCTCCCGAAGCCTGATAGGACCCCTTGGACGAAGTACGGACTGGAGTAACAAAATCTCTCGAGGTCTGTGAGCTCTTTTGAGATTTACTGGCACCAGGACTCCTGCAGTACTTCTGAAGGTGTCCCTGCCTCCCACACATGAAACAAACAAAAGCTGGCACCGTACACCGAGTACTGATGTGCCCCGCTGAATCACAGTTAAAGCAAACAACAGTCGAACTCGTCGTCTAAGAAGAAGATGCTTTCCAAGCACGAAAATGACTAGAAAACGACCTCTTGGATGTTGGAGCTCGATGTCCCTCTGAACGAAGTGGCCTTCTAGTCCTCTCACCAGAAGAAACTGAAGGGTTCTTCCGAGCAAGCTCCTTGATCAAAAGCTCTGCTCCAAGAGCCTTCTCGATGAATTCACCCAGTAAGTTACAATTATGATTGAACAACTGCATCCTCAACTGCGGGTTCAGCCTCTTGCTAAAATACTTGATTTTATCCGCCTCAGTATGGATAACAGATGAAGAAAATTGAAGAAGTCCATGAAACTTCAAATAACACCCTCGTCCTCGACAGATTCGGGGTTCAAAATCTCTGACAACTTGGCTTCACAAAGTGGAGCCGGATAATACCTCTCTAACATGTGAGTTTTAAACTCGCTCCAAACGCAATTACGATCGGTGGGTTTCACAGAAAGCCACCAAGAATAAACGCCCTTACTCAAGTAGTAAGCCATTACTGCCACCTTACTCTCTTCCGGACACTGAACCATGTCGAAGTATCAAAATGTTCGAGCCAATGAACAATATCAGCTAGTTCCGATGAACCCTCAAAAGTAGGCGACCTCTGACAAGAGATATCACCAACAATCTGACTCACTCCCCCACTCTGCCCATGAAACGGCACCTGGAATCCCTGCTACGGTGCACCACGAACCATTGAGTCCTGCATGGTCTCGACTATCTGCGTCATTTGAGTCATCTGGGCCATCATGCCCCTCATAAGCAAGAAAGGGTCGACATGTCTAGGGCTGTAAACGAACCTGAAAGTTCG
This sequence comes from Orobanche coerulescens, assembly GCA_033398695.1. Taxonomy (NCBI): domain Eukaryota; kingdom Viridiplantae; phylum Streptophyta; class Magnoliopsida; order Lamiales; family Orobanchaceae; genus Orobanche; species Orobanche coerulescens. The sequence goes on along the minus strand of CM065807.1, from coordinate 48,036,390 downwards.
ATCCGGTTCGAGATATTCGGTTCGAAAAAGCTCGATCCGGCTCGATTCGGCTCCTCAAACTTAGAGCCAAACCCTAATACTTGGGGTTCACAAACCGAAGCAAACAGTTCGGCTCGGATCGGTTACTGTAGCAGAGGCCCTTTAAAAATAACTCTCCCCCAGCCCAATTAATTCTATCAGTCCATTTAAGCAAAAACACGGCCCTAGTCCAATTTGTGGATGCTTCATGCAATATTTTTGCTTCACGCCTTAGATATGATGTAAACCTATGTTGAAAATCTGATAAAGATACAAATGTATCATCATTTATCTCATCCATTTAATTCAGTCACTCGTAAAAAAATTGAAACGTTTAGTCAAACGGTTCGGCCCAATTCGCAAAAGTTTGGCTCGGTTCGAGGGGTTCAAACGTATACCCAAATGTTAAATCCTAATATTCGACATTTTTAAATGTGTTCGAACCTAAGGTTCGACATTTTCAAAAGTATACTCAAACGTACCATAGTTCGGTATAGTTCGGTCCGTTTACAGCCCTAGACGTGTCCACTCTCCGTCTGATCGACTTCTCGAGTATGACGTCCCGAAGGAGAATCGGTCGCATAGGTAACACCACCGGCCGAACTCTGATCCATCACGGCTTTCGCACGAGCATACACATGAGGTCCAGGGTTCCGGCCTGCTCTGTAGCCTTTATCCCTTCTGCCACGTCCTCGGATTCCTCTTTCTATACTGAAAGAATAACGTTCGATCATGATCATAGCTCAAATACGCCTCAACGACCAATCCAGAATGCTAAGCCAATAGCCAAAAACGAGTATACATACTCAACAGATAAACAATCACCTCGAACATGCTAATCATAGCCAATACGAAGCCCACATGCTTCAAAACAAATAATCACGAATCAATCGTAACACAAATGTTACATGCGGGTTTCAACAAAACATGTATAATCAATGACATAATGAATGTATGAACATAAAAGAGAATCGAGTCCTTACACAAGTCATACGAAGCTTCGAGGTCTTGCGATACTAGTCTTCACTGACAACGACTCGATGAATGAATGACTCATACAGTCGCCCAACTATCACGACCCACAAACCCCGACTGTCCAGATTGTCATAACCTGACAGCCCCACTACTACCGCATCGGTAGAGTCACATAACTCACATATCAGGGTATCTCACAACCCATTGCTCCGATACCATCTTCTGTAATGCCCCCAAATCTCATTGGGTTATTACAGTGTCGTGGACCCCATACCAGGAGATCCACGAGGCGAACATGACTAAAACACAACAAACTGACCAAAAGGGGGAAATCACAGTCCCTACTATGATATCCGACAAACTATTCCGATATGGAATTTCAATGACAAGAATGGGCCTACATGTCCAAAATAAAAATAAAACAAGATCCACGAGCCTCGCTCGGGTAATACAAAAATGACAACTAACGAAACTGGAGTACTCCAAACTATCTGACTGACATGAACACTGATACAACTCGGACTAGTATCACTTGAATGCCTCGTCGCCATCATCATGCCCCTGTGTCTCAACTCTCTCCTCGCAACCACCTAAAACATGAAAACATTTTCCGCCCCCACGGGGTCAGTCATCCAAATAATAAATATCAAATACATGTACGACATGATATGCATCCAAAGGCAGAATAAATGGTACAACAATGGTATTATGAGATGCTCACAAACCAAGGTAAGAACCGAGTATTCGTGAAACACTATGCCCACGACATACGATCAATACCTGCTCAACAGGTAGGAACATAAGTGCCCAACGACGAATCATCAATATAGAACACAACAACGAATTACCCAAAGGTAAGCCAAACCAGAGCTGAAATAGATACGAGTCACAATGCCCAAAGGCTCCAACGGAAATACCAAAACATCACAATGGCCTGAAAGCCCTCAGCCGAAGCTGCCAAAATATCACGATGGCCTGAAAGCCACTCAGCCGAAGCTACCAATTATCAAAATGGCCCGAAGCCAAATAGCCCGAAGCTGTATCACATCAGGGCCGAAGACACGACACGAAGCCGTATCACAATGAGGGCCAAAGCCACAGCACGAAACCATATCACAATTAGGGCCGAAGCCACGGAACGAAGCCGTATCACAATGAGGGCCGAAGCCAATGACCTTGACCTGCTGAATTGCAGGTGCTGGGAAACCAACCGCGAACGTTCAAGCCCCAGACTTACCCATCAAGCACTAGCCGAGACTAGCCTCCAAAACACAATTAATCACAAATGGTAACGATCTCAAGATTACCAAATTCACAAGAATAATAGTGTGCTGCCTTGAGTCATCCAATATGACAATAATAACTCATGGACGGGCACCATCCTCGGCGGTCCCAATTCAAATACCTCGACTGTCTTGGAATGGCCAATTGATCACAACGACTCAAGGAATGGGAAATATCCTCGACAGTCCCAATTCAATACCTAGATTGTCTTAGAACGATCAATCGATAACAACGACTCAATAGATGGGAACTATCCTCGACAGTCCGAATTCAATACATCGATTACCTTAGAACGGTCAATCGATAACAACGACTAAACAGATGGGAAATGTCTTCGACAGTCCAAATTTAATACATCGATTACCTTAGAATGGTTTATCGATAACAAAGACTCAACGGATGGGAAATGTCTTCGACAGTATCAATTCAATAAATTGATTACCTTAGAATGGCCAATCGATAACAACGATACAATTAGAACAGATGTCCTGGTGCCTTTAATCGACCACCAGAAATAGAGATGATAATCTATTACGTCAATGCCTTCAGTTGGCCAATACAACATCAACAAAAAACAATGATATCAATAACAATGATCACAGCGATATCTCAATGGAACATCAGTCAACAGTACCATCGATACATCGATACCGCAAACTGGATATCGACAACAACATAATCCAACAAGAATCTCAATGCCTTGAACTTGCCATTAACGAGCAACAATAACAACAAGACGATCAATCAACAACGTTGGCATAATTACCGAAGGGTTTTGTATCAAACAATTCCGTGACATCAACATATCATGAAAAGACTATGTCTCGAAATGGTACAACACATTCATACACATATATGATAACATTTATCTCATTGACTAGTACAAGTATAAAACTTGCCTCAAACCAAAGGCGACGAAATCCTCCAACGAATGACGAACGGCGTCCTCCAACAATCATAAGCACTCGAACAATCTTGAATTAAATACAATTCATTCATTAACACAGTAGAAATCGAAACAGCACGAAAGACAACCCCAATTCAAACACGAATCGATCAATCCACACAAACAAATATCATAGTCTTCAACTATGAATTCTAACATCCTCCAAACATCTCAATGATCAAACAACATGATCAAGATGTTCCTAACACTTGTGAAAAACAATTGAACAAGGGTTATCAAGAAAAACATCATACTAACCACCCTATAATGATAATATTACCAATATCACCACTATCATCTCAAGAACATCATCAACCCGACTAACATGATGTCTAAACAATAATCAGCCACCAATTCATCATGAATTCAGATTAATCAACAAGATTAAATCAACCATTTCAAAATTATGACAATCACCTCCTAATTCATCATAAATCCTTAATAAAATGGTTATAATCTCTCAAGAACACAACCAACAACAATAATCATCTCAGGACTATGTTAATCATCTAAAAATCTTAACATAACTCTTCCTAGACATGATTATAACCTCCAAGTATTCTTAAACATCAAGAACATAATCAAACTCAAGCTATATCATCATGTTCTTCATCATAAGTGATAAAAACTCATCAAGAATCATGCTATCCTCCATCCATCCATCAAAACACGAAGTAACCAACAATAACAACATCATAATCTCGAGTTCAACACCATATTGATGATATATCTCTTGAAGAATTGAGGAACAACCTCAAACCATCAAGAACACTCCAAACTTCAAGTTCCTAAGCTCCAATCCAAGTTATGAAGCTCCAAATCAAGTTGGAAGAGGCTAGGTATCAAGAACAAGTCCAGATGGACGGTTCTAGGAGAAATCGGTTTTGGTTCGTGAAGAAATGAAATACGAAACCAAGATATATAATCTGACAAGCTCATTACAGCCGCTATAGCACCACCTTAACGTACGTTATGCCCTTTAACGTATGTTATCGCCTCTACGTAGCGTACGCTACCTAGTCCAAAACTCACTGCCTCAGAACGGAGTACCCATTACATACGTTAACTAAATTACGTACGTAATGAACCTAACCATTACGTACGTTAACCTCAAGGTATAGCGTACGTAATGTGCGTTGACCTGCCTGTCCCAATCGAACTCCACGAATCCAGCCTGGCCCGGTCCCACATGCCGAAAGATAGATCTGATCTAATACCCTGTGTTACGTACGTAACCAACACTACTTAACGTACATAACACTACGACCGTAGCGTATGTAATGCTATACATATAGCGTACGCTATGGCTAATAAACTTAGCCAAAATTCCAAACTCACCAAGCAACATCCAAACAACGAAACAAAACCGACGACAAGTATAAATATTTCGATTCCGAAATATCCCAATACAATATACATTGTATCAATCAAATACAACAACACTTGTACAATACAAATGAATACGTACAACACAACAGTAACACGAAAAAAAATTACCCCCGTATATTACAGAGACACACCACTTCGACATCAACGACAATCCAAAAAAGAAGTTGTGAATCAAACCAAAAACACCATATCAACGATGAATAGAGATCCCTAGAAAAAAACCCACAAAAAAATTAAAAGAAATTACAGAACCTCTATTGCCCTCAGAAACCACAAATAAATCAAAATCCATGGCCGGTAAATGAAGGGAAAAAAATGCCAGATGAGGAGAGGCAAAAGAATCGGCAGATGAAGAAACACGATGTTGAATTGGACCTAGCGGTAAAATGATGAGAATGATAAAATAAGACATGTTTTTTTAGGGAAGCCGACTTTCATAAGGTACTTCGTTCTACCAGCACAGAAAAAAGGAAAAGATAGCAAAACGGTTATTACAGTTCTGAAGGTTCTTGATCTGGAACAAGTCTAATGCACATTAAAAACAATAATTTCAACTTCTACCTTTGAAGTTTAGCCTTCTACAAAAATACCTAGTTGAGGTAAGAGTTGGATGGTAAAAGATTAACAAAATTTGAAGTATACAGCCTTTAAGTTACAGGATTTGTAGCAAATACCCTTGAGATCGAGTTGAAGGGAAAATCGATTAGTTGAAAGTAGAATAGACGAGCAGAAAACATCTAATCAATTTAACCAGACCTTATTAGCTACACAGCCAAAGAAGAGAGAATCATCACTATCAATAATCAAGTGCAAGATATTTCTTTCGAGCTTGGTAATTGCTTTTCTACTACGTGAGTTTGTTAGGCAACTATGCATTTAGAAAAGAACATTCAAAGAATCGAAGGTGAAATACGAATACTTGATGTTGCTGGGAAGTTTAGGAGATCGAGAAAAATGACTGCCATAGAGGATGATTACAAACAAAATAAGAATGGCCCATATCATACCTCACGAAGAGTCTTTCTATGATTCAATAGACATCCCATGTTGCAACTGAATGAATGTTTTTCAATTTTTCAGACCACGTATCGGTAGGATCCTGCGGAAGTAAAAGAATAATAAATGAAAAACCAAGAGAAATGCATTTCTCTTATTTTAGAGGCTAAGTTTGTACATCCAATTTTTTTAGTGACAAGATATGTAGACTACAAGGGAATAGTATGTTCACAGAATACAGACTAAGAGATGAAAACTGGCAATCAGAGACTAACATCCCTGAAAAATCTTGCCTTAAAATAGAGATTGGTTCTCGTCTACATCAAAATTGATAGACAAATTCTATTACCTGCCCGAAATCAAAGTTTTGTAAATTAATGTGTTGATTTTACCGATAATGATAATTTCAAATATATCGAAAATGCAAACAAAAAAAGGAAAAATAACAAAAACAACGAATAGAATTTAGGAAATTGCACTGTACCTATTGTTTAGGAACGGAAAAGTACCTAATCGAAGCAGCAGGCACTTCCTGTGGCTCACAGTTTATCTGAACTCGCAGGCATATAAAGCAGAGTTACGAAATAAAAAGTACAAAAATCTCTCTTACGTCACCATAAGAAGAAAACACATTATTCTATATAAACCTTGTCATTGCGGATAGAGTTGAGGTAAGAGTTGGAGCTTCTCTCTTCAACCTCTTTAGAACCAGAGGTAATGGCCTTAATAAACCCCAAATTTCATAATATCACACAACAATTTCGCATAAATATCACACAAGCATCAGGTATAGGCAGGTATGCAAAAAATGGAGAAGGGAATGTTTACCTCGAGGGAGAAGGTATCTTCAGGCCAAAGGAGATCGAGGGAGACGACGACTTTGGCGACGGGCGGCGAGTCGGTGGCAGGGGTGACGGAGGACTGCCACGCCTTGAAGACAACCGGCGAGCACTTCACAAGCCAAATAGAACGGTCGACTTTGGCCGTGTCGAGAGTGATGTTGCCATTGCTGTAGTCATCCTCCATGAGACGAGGGTTTACGGGTGAGAAAATAACGACTAATGTGGAAAAATAGATAGATGAAGCAGACGTCTTGGTGGAAAAATGGATAGATGAAGCAGGCAAGACATGGCTACTGAAGGGAAAGGAAAGTCGCGCTTCTGATACGAAATGTATTTCCTGGTTGGCTGGTCAACAGTTGAGCTGTGAGAGAGTTGAGAGAAAGAGTTGAGAGTTGAGAGTGAATAATTGAAATTTGACCCGCTTAATTGAAATATTTGGACAAAGATTGAGCCCGCCTATTTAATTGACTAATATTCGGACAATCATTGAGCTCGCCTATTTTTTATTGATTTTGAAAGACCAACAGCTACACATTTTTAAAAGACCAACGGCTACACCGACTTCAACGTTACCGTAGATACTGAATAACGTCTACCGTAACAGTGATGTATAGCAATGCTAACATCGAAAAGAAGTGTAGGCCAAGATCACTTTCATGGCATATATGGTTACACTTTTGCTTGTAACGCTGAAAAAAGCGTTGTTAAAGACCATATATATTTCAAAGGGGACCTAGGGATGAATATAAAAAGTCTCATTTCCCTCAAAACAAAAAGTTCGACAATACTTGTCGAAGATGTGGTGTTCCAGGTCATTATGCAAAAGACTGTCGTGCTACCGCTCCCATAAGCTCATCCAAACCTCCTCAGGAAAAATTCAGAAAGAAAGAGGTATATGTTGCTACATGGAGTGACGACGAAAATGATGAAGAACCACAAGAACAAAGCAATCTTGCTCTAATGGCTCGCAAATCAGTCGACAGCGATGCAGAAAGCGAGGTAAACGATTCATCTCATGAATAACTCCTTGATGCATTTGAATCTTTAAACAATGAGTGAAAAAACATGCATAATAAATAAAGATTTGAGAAAGAAAATTAAATTTCTTAAAAATGAAAACTAAAATTTTTTGAATAAAGATATTTCGCTTGATCATTCATCTTGTCTAGAAATCAATAAAAATCTGAGAGATGTTTACAAAACACTCAGAAAAAGCTCAAACTGTATATCAAAAATTTCTCGTGTAGAAATGATAAACTTGAGCAACTCTTATCTGTTCAAAGATTTTCCCTTTCAAAACAAGGACTTGGATATAATTCTTTTCCAATAAAAAGGTCCTTAGACAAAACTTCGACGAACTCATAGAACTTAAAAAAGGGAATCTCATCATGTCCAAAATATTTGAAAAATGGACATACTGAAACTTTTTATACTAGCTCGAGACGAACCATTAGAGTTAAAAAAATACGGGTACCTAAAGGAACTATAGTTCCAAACAGAGTTTACATGTATAACACATCGGCACCCATATTAGCCTGGGTACCTATAAAACGGAAGAAAATTACTTTTGTAGGTACAAGCAAGATCAACGACACAATTAAATAAATGGTACGTTGATAGTGGATGTTCTAACCACATGAGTGGAAACGAGCATCTTTTCACGGAGCTCAAAAAGGAAGATCAAGGATGTGTCACCTTTGGCGATAACAAAAAGGGTAAAATTAAAGGCACATGTAAGATAGGTAAGAATCCTCTACCTACTATAGAAAATGTTCTTTTTGTTGATGGCCTATGTCGTAATCTTCTTAGCGTTCCTCAATTATGCAATACTGAACTCAAATTGATTTTTGAAATCACCTATTGCACTGTAATGAGAAAAGATAAAATTGTTTTTATTGATTTGAGATATGGTAATATTTATATTGTTGATCTTCAAGAAGAATTATCATTCAATGAAAAATGTTTAATCTCACACGATGAAAACGCTACTATTTGGCATCGAAAATTGGGGCACACCTCGTTACCTCTTATTTCAAAATTAGCTAAAAATGATATTGTTCGTGGTCTACCGAAACTTAATTTCAGAAAAGACGACGTTTGTGAAGCCTGCATGAAAGGTAAACATACTAGAGGCTCGTTTAAACCCAAAATGGAAATTTCTAGTAGCCGTATTCCTGAGTTAATTCATATGGATTTAATTGGACCGTCTCGGCATGCTAGCTTGAGTGGTAAACTTTATATAATGGTGCTTGTTGATGATTTCTTAAGATTTACTTGGGTAAAATTTTTAGCAAATAAAAACGATACTTTTAACAAGTTTGTAAGTGGTGCAAGCTTATTCAAAAAGAAAAGGATTTGCTGATTATTGCCATCAGAACCGATCATGGTAGAGAATTTGACTCAAACGATTTTGAGGATTGGTGTGATAAATATAGCATTGGGCACAACTTCTCAGCACCCCGTACACCCCAACAAAATGGAGTTGTCGAGAGAAAAAATCGATCTCTAGAAGAAATGAGCCAAACAACGCTTAATGAGTACGGGCTACCAAAGTATTTCAGCAACCAAAGTATTTCTGGGCTGAAGCTATAAATATGGCCTGTTATGTAATAAATTGAGTTCATCTTCGGAGAAACACAATGATGACTCTGTACGAAATATTCAAAGGTAAGAAGCCTAATTTATCCTATTTTCACCCATTTGGTTGTAAAGTTTTTATTCATAACAATGGTAAGGATAATCTGGGTAAATTTGACTCTATATATCATATTCGTATTCTCCTTGGATATTCACTTAATAGTAAAGCTTATCGTGTTTTAACTGTAGAAGAGGCTCGGTAGAAGAGTCTATTCATATAAAATTCACAGTTTTACCCCCAAGAAAGGTTGTTTTTGATGATGATGCAGGTACAACCCCAATAAAAGAAGTGTCTGAAGCAACAAAGGATTTGGAGAAGCTTGAGATCAAAGATGAAGAAAATCCATACAACCTTCCTAAGGAATGGGCAAATGTGAAAGATCAACCTATGGAGAAAATTCTTGGTAAAATCAGTGAAGGTGTGTGAACAAGGAGAAATGTGAATGATTGCTTGAATAATATTGCATTCTCTCATGGAACCAGAAAATATTGATGAAGCCATAAATGATGAAAATTGGGTCATTGCTATGCAAGAGCAGCTTAATCAATTCGAAAGAAATAAAGTATGGGAATTAGTTCCGGCACCGATAGACAAGACCATCATCGGTACAAAATGGGTTCACAAATTAAAAACAGATGATAATGGTCTCCCAATTAAAAATAAATCAATCTTGGTCGCTCAAAGATACAACCAAGAGGAAGAATTGGATTATGAAGAAACTTTCGTTCCACTTGCCAGTCTTGAGGCTATTCACCTTTTATGCTCCTTAGCTTCGTACAAGAAAATCAAAATTCATCAAATGGATGTAAAAAGCGCATTTCTAAATGGTGTTATCCAGGAGAAAGTTTATGTCAAACAACCACCCAGATTTGAAGATTATGATCACCCAGATTTCTTGTACAAGCTCCATAAAGCTCTCTATGGATTAAATCAAGCACCGAGAGCGTGGTATGAAAGGCTAAGTACTTTTCTTATCTCTAACAGTTATAGAGGACATGTAGATAATACCTTATTTATCAAGATTTTTGGTAACGATATGCTTATATGTCAAATATATGTTGATGATATTGTATTTGGTGCTACTAACAATTCTCTGTCTCAAGAATTTGCAAATATAATAAAAGCAGAATTCGAAATGGGTTCTTTCTCGGACTTCAAATAAAGTAACTCGAAGGCGGAATATTTATTCATCAAGCTAAGTACATCAACGAGCTATTAAAGAAGTTCAAATTGGAAGGATGCAAAGAAATCTCAACACCCATGTCATCCTCACTTAAGCTTGATAAAGATGAGACACGTAAATCTGTTGACCAGAAGCAATATCGAGATATGATAAGATCACTACTTTATTTGACTGCCTCTAAACCCGATATTATGTTTGCAACGTGTCTTTGTGCTTGATTTCAGGTGAATCCTAAGGAATCGCATTTAATTGCTTGCAAAAGAATTTTTCGTTATTAAAAAGGTTCTATTGGTTTGGGGTTATGCTATCCATCAAGTATTAATTTTGAACTTTTTGCATATAGTGATACTGATTTTGGTGGATGCAAAATTGACAAAAAAAGTAGAAGCGGGACTTGTCATTTCATGGGGTCTTGTTTAATTTCATGGAATAGTAAGAAACAGACTAGTGTGGCTACTTCCACAGCAGAAGCCGAATATGTGGCTGCTGGAAGTGCATGTGCACAAGTTTTGTGGGTTAAAAATCAATTACAAGATTATGGTATTACTTTTGAAAGTACTCCAATTTTTGTGACAATACAAGTGCCATAAATTTGAGTAAAAATCCTATTTTGCATAGTAGGACAAAACACATTGAAATTCGTCATCATTTTATTCGTGATCATGTCTAAAATGGGAATCTTCATCTACGTATTCCTAGTATGTGGTGGGTGGGTGGGCCCTCGGCTGGCAAGGATAACGTATACGTATCCCTAATATGGGGTGGGTGGATGGGCCTTCGGCCGGGTCCTAATATAGGGTTAGGTTCCTTAGGGTCCTAATGTATACGTATCCCTAGTATGGGGTGGGTGGGCCCTCGGCCGGCGAGGATAACGTATATGTATCCCGAATATGGAGTGGGTGGATGGGCCTTCGGCCGACGAGGATTACATATACGTATAGTATTTGTAGGAACAAATGAACAATTGGCAGACATTTCGACAAAACCGTTACCCGAAGACTCTTTTGAATTTTTGAGGTTAAATTTAGGAATGGTACATGTTGATCATTTTTAATTTTCAAATATACAGCAAAATGGTCATATTAAAACACATCAATATCATCAGAAGATTATTACTGTTCATTTGGTCAACCTAACAGCCACTACACGCTCGATATACGGCCGCTATCAGTTGGAATCCATCAGCCTTTATAGCGTATGCTACCCATAAATTTTACGTACGTTAAAGGACCTAACGTACGTTACGACTTACTCCATTACGTACGCTATAACATTGCAAATTAGAGGCAGAAGCTCCTGGAACTTTCATTACGGCTGCTACTCTCAGGTACTATGTATGTAATACATATTAATTTACGGCCGCTACAGAACGTAACGTACATTACAACTTATTTCCAGTAACTTATAACCTGCCTTTCCCCTCATTCCTCACAAATCCTAAATCACCCAACCCTAATTTCGATATTCTCCAAAAAACCTATTTCCTCACCCGATCGATTTCCGTGCATAATCATGGCGAACACTCATGCCGGAAAGAAGATAAGATGAGAATCAACTTCCAACCCTACTGAACCAAGCTGATTTGTGAATCCACATGCGGAAAAGTTTTCAACGAGATCCTTATTGAGGAAGAGGTAACTCTGAGTCATCATTTTGATTTTGATTCGTTGAAAGCTATTAGAATAAAGATAGATGAATTCTTTGATATGCTGGGAATAGAGAAATTTGTTAGTCATGCTCGACTGATTTATGAAAATTTGATAAGAGAATTTTATGCCAATTTTTCCACTAGCTTTAATGCTGATGGTTTCGTCGTAGTTCACTCTCTTATTCATGGAAAACCCATTTCCTTTGATGCCGTAAAACTTTCTGAAATTTTTGGTCTTCCAAATGAAGGCATTATTTGTAATAGGACGTTTGCGTCAAATGATGATATTGGTGATGATTTCTCAGATGATGAAAGTGATAATCTGAATGAACTTACAGTTCGTGATTTTCTGAAATCTCAAGCGGTACTTGAAGTCAATTCCGATAAATTTGAGAATAATGGTTTTGGTTTGAATGTTCGTTTTCTAAATGATGCCATAACTCATTGCTTAATGTCAAAAGTGAACGCTCAGCAAAAATGGTAAACATCGACATGGAGATCGTCTTTCATATTATGAAAGATCATCAGGTTAACTTTTCCAGAATTGTGATGAGATGGTTTGTTGAAAAAGGCTCGATCTTCCACAAGAAAGGGTATGTAAGGATAGACAAAGAAAGTCTGGGATTCCGTTTGGATCCATCTTGACTAAAATCTTCGAGAAACCAAATGTGGACTTTTCAGGACTACATGGGATAGAAGTTTCGAGAGGGAATATGGTTCATGAAGGAACCATTCGCACGATGAGATACCTACAGACGAGGAACGGAGGATGGGTGTACTTTGCCTATCTCCGAGATGGCGATTCTCTTGTAGATGGTAGTCCTTTACATAGACTTGAGGATAGATTTTGCTAGAGGCCCTCGGAAAGAGAGGACTCGTATTCGTGGTCCATTGCCACAGACAGGTACTTCTCAGAGTGGCCGAGATGTTTCTTCATCTCAGTTGGAAGTCCGTGTTGGTCGTTTGGAGAAAGATTTGAATTCAGAGTAGAACAATCCGAAGCTATCTTTGTAGAATATCTGCACTCATTTTGGAATAGCCGTACCTCCCCAACCTTCAGATGCTGACCTGGACTAGTTTATGTCTTCTCTATGATGATATTGAAGTTTTTCGACATACATTTTCATACACTTTTTATGCATTGTGTGTTTGGACATTGTTTGATGATTTCGTATCTTTGGATATTCTGATTGTCTGGATATTTTGACTGCTTATTTGATATTTTGATGGACAAGTTGCTTATCTCTTTAATGCGTTTCCTAACATTTGAGCCGTTTATCTTGCAGATGAAGTTTTTTAATGACTGTTATAATCCCGTTTCGATTCTTTTTGTTAATGACAAAAATGGGGAGAACAAATGTTTGTTGAACATTTTTGAACTTGTTACTAAATTGAGGGGGAGTTACTCTCAAGGAGAGTTTTTCAAAATAAAGTTCAAACAAACAAAGGAAAGATTATTTTGTCATCATCAAAAAGGGGGAGATTGTTGGATCAATATTTGTTTCATATATTTTGATGATGAATTTGTAGACAAAATAATCATAGATAACGTACGCTAGCCTTACAGCGTAACTTACATAATGATCACTCTCATGTTTACTTGTTTGTAAGAGTTTCAATGCAGGTTACGTAGATGGACAACTTACATTACACAACATTCTTAACGTACGCAATGTTTAATTTATAACGTATGCTATTCAGTCAATTAAACCATTGTACATCTTCTGGAAAGTCAACAAAGTGAACGGTTGCATTTTATATAACGTACGCAATGCGTGCTTCATAATGGCCACTAGGTGTTTGAAGCTGAATTCAAAATTGGACCGTTGATTAAAGCGTTGACGTCATGCAGTAGGTCATCTTATCCAACGGCCACTTGAAGGAAGCATAACGTACATAATCCATGGATAATTAATGTACGTAATAGTGAACCGGAAGCTACTGCTGGATTTCGGACATAATATTACAGCTGTTACACATAAGGTGTAACGTACGCTATAAGCTTTATGGACGTAACAAGATGCTGCATAAGGGATGTAATGAAGGTTTTCTATTCCAATGGGAAAATGACCCCAAAGTGCTATAAATAGAAGCCTTCCAAGGTGTTGAAAGATTCACAAGAGCTTACAATATTATACAAGCATAGACAAGCAATTTCTGATCATATCAAGATATTATTATCTTATACTCTGAAAGATTATTCTGATACGAGAAGAATTGTTCTGTCAATCCTTTATGTACATTCTTGTATCAATGTGAGCATCACTTTGTAAAGACGAGTATCTATATTCGCAACTTCTGTTGAATCATTACGAGGTTGTCTTGTATCCTTACAAACAAGAGAGATTATAGTGAGGTTGTTCTTGAGCTTGGAAATCAAGAAACTTTAAAGTTCGACACTAATCTTGAAAGTTTTATTATAAGAGTTGGCACTAAACTAGAAAGTGCATTCAAAGTTTTAGAAAAGTCCTAGTCGATAACCCTAGGTAGGGGATGTAGGATGGTTGCCGAACCTCTCGAACAAATTCCTGTGTTCTTTTTCTTCCGCACTTCTGTTACTCCGATTAATTGCTTCCGCACAAAAAGAGTTCAAAACTCTAATCCCCGCTATTCAACCCCCCCTTCTAGTGGCGGTACCAATGAAACATGGAAGCATTTAGGGAATTTCGTACAGCCCATCCATACAGCAAGAGATCTTCTACAGAGTCCAATCATACAGAGCCTAATCGTCATACATCAGAAGTTAAGTATGTTGGATACAGCAGTCTGGTTGTAGGTGTTTTACTTAGGAAAAGTAAAATACATGCAACAGAACTGAAGAATAGATTTAAACCGTTGTGAGAAAATATTGGTTATTCATAAATTATTCACGGTTAAAGCAATATTTATTGCTGATAGGATAGCATTTAATGCGGTTGAAAGAGACAAGTCTGAATGCGCTAAAGAGCATTTAATGCAAAGTAAAAAAGAATGTCTAAAGCATTAAATGCGAGTTGCCTTTAATTCAAACATTCAGCAGCCGCCAATCAGATACGTCTACGTCTAACCAACCGGACAACTACTACATTTATAATATATCTATTTCAAGGTTAAAAATAGTCCCAAGAAAGAGGACATTGCTCACTTAAATTATTCATTCTCGCGCATACATCTGAAAGATAGCTCTGACAATCTAGCTACAAAAGAACAGTATATTTCCTGAGCATACATCAGTATCTAAGCGAAGAAATATACTAAGTTCTCAATGCAAATAGCACAGCATACAAGAAACGCTCATAAAAGATATAGCTGCTGTTTGGAATCATTCTACCATCTTTACTGGTGAGATCAACCTTAGCCATGTGTAGACGAAGTCCTTGCATATTCCGACATGTGTGGGAAGAATAGCATTGAAGATGAAGCTTTGATATGTGTGAGAAGAAGCAAGTTGAAAGAGCTAAAGCCAATCTGTGTGAACGGCCAAAGCTGTGGTCCTGTATCAATCTGTGTAAATGATACAAATATAGGTTTAGTTAAAGTCACGTAGCTGTGTACATAGTGATTTTAATAAATATTTTACTCCTGTGTAGAGGACCAGTGGACGTAGAGGGGTTTACCTCGAACCACTTAAATCTGTGTGTTATTCACTTTCCATCCTTACTGTTTTCATTTAACTGTGATTTATAGTGTACATTGTGAAAACTCTGTACGCATCAAGCAAACAGGAGAGCACACAGTTGTTGTATTTACAACAACTGACTATCAGACTTTTGCTATGCAATTAACTTCGAAAATCATACAGATTATTGTATTTTTACCTTCTAAGTTGTTTACCGTATACTCTATGGCCAACAAGTGTTATCGGAGCTGGTGATTCTAAAAAGAATCAGTCGATTTTTAACTGAATCAGATCCACAAATCACTAGCTTTTGAAAACTTTGTTTTATACTTTCATCATTTATCCTATGTATAATATGAACTCCTCTATGATAAATAAGGTTCCTGTGTTTACCATTAACGAATTTGATAACTGGAGAATTAGTATGGAAGCCCAACTTACAGCCATGCACGAAGACATGATTTATGTCATCCATGAAGGACCTATCAAGATTATGAAGGTCAACACAGCCCCAAGAATGGAAGGGCAACCCTATGCTGAGATGCTCGAGAAAGAGCGCGATCAGTGGATGACTGATGAGCGCAAGCGTGCTAATATGGACATTGTTGCTAAGAATGCGCTATTTGTCACTCTCGATAAAGGCACATTCTCCAAGGTAAAGAGCTTTCATACAGCTAAGCAAATCTCGGAGAATCTCAAGCTTATTTGCTAGGGTACTGAGCTCTCAAAAGAAAACAAAATTTCTAAACTTAATAAGTAGTTTTATTCTTTCGAAATGAAATCTACAGAAACACCTGAGGAGCTTGACCTTAGATTTACCGGCATTGTAGGTGAACTTGAATCATTGGATAAAGTGTATACCCAAAAGGAAAAAATTTTGAAAATATTTCGATAACTCCCTGCCTGGTGGGACATAAAAACCACAGCTATGCGTGTGTCCTGTAACTTAAACCTTTAAATACGCTTCCGCACAATAGCGCGTATACCGAATATCGCACCAACAATTGATATCAGAGCGGTACCTCCTAGTAGCGGCTTAACATCCAAGGAGAAGACGATCCAAATGGCATTTCAAATTGCCCCGGTAGAAGGTCTTGCCTTTAAACGACCACCATTCTTCGATGGATCAAATTATATGACTTGGAAGAAAAAGATGTCGATCTTCATTTGTGCCTATGATATAGAAATCTGGAAGATCATTAGTCTTGGCCCGAAAGTTCCAATCAAATATGACGGATCTCTTAAGAGTTTCGAAGAATACAATGCTGAGGATTGGAAGAACGATCATCTAAATTGTAAGGCCACTCAACTCTTATATTATGCCTTACATCCAGAAGAGGTCAACCGTATGTCATCGTGTGAAAGTGCTAAATAGATATGGAAAATTCTTGAAATCACACACGATGGAACAACTCAAGCCAAGGAGACGAAGATTAATATGCTTCTCCATGACTACGAGTTATTCATGATGAAGGGTGATGAGTCCATCACCAACATGCTCGACTGATTTTGGGTCATCACCAATGGACTAGCTTCATTCGGGAAACCGCTATCAAGTAGTGAGAAAGTCAAGAAAATCTTACGATAACTACCTAGCGAGTGGGACGGCACCGTAACGGCAATAATGGAATCTAAAGATCTCAATACGCTCGATTTTAGCACCCTCGTTGGTTTGCTAATTAATTATGAGATTGTTCTAAAATCACGGAACAACAAGCCGAAGCCCAAGGAAAGAATGATAGCTTTAAAAGCGAAGATGTCAAGAAAAGAAGAAATCCCGATCGATGATAGTGACGAAGAATCGGCATATTATGCTAAAAATATTAAAAAGTTTCAAAACTTATTAAACCGGAGAAAGAAAGACATCAAGACGGGCGAATCTAAGAAATTATACAACAACTGTCGAATTTGTGGTAAACCAAGCCACTTCGTGATTGCCGAGCAAATCCAAAGAAGGAAGTTCTCGTTGCAACATGGAGCGATGAAGACGAAGATGATGATTTAATCAAAACAATCTTGCTCTCATGGCACCAAGTTCATTCGACGAAAGCGACGTCGAAAGCCAAGTTAGTACATCGTCTCAAGATGAATTATTTGAAGCATTCTATTTATTGCATACCGATTTCCAAAATGCTTTATCTGAAATAAAATCCCTTCAATCGAAAATAAATTATTGGAAACCAAAATTTCCAAGTTTGAAAAAGGGAAAATTGTCGAGACCGATCATTCAAAATGCCTTGAAAATGAAAATAATTTAAAGAATGATTTTTTGAAAGTTCAAGACGAACTCAAGGCTTTAATAAAGAAATTTTCGTGTGAAAACGAGAAATTTGAACAAATGCTATCAGTTCAAAAATTTACTTTAAATAAACAGGGGTTAGGATTCAAACCTCGTATAAAAACCGAATCTGTAAATTTCAAAATACCCCGTTGCGAAAAATGTTTAAAAATTGAGCATCATATTCAAATTGTAAAAGCCCACGACGGACGATTGAAATTAAAAATATTTGGATTCCTAAAGGAACCACTATTCCGAACATCGTCTATGTAAATGAAAAACGACCGACTTTTGGTTAGATCCCCAAAAATTAATTTTCATCAATCTGTATTTAACTCAGGAGGAGTTTATAGTTTTTAACGGGAGATTTTTATCAGGGGGAGTTTACCCTTTTATGCATATTTTATCATCAATTGGTATCATTTGTACACTTTTTGCTGATAACAAAAAGGGGGAGAAAATAGTTGAATAGGGAGAAATAAATGGGAGAAAAGAAAAAGAGTTGAGAGAAACACATATATTTTTCTACGAATAACAAAAAGGGGAGATAATAGTAGAAAGGAAAAGTCGAAAAGGTGAAATACCGAAAAAGAAATGATGAAGTTGAAAAATAATGAGAAGTAGTTGAAAAGGAGAGAGAAAAGATGCGAGAAGAAACTAACGAAACGATCAAAGCCGAAAACTTTGATTCGTGCGAAAATATATATATATTTATATTTTGCAGGTTTTATCCCATTCAAGGTGTTGTTTTGTAATCATCAAAAAGGAGGAGATTGTTGGAATATTTTATTCCAAATATTCATTAATCGAGTTTTGATGATTAGTTGTTAAATAAAGAAAACAACAAAGAAGCGAAACAAAACAACAAAGAAGTCGAAGATGCAAAAAGCTGGAAATAACATACATAACGTACGCAATGCATGTAACATAACGTACGTAATGAATCAAGCTTAACGTATGTAACGTTGTATGGTTAACATACGTAATGAAGTGTTTATGAATTCAAATAAGGAGCCGTTGAAGATGACGTCATGGCATAGGTCAAAGATGCAACGGATATGAGGACTTATCATAACGCATTTAATGGACAAATTGATAACATACATAACGGAGACCACAGAAGCTACTGGACTGATTTGTGAAGAGCTTAGCGTACGTAACCAAATGGTTTTAACGTACGTAATGCCTCTAACGCACGTAATGTATGGGCAATAATGTACGTAATGAAGGCTAAACTGGCTAACGGCTAGTTGAGGCTTTGGAGCCTATAAATACCACTTCCTATGGTATTGAACATACAACAACTTCAACCAATCGATACATTAATCAGATATTGATATACATTCTATTGTTGTTGTAATTGTGCTTATATTGATAAGAGTTTGAATGTGATACACGAAAACTCATACACGAGAGGAAAAAGAAAGGATACGATTCGATTCAGTGTTATTAGGATCAAGGATCCGATATTGTTAGAATCGCAATCGATATCCACGTGAGGTTTGTCTAGCACCCATAGAAAGCTAGATAGGTTGATTCCTTATAGAAAAGGAAAATGGTTTAACTTGGACCGACAAAAAGACAAGTGTGTGAATGGTTTATCTCGAACCGATAGAAGACAAGATTTGTAACGGTAATCCCTCGATCGATAGAAGAGAGGTGCAGAGGTTCATCTTTAACCTATAGAAAAAGATCCGGAGAGAGGATGTAGGCACGTTTGGCCGAACCTCTATAAATCCTGTATCGATTTACTTTCCGCACCTTTAAATACACTTCTGCACAATAGCGCATATACCGAATATCGCACCAACATAAACTGCATTGAAACTCTTACAAAAAAGTAAACATGAGAGTGATCATTACGTACGTTACGTAAGGCTAGTGTACATTATCTATGATTATTTTGTCTACAAACATATCATTAAAAATCAAAACTTTCGTTCCACTTGCCAGTCTTGAGGCTATTCACCTTTTATGCGCCTTAGCTTCGTACAAGAAAATCAAAATTCATCAAATGGATGTAAAAAGCGCATTTCTAAATGGTGTTATCCAGGAGAAAGTTTATGTCAAACAACCACCCAGATTTGAAGATTATGATCACCCAGATTTCTTGTACAAGCTCCATAAAGCTCTCTATGGATTAAATCAAGCACCGAGAGCGTGGTATGAAAGGCTAAGTACTTTTCTTATCTCTAACAGTTATAGAGGACATGTAGATAATACCTTATTTATCAAGATTTTTGGTAACGATATGCTTATATGTCAAATATATGTTGATGATATTGTATTTGGTGCTACTAACAATTCTCTGTCTCAAGAATTTGCAAATATAATGAAAGCAGAATTCGAAATGGGTTCTTTCTCGGACTTCAAATAAAGTAACTCGAAGGCGGAATATTTATTCATCAAGCTAAGTACATCAACGAGCTATTAAAGAAGTTCAAATTGGAAGGATGCAAAGAAATCTCAACACCCATGTCATCCTCACTTAAGCTTGATAAAGATGAGACACGTAAATCTGTTGACCAGAAGCAATATCGAGATATGATAAGATCACTACTTTATTTGACTGCCTCTAAACCCGATATTATGTTTGCAACGTGTCTTTGTGCTTGATTTCAGGTGAATCCTAAGGAATCGCATTTAATTGCTTGCAAAAGAATTTTTCGTTATTAAAAAGGTTCTATTGGTTTGGGGTTATGCTATCCATCAAGTAATAATTTTGAACTTTTTGCATATAGTGATACTGATTTTGGTGGATGCAAAATTGACAAAAAAAGTAGAAGCGGGACTTGTCATTTCATGGGGTCTTGTTTAATTTCATGGAATAGTAAGAAACAGACTAGTGTGGCTACTTCCACAGCAGAAGCCGAATATGTGGCTGCTGGAAGTGCATGTGCACAAGTTTTGTGGGTTAAAAATCAATTACAAGATTATGGTATTACTTTTGAAAGTACTCCAATTTTTGTGACAATACAAGTGCCATAAATTTGAGTAAAAATCCTATTTTGCATAGTAGGACAAAACACATTGAAATTCGTCATCATTTTATTCGTGATCATGTCTAAAATGGGAATCTTCATCTACGTATTCCTAGTATGTGGTGGGTGGGTGGGCCCTCGGCTGGCAAGGATAACGTATACGTATCCCTAATATGGGGTGGGTGGATGGGCCTTCGGCCGGGTCCTAATATAGGGTTAGGTTCCTTAGGGTCCTAATGTATACGTATCCCTAGTATGGGGTGGGTGGGCCCCCGGCCGGCGAGGATAACGTATATGTATCCCGAATATGGAGTGGGTGGATGGGCCTTCGGCCGACGAGGATTACATATACGTATAGTATTTGTAGGAACAAATGAACAATTGGCAGACATTTCGACAAAACCGTTACCCGAAGACTCTTTTGAATTTTTGAGGTTAAATTTAGGAATGGTATATGTTGATCATTTTTAATTTTCAAATATACAGCAAAATGGTCATATTAAAACACATCAATATCATCAGAAGATTATTACTGTTCATTTGGTCAACCTAACAGCCACTACACGCTCGATATACGGCCGCTATCAGTTGGAATCCATCAGCCTTTATAGCGTATGCTACCCATAAATTTTACGTACGTTAAAGGACCTAACGTACGTTACGACTTACTCCATTACGTACGCTATAACATTGCAAATTAGAGGCAGAAGCTCCTGGAACTTTCATTACGGCTGCTACTCTCAGGTACTATGTATGTAATACATATTAATTTACGGCCGCTACAGAACGTAACGTACATTACAATTTATTTCCAGTAACTTATAACCTGCCTTTCCCCTCATTCCTCACAAATCCTAAATCACCCAACCCTAATTTCGATATTCTCCAAAAAACCTATTTCCTCACCCGATCGATTTCCGTGCATAATCATGGCGAACACTCGTGCCGGAAAGAAGATAAGATGAGAATCAACTTCCAACCCTACTGAACCAAGCTGATTTGTGAATCCACATGCGGAAAAGTTTTCAACGAGATCCTTATTGAGGAAGAGGTAACTCTGAGTCATCATTTTGATTTTGATTCGTTGAAAGCTATTAGAATAAAGATAGATGAATTCTTTGATATGCTGGGAATAGAGAAATTTGTTAGTCATGCTCGACCGATTTATGAAAATTTGATAAGAGAATTTTATGCCAATTTTTCCACTAGCTTTAATGCTGATGGTTTCGTCGTAGTTCACTCTCTTATTCATGGAAAACCCATTTCCTTTGATGCCGTAAAACTTTCTGAAATTTTTGGTCTTCCAAATGAAGGCATTATTTGTAATAGGACGTTTGCGTCAAATGATGATATTGGTGATGATTTCTCAGATGATGAAAGTGATAATCAATGAACTTACAATGGATTTTCTGAAATCTCAAGCGGTACTTGAAGTCAATTCCGATAAATTTGAGAATAATGGTTTTGGTTTGAATGTTCGTTTTCTAAATGATGCCATAACTCGTTGCTTAATGTCAAAAGTGAACGCTCAGCAAAAATGGTAAACATCGACATGGAGATCGTCTTTCATATTATGAAAGATCATCAGGTTAACTTTTCCAGAATTGTGATGAGATGGTTTGTTGAAAAAGGCTCGATCTTCCACAAGAAAGGGTATGTAAGGATAGACAAAGAAAGTCTGGGATTCCGTTTGGATCCATCTTGACTAAAATCTTCGAGAAACCAAATGTGGACTTTTCAGGACTACATGGGATAGAAGTTTCGAGAGGGAATATGGTTCATGAAGGAACCATTCGCACGATGAGATACCTACAGACGAGGAACGGAGGATGGGTGTACTTTGCCTATCTCCGAGATGGCGATTCTCTTGTAGATGGTAGTCCTTTACATAGACTTGAGGATAGATTTTGCTAGAGGCCCTCGGAAAGAGAGGACTCGTATTCGTGGTCCATTGCCACAGACAGGTACTTCTCAGAGTGGCCGAGATGTTTCTTCATCTCAGTTGGAAGTCCGTGTTGGTCGTTTGGAGAAAGATTTGAATTCAGAGTAGAACAATCCGAAGCTATGCTGTAGAATATCTGCACTCATTTTGGAATAGCCGTACCTCCCCAACCTTCAGATGCTGACCTGGACTAGTTTATGTCTTCTCTATGATGATATTGAAGTTTTTCGACATACATTTTCATACACTTTTTATGCATTGTGTGTTTGGACATTCTTTGATGATTTCGGATCTTTGGATATTCTGATTGTCTGGATATTTTGACTGCTTATTTGATATTTTGATGGACAAGTTGCTTATCTCTTTAATGCGTTTCCTAACATTTGAGCCGTTTATCTTGCAGATGAAGTTTTTTAATGACTGTTATAATCCTGTTTCGATTCTTTTTGTTAATGACAAAAATGGGGAGAACAAATGTTTGTTGAACATTTTTGAACTTGTTACTAAATTGAGGGGGAGTTACTCTCAAGGAGAGTTTTTCAAAATAAAGTTCAAACAAACAAAGGAAAGATTATTTTGTCATCATCAAAAAGGGGGAGATTGTTGGATCAATATTTGTTTCATATATTTTGATGATGAATTTGTAGACAAAATAATCATAGATAACGTACGCTAGCCTTACAGCGTTACTTACATAATGATCACTCTCATGTTTACTTGTTTGTAAGAGTTTCAATGCAGGTTACGTAGATGGACAACTTACGTTACACAACATTCTTAACGTACGCAATGTTTAATTTATAACGTATGCTATTCAGTCAATTAAACCATTGTACATCTTCTGGAAAATCAACAAAGTGAACGGTTGCATTTTATATAACGTACGCAATGCGTGCTTCATAATGGCCACTAGGTGTTTGAAGCTGAATTCAAAATTGGACCGTTGATTAAAGCGTTGACGTCATGCAGTAGGTCATCTTATCCAACGGCCACTTGAAGGAAGCATAACGTACATAATCCATGGATAATTAATGTACGTAATAGTGAACCTAAGCTACCGGATTTCGGACATAATATTACAAATTGCTACACATAAGGTGTAACGTACGCTATAAGCTTTATGGACGTAACAGATGCTGCATAAGGGATGTAATGAAGGTTTTCTATTCCAATGGGAAAATGACCCCAAAGTGCTATAAATAGAAGCCTTCAAAGGTGTTGAAAGATTCACAAGAGCTTACAATATTATACAAGCATAGACAAGCAATTTCTGATCATATCAAGATATTATTATCTTATACTCTGAAAGATTATTCTGATACGAGAAGAATTGTTCTGTTAATCCTTTATGTACATTCTTGTATCAATGTGAGCATCACTTTGTAAAGACGAGTATCTATATTCGCAACTTCTGTTGAATCATTACGAGGTTGTCTTGTATCCTTACAAACAAGAGAGATTATAGTGAGGTTGTTCTTGAGCTTGGAAATCAAGAAACTTTAAAGTTCGACACTAATCTTGAAAGTTTTATTATAAGAGTTGGCACTAAACTAGAAAGTGCATTCAAAGTTTTAGAAAAGTCCTAGTCGATAACCCTAGGTAGGGGATGTAGGATGGTTGCCGAACCTCTCGAACAAATTCCTGTGTTCTTTTTCTTCCGCACTTCTGTTACTCCGATTAATTGCTTCCGCACAAAAAGAGTTCAAAACTCTAATCCCCGCTATTCAACCCCCCTTCTAGTGGCGGTACCAATGAAACATGGAAGCATTTAGGGAACTTCGTACAGCCCATCCATACAGCAAGAGATCTTCTACAGAGTCCAATCATACAGAGCCTAATCGTCATACATCAGAAGTTAAGTATGTTGGATACAGCAGTCTGGTTGTAGGTGTTTTACTTAGGAAAAGTAAAATACATGCAACAGAACTGAAGAATAGATTTAAACCGTTGTGAGAAAATATTGGTTATTCATAAATTATTCACGGTTAAAGTAATATTTATTGCTGATAGGATAGCATTTAATGCGGTTGAAAGAGACAAGTCTGAATGCGCTAAAGAGCATTTAATGCAAAGTAAAAAAGAATGTCTAAAGCATTAAATGCGAGTTGCCTTTAATTCAAACATTCAGCAGCCGCCAATCAGATACGTCTACGTCTAACCAACCGGACAACTACTACATTTATAATATATCTATTTCAAGGTTATAAATAGTCCCAAGAAAGAGGACATTGCTCACTTAAATTATTCATTCTCGCGCATACATCTGAAAGATAGCTCTGACAATCTAGCTACAAAAGAACAGTATATTTCCTGAGCATACATCAGTATCTAAGCGAAGAAATATACTAAGTTCTCAATGCAAATAGCACAGCATACAAGAAACGCTCATAAAAGATATAGCTGCTGTTTGGAATCATTCTACCATCTTTACTGGTGAGATCAACCTTAGCCATGTGTAGACGAAGTCCTTGCATATTCCGACATGTGTGGGAAGAATAGCATTGAAGATGAAGCTTCGATATGTGTGAGAAGAAGCAAGTTGAAAGAGCTAAAGCCAATCTGTGTGAACGGCCAAAGCTGTGGTCCTGTATCAATCTGTGTAAATGATACAAATATAGGTTTAGTTAAAGTCACGTAGCTGTGTACATAGTGATTTTAATAAATATTTTACTCCTGTGTAGAGGACCAGTGGACGTAGAGGGGTTTACCTCGAACCACTTAAATCTGTGTGTTATTCACTTTCCATCCTTACTGTTTTCATTTAACTGTGATTTATAGTGTACATTGTGAAAACTCTGTACACATCAAGCAAACAGGAGAGCACACAGTTGTTGTATTTACAACAACTGACTATAAGACTTTTGCTATGCAATTAACTTCGAAAATCATACAGATTATTGTATTTTTACCTTCTAAGTTGTTTACCGTATACTCTATGGCCAACAAGTGTTATCGGAGCTGGTGATTCTAAAAAGAATCAGTCGATTTTTAACTGAATCAGATCCACAAATCACTAGCTTTTGAAAACTTTGTTTTATACTTTCATCATTTATCCTATGTATAATATGAACTCCTCTATGATAAATAAGGTTCCTGTGTTTACCATTAACGAATTTGATAACTGGAGAATTAGTATGGAAGCCCAACTTATAGCCATGCACGAAGAAATGATTTATGTCATCCAGGAAGGACCTATCAAGATTATGAAGGTCAACACAGCCCCAAGAATGGAAGGGCAACCCTATGCTGAGATGCTCGAGAAAGAGCGCGATCAGTGGATGACTGATGAGCGCAAGCGTGCTAATATGGACAATGTTTCTAAGAATGCGCTATTTGTCACTCTCGATAAAGGCACATTCTCCAAGGTAAAGAGCTTTCATACAGCTAAGCAAATCTCGGAGAATCTCAAGCTTATTTGCTAGGGTACTGAGCTCTCAAAAGAAAACAAAATTTCTAAACTTAATAAGTAGTTTTATTCTTTTGAAATGAAATCTACAGAAACACCTGAGGAGCTTGACCTTAGATTTACCGGCATTGTAGGTGAACTTGAATCATTGGATAAAGTGTATACCCAAAAGGAAAAAAATTTGAAAATATTTCGATAACTCCCTGCCTGGTGGGACATAAAAACCACAGCTATGCGTGTGTCCTGTAACTTAAACCTTTAAATACGCTTCCGCACAATAGCGCGTATACCGAATATCGCACCAACAATTGATATCAGAGCGGTACCTCCTAGTAGCGGCTTAACATCCAAGGAGAAAACGATCCAAATGGCATTTCAAATTGCCCCGGTAGAAGGTC
Organism: Orobanche coerulescens; assembly: GCA_033398695.1. NCBI lineage: Eukaryota > Viridiplantae > Streptophyta > Magnoliopsida > Lamiales > Orobanchaceae > Orobanche > Orobanche coerulescens. The sequence continues at coordinate 48,009,868 of CM065807.1, read as the reverse complement.
TTGCCTTTAAACGACCACCATTCTTCGATGGATCAAATTATATGACTTGGAAGAAAAAGATGTCGATCTTCATTTGTGCCTATGATATAGAAATCTGGAAGATCATTAGTCTTGGCCCGAAAGTTCCAATCAAATATGACGGATCTCTTAAGAGTTTCGAAGAATACAATGCTGAGGATTGGAAGAACGATCATCTAAATTGTAAGGCCACTCAACTCTTATATTATGCCTTACATCCAGAAGAGGTCAACCGTATGTCATCGTGTGAAAGTGCTAAATAGATATGGAAAATTCTTGAAATCACACACGATGGAACAACTCAAGCCAAGGAGACGAAGATTAATATGCTTCTCCATGACTACGAGTTATTCATGATGAAGGGTGATGAGTCCATCACCAACATGCTCGACTGATTTTGGGTCATCACCAATGGACTAGCTTCATTCGGGAAACCGCTATCAAGTAGTGAGAAAGTCAAGAAAATCTTACGATCACTACCTAGCGAGTGGGACGGCACCGTAACGGCAATAATGGAATCTAAAGATCTCAATACGCTCGATTTTAGCACCCTCGTTGGTTTGCTAATTAATTATGAGATTGTTCTAAAATCACGGAACAACAAGCCGAAGCCCAAGGAAAGAATGATAGCTTTAAAAGCGAAGATGTCAAGAAAAGAAGAAATCCCGATCGATGATAGTGACGAAGAATCGGAATATTATGCTAAAAATATTAAAAAGTTTCAAAACTTATTAAACCGGAGAAAGAAAGACATCAAGACGGGCGAATCTAAGAAATTATACAACAACTGTCGAATTTGTGGTAAACCAAGCCACTTCGTGATTGCCGAGCAAATCCAAAGAAGGAAGTTCTCGTTGCAACATGGAGCGATGAAGACGAAGATGATGATTTAATCAAAACAATCTTGCTCTCATGGCACCAAGTTCATTCGACGAAAGCGACGTCGAAAGCCAAGTTAGTACATCGTCTCAAGATGAATTATTTGAAGCATTCTATTTATTGCATACCGATTTCCAAAATGCTTTATCTGAAATAAAATCCCTTCAATCGAAAATAAATTATTGGAAACCAAAATTTCCAAGTTTGAAAAAGGGAAAATTGTCGAGACCGATCATTCAGAATGCCTTGAAAATGAAAATAATTTAAAGAATGATTTTTTGAAAGTTCAAGACGAACTCAAGGCTTTAATAAAGAAATTTTCGTGTGAAAACGAGAAATTTGAACAAATGCTATCAGTTCAAAAATTTACTTTAAATAAATAGGGGTTAGGATTCAAACCTCGTATAAAAACCGAATCTGTAAATTTCAAAATACCCCGTTGCGAGAAATGTTTAAAAATTGGGCATCATATTCAAATTGTAAAAGCCCACGACGGACGATTGAAATTAAAAATATTTGGATTCCTAAAGGAACCACTATTCCGAACATCGTCTATGTAAATGAAAAACGACCGACTTTTGGTTAGATCCCCAAAAATTAATTTTCATCAATCTGTATTTAACTCAGGAGGAGTTTATAGTTTTTAACGGGAGATTTTTATCAGGGGGAGTTTACCCTTTTATGCATATTTTATCATCAATTGGTATCATTTGTACACTTTTTGCTGATAACAAAAAGGGGGAGAAAATAGTTGAATAGGGAGAAATAAATGGGAGAAAAGAAAAAGAGTTGAGAGAAACACATATATTTTTCTACGAATAACAAAAAGGGGAGATAATAGTAGAAAGGAAAAGTCGAAAAGGTGAAATACCGAAAAAGAAATGATGAAGTTGAAAAATAATGAGAAGTAGTTGAAAAGGAGAGAGAAAAGATGCGAGAAGAAACTAACGAAACGATCAAAGCCGAAAACTTTGATTCGTGCGAAAATATATATATTTATATTTTGCAGGTTTTATCCCATTCAAGGTGTTGTTTTGTAATCATCAAAAAGGAGGAGATTGTTGGAATATTTTATTCCAAATATTCATTAATCGAGTTTTGATGATTAGTTGTTAAATAAAGAAAACAACAAAGAAGCGAAACAAAACAACAAAGAAGTCGAAGATGCAAAAAGCTGGAAATAACATACATAACGTACGCAATGCATGTAACATAACGTACGTAATGAATCAAGCTTAACGTATGTAACGTTGTATGGTTAACATACGTAATGAAGTGTTTATGAATTCAAATAAGGAGCCGTTGAAGATGACGTCATGGCATAGGTCAGCATGCAACGGATATGAGGACTTATCATAACGTACGTAATGGACAAATTGATAACATACATAACGGAGACCACAGAAGCTACTGGACTGATTTGTGAAGAGCTTAGCGTACGTAACCAAATGGTTTTAACGTACGTAATGCCTCTAACGCACGTAATGTATGGGCAATAATGTACGTAATGAAGGCTAAACTGGCTAACGGCTAGTTGAGGCTTTGGAGCCTATAAATACCACTTCCTATGGTATTGAACATACAACAACTTCAACCAATCGATACATTAATCAGATATTGATATACATTCTATTGTTGTTGTAATTGTGCTTATATTGATAAGAGTTTGAATGTGATACACGAAAACTCATACACGAGAGGAAAAAGAAAGGATACGATTCGATTCAGTGTTATTAGGATCAAGGATCCGATATTGTTAGAATCGCAATCGATATCCACGTGAGGTTTGTCTAGCACCCATAGAAAGCTAGATAGGTTGATTCCTTATAGAAAAGGAAAATGGTTTAACTTGGACCGACAAAAAGACAAGTGTGTGAATGGTTTATCTCGAACCGATAGAAGACAAGATTTGTAACGGTAATCCCTCGATCGATAGAAGAGAGGTGCAGAGGTTCATCTTTAACCTATAGAAAAAGATCCGGAGAGAGGATGTAGGCACGTTTGGCCGAACCTCTATAAATCCTGTATCGATTTACTTTCCGCACCTTTAAATACACTTCTGCACAATAGCGCATATACCGAATATCGCACCAACATAAACTGCATTGAAACTCTTACAAAAAAGTAAACATGAGAGTGATCATTACGTACGTTACGTAAGGCTAGTGTACATTATCTATGATTATTTTGTCTACAAACATATCATTAAAATATATGAAACAAATATTGATCCAACATTCCATACTTGGCAAAATTCTGACTTTTGAAGACTTCTTTGTTGTACGTTGGCGATTATCAAAGCATGAATATTTATCCTAACACAACCAAGTCGTCATATCCCTAGAAGACGAAGAAAAACAATATTCACATGCCCTTACGAAACATTTACATATAGAAGAATCCCATTCGAATTATGCAATGCCCCCACCACATTTCAAAGGTGCATGATGTCAATCTTCTCAGACATGGTTGAAAAACTCATTGAAGTTTTCATGGGCGATTTCTCCATTTTTGGAGAAAATTTAATAAATGCCTAAATCACCTAGAAATGATCTTGGAAAGGTGCGAAGATACAAATCTAGTTCTCAAATGGGAGAAATGTCACTTCGTGGTCCAAGAAAGAATAGTGCTTGGACATAGAATCTCACAAAATGGAATTGAGGTCGATAAGGCAAAGATCCAAGTGATTATGAAACTTCCTCCACCAATCTCGGTGAAAGGAGTAAGGAGTTTTCTAGGACATGCAGGATTCTATCGGAGGTTCATAAAAGAATTCTCGAAAATAGCAAAAACTCTTTGTTCTTTGCTTGTGAAAAATACTCCATTCATTTTCACAAATGAATGCCACATGGCCTTTACGACTTTGAAGGATAATCTTACATCAGCTCCAATCATCATTGCTCCGGATTGGACTATTGCATTCATTCTGATGTGCGACGTAAGGGATTATGCTGTGGGACAAAATGATGCAAGTAATTCATTATGCTAGTCGGACTATGAATTATGCACAACTGAAGTACACAACAACTAAAAAAGAGATGCTTGCGGTGGTTTATGCCTTTGATAAATTTCGATCCTACCTATTAGGGTCAAAAGTTATGGTCTACAAAGATCATTCAGCTTTGAAATATTTGGCGGTCGCTTCGAAACTCCGAGAGTTATCATCAACGATGGCGGATCTCATTTCTGCAATCACCAAGTTAAGACTCTACTGACCAAATTCGGAGTAAAACATCGAGTCGATACATCTTATCACCCACAAACCAGTGGACAAGTTGAAGTCTCCAATCGTGAATTAAAATGCATACTAGAGCTGACAGACGATTCATCTCGAAAATATTGGTCGAAGAAGCTAGAAGATGCACTCTCGGCTTACAAAACGGCTTATAAGACACCAATAGGCATGTCTCCATTTTGTTTAATTTTTGGAAAATCTTTTCACCTATCGGTAGAACTTGAACATCGAGCCTTCTGGGCTATTAAAAAATTAAATTTTGACGAATAATTCATTGGGAAAAAGAGGTTGTTGTAATTGAATGAGTTGGATGAAATCCGACTCAACTCATATGAAAATGCAAAAATCTACGAAGAGAAGACAAAAAGATGGCATGACAACCGAATTTTGAGAAGAGATTTTAAAGCAGGAGACCAAGTGCTCATTTTTAATGCACGACTACGTCTATTTCCAAGTAAGCTATGATCACGATGGACAGGCCATACACAATCAAAGAGGTATTTTCTCATGGAGCCGTGGAGATTTACCATACAGTGAACGAAAGTTTCAAAGTAAATGGCAAGCGGTTAAAGCCAAATTTGGGAGGAGAATTCTTGATAGTAAAGTCAATTATAGCACTAGAAATGCCAAATTAATCATACAAGAAGTCAATCTAAGGATGTTAAACAAAGCGATGCTTGGGAGGCAACCCAATTTCTTTTATTTTTTGAAAAATAAATTCGGGGGAAATGCAGAAAAAGTCAACAGCCGGAGCAAGGATCATCTCATTCACAAATCCAGAGAGTTTTTCTTGCATTATTCTCATAATAATAATAATAATATTAATAATAATTGCATTACGGCCGTATAACTCAACGTTACGACCGTACATCTCATCATTTATATGGCCATTAAAGCCATATTCCAATATGTACCACACACCAGATTTACGAAGTCATGTTACGGCCGTAACATTTTCTTTACGGTCGTATGTTTCTGGGTCACTTTGGTCGAATTCGACGAAGGGTAGTCATGAATGTAACATAGTTGTGTTACGGACGTAACATTCTCCTGCTTAAAAAAACGGCCCTTCACTTCATAGTCACTTGGAACCCGGCGAGAAAGAAGCAATAAGCGAATTTTTCCCCTTTTCGAATCGTACCTCAAATATACTCGAATTCATCAACATAATACCTTTTCCTTTCAATCTAAATGCTAAATCATCAAGTTTTCTTATAGTTCTTGTCTCAATTTTTTATTTTTAGTTTCTTAGTTTCAAATTGTTTTAGATTTCGAATTTGTAGTTAGTTTCTTCTATTTGGACATGTTTAATTATCAGTTTTGTTGGTATTATAGTGTTTATGGATTGCTATTTCAAGAATTTGTGATGAGTTGGAGGATTTGAGTTAGATTTATAGAAAAACTTGTTAAATAACAATGAACACAAGGAGTCCGACGAAATGCGACAACGAAAATCTTTGAAATTTTTTGTGTTTTTTTTATTGTTTTACTTGATTATTATATTAGTGTGAATGAAAGCGATTTGATAAACACATCAATGGTATTTTTTTTTTGGATAATTTCAGGGATGTGACCAAAGAAATCTACAAAAGGAAAAGAAAAGATTGGTTCTTCATCTCAAGAACCGACAACACCTCAAAAGCACAAAACACATGGTGCATTAAGGAATGGCAATTTAGATTGGAAGATTTCATTAGACAATCGGACCGCAGCACTATCACGACACCATTCATCCAGAAATTCATCGACAACGGGTGGGAGAAGTTCGTGTCTGACCTTCTAAACTACAACCCCACCCTAACCCTCAACTTCTATAAAACATTCAACAACCCAATTGGGCAGGAGGGGTGGCATAGGTATCATCAGACAACAGTGAATGGAACCGAAAGTGATCAACAATTATTTGGGGGTAGATAGGACTAACGTGTTTGCCATTTCCACCTTGCCTAATGAGGATGCCACCGATGAAAGGGTGCTACGATGGGCACTTGTGAGTGAGTTGCATGATAGTTTTGGGATCATTAAACACTGATACAATCAGTCGGGCCTTATAGATGATGCATGGTTCTTATGGATGTGGGCTGCTGGGAGCATTTACCCGACATCGACTCTTACTATTGTTTCTATCAGTCATCTGAGAGGCATCTATGCTATCCGCCGAGTGAAAATAGCTTTGGGAACTCACATTTGTAATACCATTTGCCACTATGCCGGCACAGTACCTATAAGACAGGAAATGCCATACCCCTGCCTTATTACAGGTATTTGCATAAGTCAAAAAGTTAAAATTCCAGCAGGAGGCAATATATTGATACAGGGGACCGTCTCAACATCAGAAGCACTATTATTCGCAGTACTCAGTTGAGAAGCAAACGGGCATGTGTGGAGCCGAATGTGGATGCTAGTAATGAGGAGGATTAGGATGCCAATGATGATGCTAAGGATACCAACACGCCTTTTGAGAGAGATTTGCTTGAGAGGGTTCGGGGATTAGAGACGTCCCAAGCAAAGATCGTGAGGAGCCAAAATGAAATAATCGAGCATCAGATAAGAGCAGAGAAGTGCTTCGAGAAGCTTTTCGCTATCTAAACATCCCTGACGATGCACCCGGAGGATCACAATGTTAGATAAAAAGGAGGATCACCAGGAGTATCCTCAATCTTCACACTGATCTTGGTTTTTGTGGTGTCAAGAAGTCTGATCAAGACTTAATCGAAAGGACCCTAAACACGTTTCCCATGGGAGCACGTGTGATTGCTCATCAGTTGCGCGTAGCCTATGAGGAAGAGAGAATTAAAAATTTTAGTGATCTTATCTCCCGCCTCGCGAAAATAAATACATCATGAGATCATTCGCAACAACAATGCGCGCCCAGCTGGTATGAAGCCAATTCTAGAAGTGAATCAGGCTACCTATAGTAAGGCACCACGACAAAATAGAAAAGGCAATGCTGCTCAGTTTTTGCAAGCACCACGTGTAGGAATATTCTATTTCATATTTATATAAAAGAATTTTGATGATAAATTGATAGAATCAAAAGAAAACAACAAAGGATCAACAAGAAGTTGAAGACGCAAGAGCTTGACAGAAAATCAAAGAAATATGCAAATAACGCACGCTAAAGCACCAGCTAGCGCATGCTAGTTATCAAGATAGAGAGTTCTGCATTCTGCATCGGAGCAGATAACACACGCTAGCACCAATAATAGCGCACGCAATAAAAAACGACTAACGTACGCAATACCAATAAGTTAACATACGCTAAGTTTGAAATATCATCCCGTTGGAAGATTCTAGAAGGTTAACAAGTACAACAGTCATATGGAGATATGCACGCAATGCATAAGTTTAGCACACGCTTCAGTGAAGTTAACGTACATATGGAAGTTTAAATTACGAATTCAAATAAATCAATATGTTGGATTGATTATAGAAGGTCAAAAGTGATACAATGGTCATGATATTAACGTACGCTATAGTGATGTGTCAAGGTACGCTACGGAAGAAGCAAAAGCTACTGGACTGATTGGAGCAACAGTTAATGTACATAACATTGAAGAATAACATATGCAACAAAGCTTTAGCACACACAAATGGATGATATAGCGCACGCTAGCTTGTTAGGCTCGCAAGCCTATAAATGCCAAAGCATTTGGTATTAATCACAACAACAACATCAAGCAAATTTCTGTACATCTATACATTATTATTGTTGTTATTGAGCTTAATTGATAAGAGTTCGAGTGTTCAATTCACTCAACCATACACGAGAGAAAATAAAGGATTGTATATTTAATTCGGTTTTATTAGGATCAAGGATCCGGCATTGTTAAAATCATAATCTAAATCCAAGAGAGGTTTTTATAGTACTGATAAAAAGATAGCAAGGTTGTTTCCTTATCTGATAGAAAAGGAAAACAGTCTATCTTAGACTAACAAAAAGACAAGATTGTAATTGTTTATCTTGGACCAATAGAATACAAGGCAGAAAGGTTTATCCTAAGCCTATAGAAAAAGACAAGGAGAGAGGACGTAGGCATATTGCCGAACCTCTATATATCGCTGTGTCATTTTCATTCTGCACTTGATCGCTTCCACAATCACAAAAGAATTTTATATTCTTAACTGCACTATCCAACCCCCTTAAAGTGGCGGTACCATGACTCGAGCAAGCGATGGAAAATGAGAGGTCATCATTCCAATAAGTGGAAGAGGCTAGATGGCTCGGCTGCTGGTCCTAGTAGATCCCAAACACGTGGACCACCTCCTTCCGCCGGGAATGGACTCACTCCAAAAGAAGGCGTATATTTCTATACTTGTGATTCAAAGAAGCATACTTACCGCAATTACAAGGCACCAAAGAACATCCAAGCCTACTACAAGTAGTATAAACAGTACTCGACTCAAGAGTCGAATTACATGGAGAAAGATAATGAGAATATGGAGGTGAACCATGTTGAGATCCCTCATCTCACCATTGCGGACAAAAATCAGCATTTGGATGTTGCTGACTTTGACCTAGATCATTGTAGTTTGACTAGTTTCTATGCTTTAGTTTATTTTTTGTTTTGTTTCTAGTAGTTCATTTGAGAACTACTTTAATATTTTCTATGAATGTAATAAAGATGGCCATGATGAATAAAATTCTACTAATTGCTGTGACTGTGCAAAAATGACTTCTATTTTTCCCTCCAATAGCATGTTTGGTTTGGTTTATTAGAAAACAATTGCTCAGTAAGAATTGCTTGGTTAATTTGATGCACTAGTGGATTTTGTCAAAAACTTTTGATCACAACTAGGCGCATATTTCTTGGTTATTGTTTATGCTTTAAAAGTTCAAACGGAATAGGTAGTTTCTAAACAGCCTTAGCTGTACTGACATTCATACTTTCTCTGCAAGTCTACCAAGTTGGAGTTACCGAAAGGATCATTAATCGAGATATAAATCGAACACTCTGCTGTGTTTTAGCACGTTTAAACTCGCCTATGGCCATCATTGCCATATTTTTCCATCGACATTAGTGCCTTTGAAAAGACTTCAACCTTGTTCTATCACTCAAAAATAGGGAAGTACAAAAATAGCAACTTAAAACAAGCACTACAATCTGAGTTTAATGATCCAGAAAGTTCACGATCTATGGATGGAAAGATACGGAAATCTAGTTTCCAGAACAACTGACTGTTCGTCCATAGACTTCTTAAAGAAGGAGTTGTTGTGGTATTAGTGAGCAGCTGACCGTTCGTACAACGATTGTACTAACTTTGATCCTAACCAACTTGTTCGAATTTCTCCAAACTCGAAGTTAGTGCATTTTCGCTATGTGTTTCAACACAAGAATAATCGAGTTTTATGTATTATTGTAGATGTCTCATGGCGAAATTGAGTGCCTTGTTGATAGTGGAACAACCCACACTATTCTTCAGAATAGACAATTATTTAGGGATATTATGCCATAAATAGCCTCAATGATAACAATGATTGGTTCCTCCTAAGTAATTCAAGGGAGGGACCTACTAATTGTTGCTACCTAATGGTAAGCATATCAATGTCACAAATGATCTCTATGCCCTAAGAGCAAACAGAACCTTGCTAAATTTTGGGGACATCCATACCAACGGTTATCACCTTGATACACATTGTGAGAATGGAATAGATTTTTTGTGTGTTACTCTGCAGAATGCGGAAGGCGTCGCATTCTCGAGAAACTAATGAGTCTAAGTAGTGGTTTATCTCAAACAACAATAAGGGTTATTGAATTATATGTTGTGAGTCACGAACTTTGTGATTCCAAAGCATACCAAATGTGGCACCCTCGACGCGACATGATGATTCGCATTTTGAAAAACTCACACGGCCATCTGTTTTTCAAGTCCTGAAAACAATTGGAAGCACTGCTCGATATCAATATTGATGTGAGTGAGTCTGATATCGTATCACCGGGATTGAAGATCGTATACCCTGATGAGGTTGACGGTGCATCTTCTGCAAGTCTCGAGGCTTCCGTGGCAATTTCTAATGCTTATAAATCATTTTGTAATACCTGTTCATTAGCGAAGTTGATACCTTTTACATCCTTTACTAAAGACTCAACACAAAATATTTGCTTCTTATAAAGAATTCAAAGGGATATTTGTGGATGTAGTTCTCGTCGATGTATTAACGTGATGGTCATACGTCGCTCTGCTACCCACAAGAAACGCTGCATTTGCTAATCTCCTAGCACAAATTATAAAGTTACGGGCTAACCACCCTGACTTTACAATCTCGTCATTAAGATTGGATAACGCTGGTGAGTTTATGTCAAAGTACTTTGACGACTATTAGATGTTGATTGGGATTGAAGTTGAGCATCCCGTACCCCCACGTTCATTCGTAGAATGGCCTTGGTGAGGCTATGATTAAGCAGTTACAACTTATTGCTCGGGCATTGGTATTGCGCACCAACTTGCCGATTTCTGCCTTGGGTCATGCAATTTTGCATGCAGCTATACTTATTTGCTTTCGACCCACTGCCAATCAACCGTTTATTGCATACCAGTTGGTAACTGAATATGAGTATGATACTTCCCACTTATGCATTTTTGGTTTTGTAGTCTATGTGCCAATTACGCCTCCACAGCGTACTAAAATGGGTCTGCAAAGATGATTAGGTATATTTGTTGGCTATGAGTCGCCTAAAATTATACGATACTTGGAACCTTTGACAGGAGATCTATTTACTGTAAGTTCTGCAGACTGTCACTTTGATGAGACAAACTTTCCATCGTTAGGGGAAGAGTGGAATCGAATGATTCTAGTTGAACACCAGGAAATTGTATAGTGTGCTCCCTTTTTGCCTCATCAAGATCCCCGCACAGCTCAATCTAAGCTGGAAGTGCAACGTATTCTCAGTCTTTAGAAAGTTGCAGATTCGATGCCCGACAGCTTTACTGATACTGCGAAAGTGAAAAGATCTAACATTTCCGCTGCGAATGTTCCTGCAAGGTTAGAAGTCCTAGTTATAGGGCAAGGTTCAGCCTCCTAAAAAAATGATGCCACCGGCATCGACCTTAGTGGTGGGTCGACTGCTTCGGCTGCTCCTATCCCTGCTCGAAAGAGGGGGAGGCTAGTGGGTAGAAAGGATACCAAACCTCGAAAGAAAAGAGGAACAGAGGCACAAAATTCTCTCATTATCGACACAGTGACTACGTCACATGATATTCCCTCTCACTACAGATATGTCCTCGAATCAACAATAGAACGATCGACGGACGCATCAAAAATTGGTGATGTTGGAGAGTAAAGAAATCTCGATGCAATGTATGAGTGAATACATACTCTTGGACAGGTCGTCCACGCTAGTCGGTGATGTTTTTGACTACTCCATCCCTCAAGAAATTATTGAAAATGATGATGCTGAGCCGTGCTCGGTTGCTGAATGTCAACGACGAGCCGATTAGCCAAAATGAAAAGATGCAATGCAAGCTAAACTAGACTCAATGTCTAAACGTGAGGTATTGGGCCGTATTGAGCCATTACCCATGGGAATTAAACCAGTTGGAGATAAATGGGTCTTTGTTCGTAGACACAATGATAAGAATAAAGTCATGCGTCACAAAGCAAGACTAGTTGCCCAAGGCTTCTCACAGTGCCCCGGCATAGATTACGAGTAGACGTATTCTCCCGTTATAGACATCATCACTTTCCGCTACTTAGTCAGTTTGGTAGTGTCCGAAAAACTGAATATGCAGCTTATGGATGTAGTTACAGCGTATCTTTATGGGGGTCTAGATACGGACATTTATATGAAAGTCTTCAAAGGGATTTTGTTGCCCAAATCAAGTAGCTCTAAACCACGGAGTGCTTAGGCAGTAAGTTTCATCGTGCATTATATGGGTTGAAGCAATCCAGAAACAAGTTTGGTGTTTCCTTGGCAATGATTCCATAATCTAACAGCTGTTGTTGCATCTAGAGGATCTGCATATAGCAACTACCAGCATCATAGTATTCTAATTCAGCTGTGGAAAGCGAGTTTGCCAATTGCTTCTTACTGAACCAAGATACAAGTCTAGGTCCAAGAAAGTGACAAGTATTGCTTGCACTCTTCCTATATAGCTTGCAACCTCCGATATCCGAGTCGTTGTAGCCAACCAAATCGAATCCGCCTTCTTTAGGATACCATAGTCCTACATCGACTGTTCCTTTGACGTACTTCAGGATTCGTTTGGGTGTTGTGAAGTGTGATTCTTTAGGTGCTACTTGATACCAAGCACACACTCCTACAACAAACTGGATATCGGGCCTGCTAGCTGTTAGGTACATGAGTGAGCCAATAAGCTTCCTGTAGAGTGATTGATCAACCGGCTTTCCAGCTTCGTCAGCACTAATCTGCACAAAAGGGCTCATGAGGTTGACGATGATTTGGAGTTGTTCATCCCAAATTTGTTGAGAAGCTCCTTGCAGTACTTTTCCTGGTTGATGAAGATTACTGTAGGTAACTCCTTTACCTGCAATCCTAGAAAATAACTAAGTTCTCCCATCTTACTCATTTCAAATTTACTTTGCATGAGATGAGAGAACATTTGACATAGAGCAAGGTTAGTTAAACTAAATATAATATCATCTACGTATATTTGAACCATCAGGAGGTCATCACCTTCCTGTATCTTAAATAGGTTCTTGTTCACAAAACCTTTCTCGAATCCATTATTGGTAAGGTACAGGGACAGGGTCTCATACCACGCTCTGGGTGCTTGCTTACGTCCATACAGTGCTTTCCGTAGCCTATATACAAGGTCACCACCTTCTGTGTTGACAAACCCTGGTGGTTGTTCAACATAGACTTCTTCGGAAAGGTCTCTATTCAGGAATGCGCTTTTGACGTCCATTTGATATACAATAAAGCTCTTATTGGTGGCAAAGGCTAGAAATACCCTAATGGCTTCTAGTCTAGCTACAGGGGAAAATGTTTCATCGTAGTCTATACCTTATTCCTGTCTGTAGCCTTGTGCTACTAGATGGGATTTGTTTCTGATAACAAGTCCGTTCTCATCCTTCTTGTTTCTAGATTCCCATTTTGTTCTATTTACGGCTTGATGCTCAGGTCTGGGTACTAGATACTATACGTTGTTTCTTTCGAAACCATTAAGCTATTCTTCCATAGATGTAATCCAGTGTGAATTATCTAGAGCTTCTTTGGTAGAAACAGGTTTGGATTGAGCTAAGAATACATCAATAGTGCACATATTAAGTCTTCTAAGTTCAGCTTGAGACTTCCATATAGGAAATGGAGATATCTCAAATTTGGGTTCTTCTTGCGCACATAGTACAGTCCCTTGTGTACTCTGTATTCTCTTACGGGTATATACTCCAGCATCAATGTTTCCTATGATCAACTCATGTGGGTGATCTCTCAACCATCTTCCGCCGGGTTCTAATTCGGCATCCCGTATTGTATCTTGAGTTGCTGGAGATTCAGCTTTAGCTTGTACAGCATCAGCTTCATCTATTTCTGTTCTTACAGCTGTGGGGTTGATTTCTAAGTCAACGACAGGCTCTATAGGAGTTGGAGGGTCATTAATGGTGAGTTGTTGGATATTCTGAGTAACATCTTCTACTCCTGTAGGATCATGGTGAGGTTAGTCGAACACTACATGTACTGATTCCTCAATTATCGGCTTCCATTTATTAAAGATCATGTAAATTTTGCTGACAGGGAATATCCTACAAATATCCCTTCATCCGACTTCACATCGAAGGTTCTAAGTTGATCTTTCCTGTTGTTCAAAACATAACACCTGCATCCGAATATGTGAAAGTACGAAACTAATGGAGTTTTGTTGTTCCATACCTCGTATACTGTTTTGTTGTGATGTTTGTTGATGATACAGTGGTTTTGTATGTAGCACGCTGTATTGGTGGCTTCACCCCGGAAACACTGTGGCAACTTGCTTGCGGCAATCATGGTCCTTATTGCTTCTTTGAGCGTCATGTTCTTTCGCTCGGCAACACCCTTTTGTTGAGGTGTTCGGGCAGCTGAGTATTCGTGTTGTATCCCATTTTCTGAACAGTACTACACTATAAAGCGGTTAGTAAATTCATTACCTTTGTCAGAACGAATGGACACGATACTCAACCCTTTCTCATTTTGAAGCTTTCTCAGGTGCTCGGGCAGCTTTGATGTTGTTTCCTTCTTCTTGCTTAGGAAGATTGTCCAAGCATACCTGGAAAAATCATCAACAATAACGAGACAGTATTTATTACCTCCCAAACTTACCGGGTCCATGTGTAGCATTTCTATAACTTTGTGAGTGGAAAGGTATGATTTGCTTTTCAGAGTGGTCTTGATTTGCTTGCCTTTCTGACAGGGTCCACATACGCTGTATTTTTGAAATAACACATTGGGAAAACCTCTAACTATTCCCTGTATGGCGAGCTTGTTGATAGTCTTGAAGTTGACGTGAGACATCCTCTTGTGCCATAGCCAGCTTAGATCTGCAGTGCCTTTGGCAACAAAACAAGGAATTGTGGAGCTCGTAAGCATCCAGTCAGCAATATACATATTACCTGATCTGCTTCCTATGAGCACAACTTCTTTGGTCAGAATGTTCTTGACTCTACAGTGGTCTATATAGAATTTCACCGAGAACTGTTTGGCTCAGAACTGACTAATACTAAGTAGATTATACTGTAAGCCTTCAACATAAGCTACATCGGTGAATTTGAATTTTCCTACAAGTAGGATTCTCTTCCCTCTTGTTCTTCCTTTTGATTTATCACCGAAGTGCACTTTTGGACCGAGACCTTCTACATAATCTGACAGCTTGCTTTTATCTCCTGTCATGTGTCGAGAACACCCGCTGTCAAAGTACCAGATGTCCTTCTCTAAGATGTCGTGTAGGCAAAGAAATTAAGTAGATTTAGGTCCCCTTTGAATGTTGGGTCTATGGATGTTAGTGCCTTTAGGTACCCAGATTTGCCTGACAGCAATTGGCTTGGTGTAGGTTACTTTAGGTCCGTTCTGGCGATGTCTACGTGGGGCAGGCACGTAGTCGCTGTAACCTTGATAATTATTATGCATGTAAAATTCAGGGTTATTATTATTAATCCAGTACGAATGCCGCCTTGGAGGTGGAGCCATTTTCTTCGGCCTTACAGCTTGCCTTTTGGGTCTCCAGTTGGATTCCCAAAGATGTTGCTTATACTGTGCGGTGACCTGCTTTTTTGATTGATAACGAGGCTTTTGTATCCAATATCTAAGCGCACTGTACTGTTGAAAGTACTACTGTTTGGGCCTTTGATATTTGGGTACAGCCTTCTTTTTGAACGACTGTTGGCGCTTTTGATATGCTCGGGGAGCATGCTGTTGGTTACGCCTTACAAGTCTGGATGGCTGAGGATTCCGCTGTCTGTGATATGACTGTGGTGGTGGAATGGCACCCTTTGCTATTTGCAGTGCAACTGGTACCTTGACAGGACTTGAGATTTCTTCCGATACAAGAATGGGTTCCACACCCCTAACGAACACAGGACTAGTTTTCCCTTTATTGGAGAATGAGTCGTATCCTAAGCCACTTTTATCATGAGCATGTTGCCCGGTGCTTAGAATTTCTTTCATCATTTTAGATGATTTCTCAAAAGATTTCAAGATGGTCTCAAGTTTTCCTTCTCATTTTTTGGGAGTTTTTACTTTGGCTTCAAGCAGAACGAAATCATTTATCTTGCTTTCACTATGAGACTTAGCCTCATTTAGTTCGTTATCAAGTTGATGATTGCTCTCCATGAGTTTTTCGTGATCGACTTTGCTGTTTTCACAATCGACGGACATATTTTTGCAATTTACTTTCAGCAAGTAGTTTTCTTCCCTCGGCTCTAAGTTAGAAATTTGGAGCTGTATGTTTTCATTTTCCAATGTCTCATGGGCCTTTTGAATGTTTTTAAATTCATTCATCATATTTCCAAAGGTATGAGATGCATTTACAGGAGTAATTGATGTTGAGCTTACCTCATCATCGCTATCTTCGTCTTCCGGTATGTCTTTGGCCGTAAAGCACATATAGGCTTTATCTTCGAATTCATCATAGGGCGAGTCACTGCCAGTGACCGCCTGAAGATTCGGACTTTGTTGGTGCGGGGGAGGCTTCTGATTCGCCGATCAGGGCCTTGAGCTTGTTTTTCCAAGCACGTCTTCTTTCGTCTTTTTCTAGTTGCTCGGCTTCCGGCAACTTTTGAAGTTTAGGGTGAGGACATTTATTTGCATAATGTCCTGGTTTCCTGCAATTGTAACACAGGTTAGCATCACCAGAGGAAAATTCGGTACTTACCTTGTGAACAGGCTTGGGCCTGTAAGGAGTCTTTCCAGACTGTTTGATGAATTTCTTGAATTTGTGCATGAGAAGCGCCATTTCATCTTGTGACAGGATATCATCGTCACCGTCAGCATTCTTGTGGGCAGACTTGGATGTGCTGGGCATGATGTGTCTCCTGTTGGATAAAGCGGCTAATGCTGTAGTTTTAGCAGGTGATTCTTCGTCTTTCTCTCTTCTGTCAATATCATATTCAAATGCTTTGAGGTCAAAAAAGAGGTCAAAAGTATAAATGTCATTAAGATTACATGACACTCGCATAGCTGTGGTTTTAATGTCCCATCGGACAGGGAGAGATCTGAAAATTTTTAAGTTTTTCTGCTTTTGGGTATAAATTTTGCCCAACGCTTCAAGTTCGCCGACAATTCCAGTGAATCTGAGGTCAAGTTCCTCAAGAGTTTCAGTTGGTTTCATTTTGAAAGATTCAAATTGCTGAGTTAGTTTTGAAATCTTGTTTTGTTTTGAGAGCTCAGTTCCCTCACAAATTATCTTGAGTTTTTCCCAGATTTCTTTGGCTGTCTTACAACTCTTTACCTTCGAGAACGTGCCTTTGTCAAGAGTGACAAATAGCGCATTCTTAGCAACATTGTCGAGGTTGGCACGTTTTCGATCATTTGTGGTCCATTGTTTGCGCTCTTTCTCGAGCATCTCGGCGTGAGCTTGGCCTTCACTCCTTGCAGCGGGATTCACCTTCATGATCATTATGGGGCCTTCTTGGATGACATAAATCATCTCTTCATGCATGGCGGCAAGATGAGCCTCCATCCTAATTCTCCAGTCATCAAACTCGTTAATAGAAAACAGTGGTACCTTATTAATCAGCGAGGTATCCATGTCTAAGATTAGGAAAGATAAAGACGTTTTCAAAAATAAGTGATTTTGGGATCTGATTTGGTTAAAAATACGACTGATTATTTTTAGAATCAACCTCTCCGATACCACTTGTTGGCCACTAAGTATACAGAATACAGCTTGGAAAGTGTTTAAGCAACAAGCTGTACGATTTTCTTATAAGAGTGCATAGCGGAAGTCTGTTAAGGTAAGTTGCTGTAAATACAGCAACTAGGTTTTCTCCTGTTTGGTTGGTGCGTACAGGGTATGCAGTGTATACTTATAAAATAATCACAGTAATGAAAACAGTAAGTTGCAGAAGGTAAATGACATGATATTTAAAGTGATTCGAGGTAAACCCTTCTACGTCCACTGGTCCTCCACACAGGAGTGAAAATATTTATTATAAACACTACGTACACAACTACGTGTCTATAATCAAACCTATCCTTGTATCATTCACATAGATTGATACAAAGACTGTCGCTTTCAACCGTTCACACAGATTGGTCAAATCTTTCACTTGACTTGCTTCTTCACACAGTTCCGAAGCTTCGTCTCTTTAATGCAGATCCGTCACACACAGTTCAGGAAAAGCAGGCTTTCTCAGTCCACACAGGGCTGATGGTTTTCTTCAAATGTAAGATCACGGGTTGAACGACAGCTTGACTTCTTGAGCTTTGAGCTGATAATGTGTTGTTCAAGGTTGAGCACGTATATATTTCTTCTCTTAGGATTGGCAGTATGCTTGAAGAAATATGTTTACTCTTGATATACTGCACAATATGATGTTCACGAGTGTATCTCAGTATATCTCAGTTTTCAGATCTTGATCTTATGAATATTCGTATGTTCGTGTTTTTTTTGTGTTTCTCTGATTTTCAAACTTCGGGGTATATATAGCCTTTGGAAATAGATCCGTTGGGAATAGATTCATTGAGCAAAAAGTTCGTTCCAACGTGTTGATTGACTTGGACAGAACAAGATCCGGATTTTTCTCCTTGTCTGAAGATCTTTGTCGGCTGGTATTTAAATACTTTATCCAGTTAGTATTTAAATACTTCTTTTCAGATGGTGGCTTGACTTTAGCATATAAAGCAGATTCCGTTTCAACGGTCTTCACTCTTGTTAGATAAGTGTTGAAAATCTCAACACTTACAGTCTGTATGTTGTATCCAACATGTTGCGTTTATAATGCTGTAGCTGTAGGTTCCACGTTGTATGCTATCTTAGGGCTGCTGTATGAATGTTTCAGGACAGCTTATCGACTGATGAGCTTCTTGCTGTATGATGGCAATTTATACTTTTGCTGTATGATTGAGGCACTTGACATCTTGTTGTATGATTGTCCTCGGGACATCTATTTGCTGTATGTTGGCACTTTATCAAAACATGGTACAGGTTTGTTTATCCCAACATAGACAAATCCCGAAAAACCCCCAAAATGAACAAAGTTAGGGTTCTAAGGTATAATAGCTTGGATTAGGGCGAGAGAGACGGATTAGGATGATGATAAACCTTGCTTGAAGCACAACAATCGATCTATAGAGGAACTCTATGGACTGCTCTATATGAATCGCCCCAAATCCCTCTGAAGAACTCACGCCGCGGACAAGGAAAGAAGAGAAAGAAAAATGACGCGACTGACCTATTCAGGTTTTAAATACCTGACAGTTCATTACGTACGTTAACATGGTGAGGTTAATGTACGTTATGTCTCTTACGTACGTAACACTCATATGCTAACGTACATAAGGGCTAGGCAGAAACTGGGCAGAAGCTTCTGCCCAAAACGCTGACAATAACGTACGTTAACACTAAGGTTTAGCATACGTTATACATGCATCGATAGCACATGCAAGAAAGCATGAATAACGTGCGTTATTCATGCAGCAGTTCAGCACTGCTGAATGCAGTTCGCTGCTCAGGAAGGTACGAAGCGAAACGCAACACAAGGACAGAACCCAAACATAAGTACGAAGTATTCGTGATGACGAATCTAAGTGCTAAATGAAAACACCATTCCGACCGGACAAATATCCTGAATTCGACGACGGAAGTAAATTTTTTCAAACTCTTAGGAAATTACAAAACGGCCCAAACATCTGAAAATCACGATACGACTTCGGATTATCAAATCGAAACTAACAACATGAATAACTCAACCATACTGACTCATGGAAATGAAGAAACAATGAAATCGAATGAGTTTTATGAGAATCGAACATACATGCGACAAAACATAACATAAAGCGAAATTACATAAAAACACCTCAGAAACTCGTTCAAATGGAAAAACACCAAGAACAAAATAGATTCAAAACGTCGAGACGGTTACAAGCGAGTCGATAAAAATAGACATGCGCTAAAAATAGAAATTGCAAAAAATAGAAAAGTATGGATATTACAGTGTGAGCCGTCGTGTTGCACACGATGGTCTTCACACGACGGGCGTTGATCGTGTGTATGGCACCATGTGCAAGTAGTGGCATTTTTTCATTTTCTTAAGCATTCTATCATATTATTATGATTTGTATGTCTATATTGCAGACTGGTTGCGTATGGAAGAGACCTACATTGCGCTTTGTTACACAGTAAGTGAATCTTTATATCAGGGAGGTGGTATTTAAAGAGATGATTAAGACACTAAGAAGTATGGGCCGCAATTCTGTAGTTGGTGATAGAGCTATCGAGAGCTTGATCGAGGGGGTCCTAGGGCGTTTGATCAAAGTTAGGAGAAATAGGAGTACAAATACTGCCCTACATCACTTGATTGCCCGTTAGTTAAAGGGTGATCAAATCCCCCCGGAGGAGTCGTGCTTCGAGGTTTGCAGGAGGATCATTCGTTTTATGGCCCGTGATTTTGCCATGATCACTGGACTGCACTTTGGAAACTTTACCTTCCATCCATAGGACGACCATCTCCTTCGTTTTGACGGTATTTTCCACAGAATACTATATGGCAAAAATATTAAGGTTAAGTTCAATTTGCTTATATACTACTACTTTATCCTATGTCGTGACGACATGATGGTCGAGACATGGGCATGTGCATTAGTTGAGGATTTCGAGCAGTGGGATATGTCTCCTTGGGGTTCTTATGGCTTTGGGGTTTTGTCTTACTATATAGACAATGCTTCAATGAAGGTGGGAGAGGAACATAAGTACTATCACTTCGATGGTCCAGTTTGGGCTTTACAGATATGGTCGTATGAGATGATTCCTTCATTGGGAGAATTTTGTGGATTTCGAGACAAATCTGTCCAAGTTCCCCGATGTTTTATGTGAACTTCGAAGAAGATGTTATGTGATTTCACTCATTTCTTCGACGAAAAGGTACATAAATTTATAAAAGTAATTTTTTCTGACTTCACTCATCTCTTCAACGTTATGTGATTACCCATCTAATGGTATGCTTTAATGACTATTTTTGCAGCACAAAGTACTTCCCTCTTTACCGCATCTGGGGAGGATGAGGATGAGTACTACTACCTGAGTTTTGAGAATGGCTTGCCATATGATGTTAAGTTCATAAAGCCTATAAGAATAGATGTGAAGAACAAGGAGGATGAGCCTGTGCCGAAGCCGAGAAAGAAAGTTATGGATAGGTTGAAGAAGGCTGCTGGGAAATTGATTTCACATGAGTCGGTACATAATGTGTCGAATCGATGCCGACAAAACACCCCACCGTAGATGGTGCAGAGACATCTGACCGGGAGAGGCAGCCAGAGAGGGTGTGTTGTGTTCACAGACTTCCTTGTCTGGACCACACCCAGGACACGAGCAGGGATGAGTACTTCGATCGCCGTTTGAAGGCTATCTTGTATGACGAGTCCGATACAAGATTTATTGCTCGAGTTTCTCGCCCGGTGCTTTCTGGGATTGTGGATTTCTTTGGACCTACGCATAGGCGTTCTAGGATTGCGGTGCACTACTCTGCTAAGAGCCATGATAGGTTTCCCGATTGGCTTCATTATTCTGCATCTATTAGCCAGTGGTGGATTCCTGGCCCTCCACGTCACTCGGTCTCTGGTGCATCCCACAGTCACCATTCTCAGAGTCAGCCTAGTCACCACTCTGAGATCCAGCACAGTCATCATTCTTAGATTCAGCATTCTTTTGAGTGGACTTAGCAGCCCCTTGAGCCAACTATGCGGTTTCTGGATTACGAGCATCAGTACGAGCCATTTGACGCGCCGTTTCAATAGTATGGTATGATGTTCAATTAGTTTCAGTACGAGCATCATTATAGGACGATGTTTCTCGGTCAGAGTAGTAGTTCTCAGCAGTAGCCTCCATTTCAGATCGAGCAGCTAGTATTTCAGATCGAGCAGCCAATTGTACAGGTCTTTGATCGTTATAGTTGTGAGAGGGAGGTTGAGGGTGATGAAGTTGGTGAGAGTGCCGGGCTGCAGCAGTTGGGTGAGCATAGTCTTCCACCGCAAGTGAGTCGACCCTTTGTATCTCTTCGGATCCTTTTGTAGTGGCGCCTCCAAGAAATAGTGAGGCTCTCAAGAAATTGTACCTACAGTTTATGGAGCATCCACGTGATGCTATTGTGTGGTGTTTAGAGACTGGGCATGTTCTCACCCCGGCATTATTTGACCGGATAGAGTCTACCCGTGAAGACATTGATGCTGAGGTGATAGATTGTTATGTGCTTGCCACTCAAGTGAGGCTTCGGATGGGAGTCCGCAGTGTTGGTATCGGTAGAGTTGGCACTGTACTTGCCGGCTCTCAATTTTACGTAAGTTCTATAAATTACTCGTCTGTATATCATTGGTGTGATGTGGAAGTTTTTTTATTTTGTGGTTTGGCTTTTTGTAGTTAATTATGGCCAACGAGTTTGCAGAACTCCATCCGGACAATCAACTTGGTATCAAGGTGACAGGGAAGCCGGTTTACAAGGGTTGGAAAATTCCTAAATCCATCAAGGAGTTCATGACAGGTCTTGATACACCAAATGTATTTCTATGGAAAAATTACGATGAAGTAAGTTTAAAAGTACCATATTTGTAAATGATTCGCTATGTTTGATGTGATGATCTTATATATTTACATATTTTGTTTCAACAGATTATTGCCATTTGTTGCCTCGACTAGAGTCACTGGATGACTATTAATATTAACATCATAACATGGACCGTGGAGTTGTATGATTCCTTGTCACACAAACACCAAGATGGTCGATACCAATTCAATCCACTGCGACTAATTACTCGTCTGATGCCTCGTGTGCTAGCTCAATCTGGATAGTGGCTGAACAACCAATCGAAGAAAAGTATGACACGGAGATGAGTTTCAAAATTATGCCACAAGAAATTCAGTTCATACAAACCGACAATCACAGTTGTGCCCCCTTCGCGTGCATGTACTTAGGTAGACTCATCTCTGCAAACCTAACAGGAAGGCACCAAATCAAGGAAATGAATGAGAAATATATTAAGAAATATCGATATGGTTTAGCTGCTAAAATCTTTATGTTGTCGTTGGACGTAGTGTAGGATAATGTATTTTTAATACTGATTAGTATGTATTTTAATTATAATTCAGATATATTTTGGCAAGATTGATTTGTTGTGTTGTTAAATTTGGAAAAACTGGTTTATGATGGAGTTGATAAATCCAGACCAGCTATATGCTGCATACGATCGTGCCCACAATTGTTATCAAATACTACACGTAAATTGATTAGTAATTTTAGAAATTAGTGAAAAACTTTGATGTTCTTGTGCACACGATGGCTAGTCCCATCGTGGGCACGATCATGTGCCCCATCGTGCGCACATGAACTTTTGGTACTTTTACCAATTTGATTTAATGTGTTATCTATAAGGATGTTTTGTGATTCTATAATTGCTTGATCAAACATTAATTACTACATGACTTCTTATACAAATTCGTATTTGTTATTTCGTGTAATTCATTAGTATATGAGATATTTCATACAGATGATGAATTTATATGTACGAGCTAATTTATTGAGAACATATAGACTACACATGATATACAATAGATTATGTTAATTCAACCTATAATTTTTTAAATAAGTATATTGTTAATAAATACTTGTTATTATATGTTGGGATAAACAAATCTTGTACCTTGTTTTGATAATTGCCAACATACAGTAATATTCATATAGCCATCATACATCAATGTTTTGATAATTGCCGTCATACAGCAAGTCTAGCCATCATACAGTAAGCTGCCTCAAGAAATCGGAAGGATTCGAAATACCGCTGAGTATGGAAACTGTCTAGAAACTCCATACAGCACCCTTCCATACAGCATTGGAGATAGCCTACAACGTTGAAGTCTACAGCTACAGCATTAATAAAATATCATGTTGTATACAACTTACAGGCTTAAAGTGTTAGGAAAATAAACACTTATCCAACAGGACTGAAGACCGTTGTGAAGGAATCTACTTTATTCACTAAAGTCAGAACACCATTTAAAAGAGGTATCTAGATACTGATTGGATAAAGTATTTAAACACCAATCGACAAGGATCTTCAGACAAGGAGCAAAATTCGGATCTAGCATTTTGAAAGTCAATCAACCAATTAGAATGGATCTTTGCTCACCAACCAACCAACGGACATATTTATAACGGATCTATTCCAAAGTTATAAATAGTCCATGCAAGAGGACATTACAAGCACTAAACATATAGATACACATACTGAGATATTGAACTTCATATGAAAGCATTATATCAATCTTGAAAGAGCAAACATATTTCTTTGAGCCTACTGCAAAACCTGAGTGAAGAAATATATACAAGTGCTCAATGTGAACAACACATCATCAGCCTAAAGCTCATCAAGCATTCAAGTTGTTGTTCAAACCAGTGATTTCACCATTGTTTAACTTTGAGTAAACTTAGCCCTGTGTGGACTAAGGAAAAGTTATTCTGACCTGTGTGGGACGAATAGGACGAAGCTTCAATCTGTGTGAGAAGAAGCAAGTCAAAGATGCCAATAACCAATCTGTGTGAACGGTTGAAAGCTACAGTCTTTGTATCAATATGTGTGAACCATACAAGGATAGGTTTGATTAAAGTTGCGTAGTTATGTATGTAGTGATTTTAATAAACATTTTACTCCTGTGTGGAGGACCAGCAGATGTAGAGGGCTTCACCTAAAACAACTTTATATTGCATGTTATTTACCTTCTGCTTTTAGTGTTTTCATAAACTGTGATTATTTATAAGTATACATTGCATAACCTTGTATGCACTAAGCCAACAGGAGAAAGCCTTGTTGCTGTATTTACAACAACTCACTTAAACAAACTTCCGCTCCGCACTCTTATTTGAAAATCGTACAGCTTGTTGTACTAACACTTTTCTAAGTTGTATTTTGTTTACTTAGTGGCCAACAAGTGGTATCGGAGCGGTTGATTCTAAAAAGAATCAGTCGTATTTTTAACCGAATCAGATCCTAAAATCACACATCTTTTTTGAAAACAATCTTTATCTTTCTTATTTTCTTATATGGATACCTCTATGATAAACAAGGTTCTTATGTTCTCGATTAACGAATTTGATGATTGGAGAATTAGGATGGAAGCACATCTTGCCGCCATGCACGAAGAGATGAGTTTTGTCATCCAAGATGGCCCCATAAAGATAATGAAGGTTAATCCCGCCGCGAGGATAGAAGGACAACCTCATGCAGAGATGCTCGAGAAAGAATGTGAGCAATGGACAACCGATGAACGCAAGTGCGTGAACCTCGACAATATAGCTAAGAATGCGCTGTTTGTTAATCTCGACAAAGGCACATTCTCGAAGGTAAAAAGCTGTAAGACAGCCAAGGAAATCTGGGGTAAACTCAAGATGATTTGTGAGGGAACTGAGCTGTCAAAAGAAAACAAGATTTCAAAACTTACTCAGCAATTTGAATCATTTTAAATGAAATCATCTGAAACTCTTGAGGAACTTGACCTCATATTCACTGGCATGTCGGTGAACTTGAAGCATTGGGTAAAGTATATACCTAAAAGGATAAAAATTTGAAAATATTTAGATTACTCCCTGCTCGATGGGACATAAAAACCATAGCTATGCGTGTGTCATGGAATCTCAATGATATTTCTACTTTTGACCTCTTCTCTGACCTAAAAGCTTTCGAGTATGACATTGACAGGAGAGAGAAGGCTGAAGAGTCACCTGCTAAGACTACAGCACTAGCCGCTTTATCTAACACGAGACACAGCATGCCCAGAACATCTAAATCTGCTTATAAGAATGCTGACAGTGACGATGATATCCTGTCACAAGATGAAATGGCCCTGCTCATGCACAAATTCAAGAAATTCATTAAACAGTCTGGAAAGACTGCATACAGGCCCAAGCCTTTTCACAAGGTAAGTTCTGAATCTTCTCCATCTGGTGATTCTAATCTATGCTACAACTGCACGAAACCAAGACATTATGTAAATAAGTGTCCGCATCCTAAAGTCCAAAAGTTGCCAGAAGCCGAGCAACAAGAAAAGGACAAAAGGAGACGTGCTTGGAAGAACAAGGTCAAGGCCCTAATCGGCGAATCAGAAGTCTGTCCGCTCAAACCAAGACCGGGGAATGTCTTCAGGCATTCACTGAAAGTGACTCGTCCGATGATGAGCTTGAAGATAAAGCATACATGTGCTTTATGGCCAAAAAGATATAGAGGACGATGAAGATAGCGATGATGAGGTAAGCTCAGCATCTAATATTCATATTAATGCATCCCATACTTTTGAAAATATGATGAATGAATTTAAAAACATTCAGAAGGCCCATAAGACATTAAAACGAGAAAACATACAGCTCAAAATTTTCAGCTTAGAGCTAAAAGAAGAAAATGACTTGCTGAGAAATAATTACGAAAATATGTCCATTGATTGCGAAAACAGCAAAATTTTGCTTGAAAAAATCATGGAGAGCAATCATCAACTTTCCCACGATCTAAATGAGACCAAGTCTCATAATGAGAGCAAGACAAATGATTTCGCTCTACTCGAAGCCAAAGTAAAAACCCTCGAGAAACGAGAAGGAGAACTAGAGACCATCTTGAAATCTTTCGAGAAATCATCTAAAAGGATGGAAGAAATTCTAAGCACCGGGCAACATGCTCATTATAAAAGTGGCTTAGGATACAACTCATTCTCCAATAAAGGGAAATCTAGTGCAGTGTCCGTCAGGGGTGTGGAACCCATTCATATACCTGAAGAGACCCCGAGTCCCGCCAAGGTTACAACTGACCCGCGTACCGCAAAGGCTGCCATTCCACCACCAAAATCATATCATCGACAGCGGAATCCTCAGCCTCAAAGACCTATAAGGCGTAATCAACGGCATGCTCCCCGAGCATATCAGAAGCGCCAACAGCCATTCAAAAAGAAGGTTGTATCTAAATATCAACGGCATGCACAACAGTACTTCCAACAGTACAGTGCGCCTAGATACTGGATACAGGAGCCTCGTTATCCATCAAGAAAATAGGTCGCCGCGCAATATCAGCAACGGCTTTGGGAATCCAACTGGAGATCCAGGAGGCAAGCTGTAAGGCCAAATAAAATGGATCCACCTCCAAGACGGCCTTCGTACTGGATTAATAAGAATAACCCTCATTTTTACATGTATAATAATTAACAAGGTTACAGCGACTACGTGCCTGTCCCACGTAGACATCGCAAGAACGGACCAAAAGTAACCTACAGCAAGCCAATTGCTGTCAGGCAAATATGGGTACCTAAAGGCACTAACATCTGTGGACCCAACATACAAAGGGGACCTAAATCTACTTAATTTCTTTGCTTACAGGACATCAAAGAGAAGGACATCTGGTACTTCGACAGCGTATGTTCTCGGCACATGATAGGAGATAGAAGCAAGCTGTCAGATTATGTAGAAGGTCGCGGTCCAAATGTGTGCTTCGGTGATAAATCCAAAGGAAGAACACGAGGGAAGGGAACCCTTCTTGTAGGAAAATTCAAAGTCACCGATGTATCTTATGTTGAAGGCTTACAGTATAATCTACTTTGTATTAGCCAGTTATGTGACAAACAGTTCTCGGTGAAATTCAATATATATCACTGTAGAGTCAAGAACATTTTGACCAAAGAAATTGTGTTCACAGGAAGCAGATAAGGTAATATGTATATTGCTGACTGGATGCCTACGAGCTCCACAATTCCGTGTTTTGTTGCCAAAGGCACTGCAGATCAAAGCCGGCT
Organism: Orobanche coerulescens; assembly: GCA_033398695.1. Classification (NCBI taxonomy): domain Eukaryota; kingdom Viridiplantae; phylum Streptophyta; class Magnoliopsida; order Lamiales; family Orobanchaceae; genus Orobanche; species Orobanche coerulescens. The sequence goes on along the minus strand of CM065807.1, from coordinate 47,982,333 downwards.
ATGGCAAAAGAGGATCTCACACATCAACTTCAAGACGATCAACAAGCTCGCTAGACAGGTAATGGTTAGAGGTTTTCCCGATGTGTCATTCCAAAAAGATAGCGTCTGCAGACCGTGTCAGAAAGGCAAACAAATCAAAATCACCCTGAAACTCAAATCATACCTATCCACTCACAGAGTCCTGGAAATGCTACATATGGGTCTCTACGGTCCTGTAGACCCTATAAGTTTGGGAGGTAAGAAATATTACCTCGTTATTATTGATGACTATCCGAGGTATGCTTAGACAATCTTCCTGAGCAAGAAGAATGAAACTACATCAAAGTTGCCCGAGCAAGAAGAACCCGAATCTGAGAAATCTCCATTTTCTGTAAGGAAATCTCAAGCAGAACTTAGAAGACTTGCCATGTGCACACTTGCTGTATTATTAGCTCAATCCGAACCTGTTTCTACCAAAGAAGCTCTGAACAATTCTCACTGCATCACTTCTACGGAAGAAGAGCTTAATGGTTTCGAAAGAGACAATATATGGTATCTAGTACCCAGACCTGAGCATCAAGCCGTAATTGGTACCAAATAGGTATTTAGAAACAAGAAAGATGAGAACGGACTTGTTATTAGGAACAAATCCCGTTTAGTCGCACAAGACTACAGACATGAAGAAAGCATAGACTACGATGAAACATTTGTCCTTGTATCCAGACTAGAAGCCATCAGGATATTCTTAGATTTTGCCACTTATAAGAGATTTATTGTATATCAAATTGACGTTAAGAGCGCATTCCTGAATGGATACCTCGCCCAAGAAGTCTATGTTGAACAACCACCAGTGTTTGTCAACACAGAAGGCGGAGACCTAGTATACAGGCTACGGAAAGCACTGTATGGACTTAAGCAAGCGCCTAGAGCTTGTTATGAAACCCTGTCCCTGTACCTAACCAATAATGAATTTGAAAAAGGTGTTTTGGACAAGACTCTATTTAAAATATATGAAGGGAACGACCTGTTGATGGTTCAAATATACGTGGATGATATTATATTTAGTTCCACTAACCTTGCTTTGTGTCAGAGGTTCTCACATCTCATGCAAAGTAAATTTGAAATGAGTATGATGAGGGAACTTAGTTATTTCCTAAGATTGCAGGTAAAGCAGTTGCCTACAGGAATCTTTATCAACCAAGAGAAGTACATCAAGGAGCTACTCAACAAGTTTGGGATGAATAACTCCAAATCCTCATCAATCCCCATGAGCACTTCCGCGCAAATTAGTGTTGATCAAGCTGGAAAGCCGGTTGATCAATCACTCTACAGGAAGCTTATAGGCTCTCTCATATACCTAATAGCTAGCAGGCCCGATATCCAGTTTGTTGTAGGAGTGTGTGCTCGGTATCAAGTATCACCTAAAGAATCACACTTCACAACAGTTAAATGAATCCTTAAGTACGTTAAAGGAACAGTCTATGCAGGACTGTGGTATCCTAAAGAAGGTGGATTCCATTTGGTTGGCTACAGCAGCTCGGATCTCGGAGGTTGCAAGCTATATAGGAAGAGTACAAGCGGTACTTGTCACTTTCTTGGACCTAGACTTGTGTCCTGGTTCAGTAAGAAACAACTGGCAAACTCACTTTCAACAGCTGAATCGGAATACTATGCTGCTGGAAGTTGCTGTATGCAGATTCTCTGGATGCAACATCAGTTATCAGATTATGGAATCATTGCCAAGGAAACATCGATCATGTGAGATAGCACGAGTGCAATTGCAACAACGCACAATCCTGTATTGCTCTCACGAACTAAGCATATTTATATGAAGCATAATTTCATCCAGAATCATGTTGATAATAAGGATGTTCGGATCGAGAAAGTTCATACAGACATTCAGTTAGCCGACATCTTTGCCAAACCTCTCAGCACCACCAGATTCTGTATGCTTCGACAAGAATTGGGAATGCTACAGCCTGACTCCCTATAAGTTTTTATGCTTTTACTCATCAATTAAGGGGGAATGTTGTAAGATCCAAGAATACAGTATCCATCGTTAATTAACTATACAGTCAGACAGCACTGTAGGACTAAGAAGACGTGAAATCTTCATACAGCCGACGTGTGCATTAATTAAGGGGGAATACAGTACGACCCATAAATACAGTATTAATCCAAATATTGCTGTAAGAATTGAATCCCGTATGTACCTTTTAAGGGGAAACGCTGTATTATTCGCGGATACAGTACATACACTATGGGTTGTCAATTATATTTTATTATTATTCTATTCGTAATAAAATCATTTTAGTCCACGTGCCCTATTTCAAAACTCAAATGTGTTATCATTTAATGCTTAACATGACATCTGGACTTTATTATCTCAAACGCCGCGATTTTAATTTATTCAAGCCGCCATTTAGTGCAATGAGGGAATACGAATTGTCAGAAGTAGGACCGGTTATCATTTCAAAAATGGATGGATAAGATATACAAGTTAAATCTCAGTTCATCCTGTTCGTTCTTTCCAAAAACGACGGTTCCCATCCCTTAAATCAGACCATTCACTGTTTTGTAACCCTAATCTTCCCTGCACACTATAAAATGACTGTTTCTTGCTCCCTTCGACTCTTTACGCTTTCTGCATATTAAACGAGTGTTTGAGCAAACAGCCTACACTGCTTATTGCGTTTACTGCTTTTTCTTTGTTCTTCACTCAGTTTTTCTTCAGAAATCAAATGGCATCTTCACATACATCTTCACCGTTGCTCAATAAAAGAGACTCCATCATCGACGGGCAAATCTTCGCCAGATCCATCATGCTTGAATGAGTTCACATTAAATCCGAGGATGTTGAAGCTATGGAACTCATTGTTTTCAGAATCTGACAACAAGGCCTCTACCACCTTGGAAGTCATCACCCTGAGCTCTATGATGAGCGTATGAATTCTATCTTGACGCTTCTGTCAGATTCTTCTCTCTGAAAAGAGGAGGAGATGTTTCCGATATATCTGCTACCATTTGTGGAGTTCAGATCTGCATTGACCGGGAACTTTTGCAGAATATTTACAGGCTGTCGTCTGACGGCCTGGCCATGAAAGAACTTGAGACCTTTGGGTCCTAAGAAATCCTCACCTTTTGCTTCCCTTTGGTTTACTTGCAGGATTTATGTTGTCGTGTAGTTGAAAACAGGACTGGCGCATTCAAGATGTGCACTAACCTGCGTTTCAGGATGATGGTCGCCATCATGTCTGGTGAAAGAGTAAACTGGTGCCAGATCGTCCTGAAGAGGCTACAGGAAGAGTCTTCTAAGCCTGCTACTCAGAAGAAGTCCTTTGGCCTGATTCTCAATAATATTCTCACCAAATTCGGTGTGCCGCAATCCAAAGGAGCCAAGAAGATTGTCCACAGCAAGTGCATAGGCGGAAGCAAGCCATCCGCGTATAATAAAGACGGACTCATTGCAACGAGACCATTTGCCGGATATCTGCCTATTTCTGATGATCCAAGGGACGTCACTATCAAGTCTCTCAGTGAGGATAAATCAAAGAAGAAGCGAAAGAGATCATCTCATAGCAAATCACCTCTTGCTGTCGAGAAGCCGAAGAAGAAGCTAAGGAGAGCTTCAAAAGATAAGGCTACACAGGTTACAGTGATCTCTGTAGACATACCTACATCGGCGCAACCCACTGTACAACACCCACAGGACACAACCCCTGCGGAAGAAGTAATTGTTGCACATGCTGCAGATCCCGATCCATTGGCGGCTATGACGGATGATCAATTACTTGCCAAGATAGAAAGAACTGGCGAATCGGCTGCCCACTCGGAGCCAAGAGCTGCCTCTCTTGTAAGGGAACCCAAACCCGTACAGGATCCCTCTCCCATTAGGGTACCAACCCTTGTTAGGGATCCCTCTCCAAAATAAGCTCCCACACCTGTCGCGGATCCTATTCCTACAGTAGACCCACATACTGTTAGGAGCCCCTCCCCCACTACTATCATTAACGAAAGCATTTGAACGGTTTGTACAATGGAAGTCTTACAGGGTTGCACCTTGTGACGTCCTGTACAACTGGGAAGAGTGGACAGAAGAAGAAGCTTTTGCTCTGGAAGTCTCAGACACTCAAGACATCCAAATCTTGATTCAATAGGAAAACGACTTTTGCCGAGAGCTCATATCAAATTACTATCTGGCAAAATCACAAGCCCGATTGAAAGGAAAATCCAAGTCTGAAGACACAGTTCCTAACAGCCCCGAATCTGATCCCGACTCAGACGATGATGACGATGCCCTATAGGCAGGTATGAGAATGATTCGAGAGGAAGCTGACGAATAGGAACCGTCCAGAATGCCAGACCAACAGGGTCAGGGGACCTCGAACAGACATGAGTCCCCCTCCCCAATAGGAACCTACAAAGGACAACGTACACGAGGAATCAGTCCCTCCCATACAGCGTGAAGCCCGCGCCATCCCGCAAGAGGAATTAGTCCCTCTACCGGAGCAGGTGGAAGCTGAGAGTTAGCAGGAGGAATCAGTCCCTCCTGTATGCATGACAACAGAAACACCACAGGAATAGGAGGAATCAGTCCCCCCTGTCTCCAAGACTGACGATGCTGCCCAACCATCAGCCGACCCCACGCCTGATGACCCTGCATCACCTATCTCTGTCAATTCCAAATACGATGATGGATTCCTACCCGACGAGAGACCACGTCCTCATGTGTTCATGCATCAAGTGAATGGAGCATTGGATGAGAGAATAGCGCACCCCGGCCCTCCACGTACAGAGGCCCGGATAGAGCAACTCTAAGCCATCGTCCGCCAAACAATAGTCATGCAGGATGTCGTGAAGGCACTGTATGATGTTGGCAAAGAGCTTGATTGGATGAGAGAAGCCGCCATTGATGAGATGGCTGTCCTGAATATAGAAGTTTCAAAAGTTGAAGAGGCGTTTTGCAAAGTGCCTATTGCATTACGGCAAGCACTTGCTCAACTTCAACAGCGCTAGGAACATAGTCTCAAGCAAGAGCAGGAAAAGCTCAGGATATCCGAATCTAAGACTGTCGCCGACCTACAGGAAACTGGCTCCAGGATCACAAGACATGATAAAAAGATCGATGACATGTCTCTGGTGCTCAGTTCTCTAATTGACAAAATCTCGAGTATAGAGACCAAGCAGGACAACACGATGAAACTCCTGGAGAGCATTAATTCTAAGGTCACTTACCTTGATGATGCCAAAAATGGGGAAGAAGCGAGAGAGGCTAGAATGCAATGGAGGCCTGAGAGAGAGAAAGAGTTTGACGCTGCATTAGAGGACAGCGTTGCTGCTGTAATAGGCCGCTTGGCCTCGCCTGCACAAGGATACAGGGTAACTGGTTCTCGCCCATAGTTCTATGATCCTAACGTGCCTTGGAAGAACAATGTCCAACGACCATCGGAGATTCGTCTACCTGCTGTTGGGATTCGGTGCCTAAAACGAAGGCCCAGCGGAAGCGGTAAAACGAAAATTAATTCGATCTGAATCCCTACGAGGATTGATCGAGCTACGTATATACGAACATAAAAAACGAATTCACAGGAGATATAGAAACTCACCCTTGTAGTCTGTTGATTAGATGGATTCCTTCTCTTGAGCTATTCCCCAAGCTTTAGTTGAATTCTCTACGATCCGAAGCACTCCAAGCACTTGATTGATCCAACGCCGAAAAAACTGCGTCTCTACTTGCCACGCGCCGGAGAAATGAACGGAATGACAACACTCGATTAACCTCTAAGGTTACGGCTAGAATCAAGTGATGAAGCTTTGATTATAACACTCTAAGTGTTTTAATGTTTGATCTCTCAATATTTCTTAATGTTTCTCTAAGAACAATCAAGAACAAAATAAAGAAAAGGAAGAAGAAGACTTGAATATTATGAAAAAGTAACTCAAAGTTCTTTCTCTCTCTCTTACAATACAACTCACGTATGATGCACACACAATGAGTCAAAAGGTATGTTGTAATTATAAGTCTTCCATCTTATATACAACTCACACCCACATGATACAAATCATGCCACATGATTTCTAACCCCACAAAGTCATGAACATGCATTAAAGAATGGAAGAAAAGACAATGGGAAGGTGGGTGGAAGCAAGGTGGGGCGGCCATCATGAAAAAAACGGACGAGTTCGGTTCGTTTTGACTCCCATGAGTCCAAACATATAAACTACGATTCCGTTTCGATGTATTTATATCGATTAATTAATCCAATTAATTTTATCATATCAAATACATTACGACATAATTAATTTCTCCAAGAAATAATTATATCCATGAATTAAATTAATCACCCAGTAATTTCTTTAATTCATTAGGCCATAAATTAATTTATCCAATAAATAGATTTAGACATCTAATGTCCCAAATTAGATATCCAATATCTAATATTCATAATGAGAGAATAAGCTTGATTCATTCCGTCGTCAATCCTATTGCGCGACTCGGTAGGTCCGTCTCAGTCAGTAATGGGAGGAACCAAAGAGTAGTAGCACCACCTAGCCAGCCTGGCGATCTACAATGTACCCCAACTGAGAACGAATGATTGGGATCATTTAAGAACCATTCTGTCGTGAATACCAGTATACGTATAAAAACCTTCTTTCAAATGTCCCGATCAAGTTATAGGGTCACGGTTAGTCAAACCCTATCTGTACTTGACGTTATGCATGCGTTAATGCAAATCGAGATCATCGAGCTCTCGTGTATCCAATACAACTAGCTCCAATGCTTTGGCCAAAGACTTATGATCTTATCTGCTAATAACCGCATAGGACATATAACCCGCTCACTAACGGGAGAAAGAATTCTATCTTGGTATTCAGTAGGACCTGCTACTTGCCCGTTAAGATGCATGTCGAGGTTGACCCCCACCTCCCGGTTTATAGGGTCGAACTACTCTAATGAAAATCTTGACGTCACAAGCACATCCCTACTAAATCCTCAAGTCGAAGGTTCACGAATACCTATCACAACCTTTCGATTCCGTCATTGACTGTCCCGGAGTGAAATACGTGTGACGAATCGAGGGTGAGTCGGTTCGAGTATACTAATCCAATTAACATACCTATAACGTGTGCTCCTACTAACCATTAGCGTTCGACATGCACTCTCCATTTCAAAGAACACGTTATACAAGTCTTCACATAAACTTAATGCCCAGTCAAGTTTCATCGACTTGCGAACGATTAAGTATTTGAGCTATAAACATTTCCAGTGCCGACCCCCTTATCAAATAAGGAGTGGAACGTTTTGCTATCAAATACACAGACTTGTTTCTATATGTATATTTACGAGTCAGGAATGCCAGTAACTACCAGTAAATAAAGAAACATACATTGCCTTATATTAATGATTTACATAATTACAAGTATAATGCCCTCACTCAACATCCTCTGAGTGGCATTCGAGGGCATACTCCTAACAATCTCCCACTTGCACTCAATGCCACACACTATGGTATCTAATACCCATGTTCTCCAGATGACGCTCCAAGCTAGTCTGAGAAAGTGGCTTGGTCAGTGGATCGGCGATGTTGTCGGCCGAGTCTACTCTGTGCAGCACAATGTATCCCTTGCGAACAAATTCTCTTACGAGTTGATACTTCCTCTCAATATATTTGGTGCTGTTGTGAAACCTCGGCTCCTTAGCCTGCGCTACAGCTCCGTCATTGTCGCAAAGATGAAGTGCAAATTTCAAGACATGGTATCACTTGAATTTTTCCCAGAAACTTCTTAATCCAGAACCCTTCCTTGGAAGCCTCCGAGGCTGCTTGAAACTCAGCCTGACAGGTGGAATCAGCAGGCGTGCTTTGCTTGGTGCTACGCCAAGATACTGCTCCTCCATTAAGAGTAAATATGTAGCCAGAAGTAGACATCGAGTCGTCCTTTAGTCCTTGGAAGTCCGAATCAGTGAATCCCACCACATCTAATTCTCCACCGCCATACATCAGAACCATATCTCTAGTCCTTCTTAAGTACTTGAGAACGTTCTTTACGGCAGTCCAATGTTCCCTACCTGGATTTGCCTGAAACCTACTCACCACGCTTACATCATGCGCAATGTCAGGTCTCGTACACAACATAGCATACATAAGGCTACCCACGGCCGAAGCATATGGTATATTACTCATTTCCTTTCGTTGTTCCTCACTTTGAGGACACATCTTCAAGGAGAGTTTTATTCCATGTCGCATCGGTAGGAACCCTATTTTAGAATCATCCATCTTAAATCGCTTTAAGATTTTATCTATATAGAGGGCTTGGGAAAGACCTATTGTTCTCTTTGCTTTATCCCGGTAGAGCCGAATTCCAAGAATATAGGTTGCTTCTCCCAAGTCTTTCATGGAGAAATTACTCGAAAGCCAAGCTTTCACAGAACTGAGCATTCCCACATCATTTCATATTAGTAGAATGTCATCCACGTATAGTACTAAGAATGCGATCTTACTCCCACTAACTGTAACACCCCCAATCCGCTCAGGGATATCACACGCCGTAGAACCTTTCCTCAAGGTTCTACCAGGCTGGTAACAAAACCGAACAACTCAAAAACGCCTTTAAGGCTAAAATGAATCAGTAGACCAATTTGGTCTTTCAATAAATACATACAACTCAAACACAATACATGCCCACGCAGGGGTCGAATACAACACACTCCCGTACAACGGGAAAGAATACTTCAGCGGAAAATAAACTATAACTAAACCAATGACATCGAACGGGTCCTTATGTGATTAGTATCATTCATCTTTCATCATCCTTCGTGCCGAACCTGTGTTATGCTCCCAAACTTGAATGCAAAAACAGACATCCACTCCCCGAATACTCGGGTGTTAGCAAAACTCCACTGTTTTGCTAGTGCAAGAACAAAGTGTAAATACGAGCCATACAATTCCCATTCTACGAATAACAATAACCAGGAATCCTCAAAGATCCAAACGTAACGAAAAGTACTTCCCGATGCGAGAGTTTGAGTAAAACATTCCAAAACCAAAAGATCACAAATAAAGGGAAACAATTTGTAAAACAGTTTTAAATGCCATCGAGAGTTTTTATAGAAAACAATCTAGGATTACCGAATCCTTATCTTTCCAAAATCAACAGGGGTCACAGCCCAAAGGTTTTGTTTTTGCAAATAGAAAACCGACAACAATTCACAGGGCTAGAGCCCAACATCACGTGTCCTCGGCGGACATAAAAATCAACAAAACATAATCGCGCACGCTCATCGCCTAGGACCGGGACGAAGCCACAAATCCCACTCAAGGCCTCGAAGGACCCTCCCGAGCTGGCTAGCGAAGCAATCACACACATGCATCGCCTTGGGAACAGGGTAATACCATTGATCCCGCTCGAGGCCTCGAAGGACCCTCCCGAGCTGGCTAGCGAAACAAATCAAACACATGCATCGCCTTGGGAACAGGGTAATACCATTGATCCCACCCGAGGCCTCGAAAAACCCTCCCGAGCTGGCTAGCGAAACAAATCACACACATCTCACGGTTGGATCAATCGCTTGTTGCATCCTGGCCACATGATCGCATGCCATGTGACACCGTAGATTATCTTTGGCGCTCACGGTTGGATCAATCACTTGTTGCATCCTGGCCACATGATAGCATGCCATGTGCCACCGTAGTTTTTATTAGGCTCTCACGGTTGGACCAATCGCTTGTTGCATCCTGGCCACATGATCGCATGCCATGTGCCACCGTAGGCCCCGCCCACATCCATACATTCACACACAGCACAATACGACACATATATTCAAACAATTCACCCAGTGGCATCAAACACTTATCAAAACACCACGTCAAACCACAACGCACCGAAATGAAATAATATACGTCCACACGCAATACCAAGTGAAACATCAACACCAAACATATCCATATAGTTCACATAGGCATTCTCAAACCACACCATTCACAAAACACACGCATTTTGAAAGAGGGCCTTTAACAAGGCTAAACCGAATCTTTGAAAGTGAAATTCAAACGATCAAATAAACACAAGGAGATGATCACTAATTATCATATCCATAAAACCAGAATTGTATGGACAAGGTACTTGCCTCGAGTAATCACAAACGCGAAGAGTCGACCGAAGTAGGTTGGCACGAACCGACCACGAACCCGCCGACTCCACCGAATGCTAACCCGCGACAATAAACTACGGACGACAATAACAACAATGAAAATGAATTCCAAAGTACAACCCAAAGTCGCTGAATTCAAAGAACAAGCGACGAAAGTTCAAGGGTTTCCCCCAAACGGCCAAGAACGCAAATCGACCGACCGAAACATGAAAATTAAATTCCAAACCGAAATATGGATATACAATCCATATAATATGTTTAACAACATCATTTGACAACAATTGGTTCGTCAAAAATGGATAGAAAACGAAATCAAGAACAAAACTCCCAAAAAGTCAACTCTAGGGATTCAGGAAAAATACCTTGATTCCGAGAAGAACAATGGATTAGATGATGTTATAATCACCTAGGATACTCCAAAACACCTTGGATGGAGTAGAAATCGGCCAGGAGCCCAAGCCCTAGTCGCCTTCGTCTCAACCCGCGGAGGAAGAAGAATAAATGAAGAAAAATGAAGAGCTTAGCGTGCGCTAATACTACCTGATTAGCATGCGCAATCGAATCATCAGAACAAAACGTTCTGCCTAAATGTACAGTTAGCGCGCGCTAGCTACAAATGTTAGCGTGCGCTAACGAGACCTCGCACTACCCAAGAGCTTCTGGATCGCCTGAAGTACCGGATAGTGTGCGCTATCCTTCCCCCAGCATGCTCTACCAATGCACCCTAGCGCGCGCTATATTACCAAATAGCGTGCGTTAACCAACGTTCTAACCCAGTCCAGTAGCCCCTGGACTGTTTCTGCACCACCCGTTAGCGCGCGCTAACGGCAACACTTAGCGTGCGCTAACTTCGGCAACCTAGCGCGCGCTAGCCACAAACCATAGCGTGCGCTAACAACTCAGAGAGACAGCAACAGAACATCTCAGAAATGGGTATGACGACATACCCACAACTTTGGGAAATTACAAAACAGCCCCAAATGTCCGAAAAATCACGATACGACAACGAATAACTAAACCGAAGCTCACAACACGTATAACAATGTTAAATGAACTTACGAGAAACCCGATACGACAGTTTCGAACGAGATTCGCAAGAATCAAACTCAAGCACGGGAAAGTCGCTTAAGAACACGGAACTCAACAAAACGACACCGAAACGAACTCGGATGTCAAAAAGTGTAGAATTAATCATTCTCAGAATGATGAAACGGTCATGAGCAAGTCATCAAAACGGACTTCCGCCGAAAAAAAAATAAATTATCGGAAATCAAAATTACGGGTATTACATTCTACCCTCCTTAAAAGAAGTTTCGTCCCGAAACTTAAAATAAGTAGGGAGAAGCAATATCCCCTGCCAGGAAAACTCGACGAGATACACAAAAACCGAAAACTCGCGCCCGACGGCGAAACGCTGCAAGAAACGCAAAGAGACATACGGCATGAAAATACGCTCCACGGCGTCTAACACAACGCCACCGATAGAGATATAATAAAATCAACAAGTGACAAGCGTCATCAAACAGACAATACAATCGAGTCGATTATCCGAACAATCACAAAACACAACAAACGAAAATCAATATGATTGACCAACCCAAGGGTTCATCAATCAAAACGCGAGCCAAACGCTGAACAAATACGGAATTCCACCGCCCAAGGGTTGGAAGATCGAAACGAGACTAATTTCCCGAAGGAGTCTGAACGCTCAACAATCACGAGACGAGATCAACAAAAACCGAACAATCAAACGATCGAACCACAATGGTCGAGACAACAAAAAGCGCACAATCATGTTCGAATCACGAAGAACAATAAAATTCAAACAACAACTCCAAGGTTCAAAAGAATCGAACCGAACTTGGAAAAGTCACAGCGATAACCAGATCGACTCAAAACAAGATCACAGCTCGTCCGAACGATGGAACCAAAATACAGAACAAGTTCAGAAAGTATCAACGAACACGATCGAGTCGATAGAATTGAGAAAGAGAAAATGCAGAAGCCAAAAATAATACGGGTATTATATTCGACCTCTTCTAAAAGAAGTGTCGTCCCCGAAACTCACAACAACGAAATCAAGGAGACGACACAACAAGCAACCGACAGAAACATCCTTTGAAGGTCTCTCAAAGCCGATTCTGATAACTGTGCTGAAGCGCGAACTCCGAAAGTCTCGGTAGCCAATTCGCAAAACTGAATTCGGTGTCCCTCGAGTCCACACTTGAAATGTGTTACCGACGAGAAGGAAAATTTACACGTGCATGCCCCGGCACATCACGGTTGAAATGTCTCGGCTCGGCATACCGAAAATACAAATGCTAGATACAATGGGGCATAACGTCGCAAAACAACATAGCGGAGATGCCAACTCAGCACAACAAAGAATCATAATACATATCATATACAACGATTACCATCGTAAAGTAATACACACACAAACAATACAGCAACGACGGTATCGTTCAGCGACCTTAACGGCCCGAACAATAACCAGCATATAATTACAAACATCATGAAACAATCACACATATACACAAACGTACAAACCCAAGCTTTAACATCTCACACAGGTGCGATAACACGCAAGTCACCACGAAATGACAACATTAAAGATCGTCATCACACCTCCCACCAAGGGCTAACAAAACATATGCGTGGCGAATGACTCAACGTTCACACCACCAATTCAATCACAATTCGGAGGGCTAACACCCTAACAACAATACCAACATCATACACACCTTCTCCGACCACAAGCAGGAAATGATGGGTTTTAAAAAAAATGAAAACCACATTTTGAAAACAGTTTGGAAACACCAGTTGATCTTGAGTATCATTTTACATAAAGTTGAACAAACATCATCTTCGAGACTTTGAAAATCATCTAGCGTTTGAACAAAAATGAGGACACCTTTCTTTTAGTGAAAAACTTTCAGAATATCCGACCCTCGGGTCTAAGTATAAGTGTTTCTAAACATCGAAAATATCTCAAAACATTTTGGTCCTCGAGGTAGAAGAATTTTTGAAACATGTTGTGGTACCTTGGATGTACCACGAGAAAATTAAAAGTACGTCTCGAAATTTATATTCTAAGATACTCAAGGTTTTCAAGGATAATTCAATGGGCTAGAATGCCCAAAAATTTCAGGTAATTACACAAAACTTTACAGCGCCGTGGGTCCCGCGTCGGAACCCACCAGGCTAAAAACCATTTACAACGTCAAAAAGGCCGATGACGGTAATATTTTAAAAACTTACAAAAGCCATTTCCAAAATACTAAATACCGTCATAAGAATTTCACCAAAACAATCAAGGCCATAATGCCACAAACTCGGTTAAGGGAATAGCTTTTCGAAATAAAACTCAGTCGGTAAAATACTGAAAGCCATTACAAAAGAACTCACGCAGCGGATAAAAAAAATAAAGTCAAACATGCATAATTTAGCAACATTACTCCTCATATGAACGAAATATGAGATTCAAATAACCACATATCACGAAATTAAAATCCACAGAAGGATTCCATCACTTAACGTATAATCTTACAAGTAACTCGCATCAGACGAGGCACAATCACAAAGAAGGGAGACTTACATCCACAGGTCGCATGAAGATGATGATTGCCCCACGATACTAATCACGACCAACAAACTCAGATGACGCGTCGCGACACGACTCAGTCAGACAAAATCCGACGAGACAAAACTCAACAGACACGACTAAACCCGACAGCCTAGGTTTCCACAACCTAAGCTCCGATACCATTTATGTAACACCCCCAATCTGCTCAGGGATATCACACGTCGTAGAACCTTTCCTCAAGGTTCTACCAGGCTGGTAACAAAATCGAACAACTCAACAACGCCTTTAAGGCTAAAATGACTCAGTAGACCGATTTGGTCTTTCAATAAATACATACAACTCAAACACAATACATGCCCATGCAGGGGTCGAATACAACACACTCCCGTACAACGGGAAAGAATACTGCAGCGGAAAATAAACTATAACTAAACCAATGACATCGAACGGGTCCTCGTGTGATTAGTATCATTCATCTTTCATCATCCTTCGTGCCGACCCTGTGTTATGCTCCCAAACCTGAATACAAAAACAGACATCCACTCCCCGAATACTCGGGGGTTAGCAAAACTCCACTGTTTTGCTAGTGCAAGAACAAAGTGCAAATACGAGCCATACAATTCCCATTCTACGAATAACAATAACCAGGAATCCTCAAAGATCCAAACGTAACGAAAAGTACTTCCCGATGCGAGAGTTTGAGTAAAACATTCCAAAACCAAAAGATCACAAATAAAGGGGAACAATTTGTAAAACACTTTTAAATGCCATCGAGAGTTTTTATAGAAAACAATCTAGGATTACCGAATCCTTATCTTTCCAAAATCAACAGGGGTCACAGCCCAAAGGTTTTGTTTTCGCAAATAGAAAACCGACAACAATTCACAGGAGCCCAAAGGTTTTGTTTTCGCAAATAGAAAACCGACAACAATTCACAGGGCCAGAGCCCAACATCACGTGTCCTCGACGGACATAAAAATCAACAAAACATAATTGCGCACGCGCATCGCCTAGGACCGGGACGAAGCCACAAATCCCACTCGAGGCCTCGAAGGACCCTCCCGAGCTGGCTAGCGAAAAAAATCACACACATGCATCACCTTGGGAACAGGGTAATACCATTGATCCCGTCTGAGGCCTCGAAGGACCCTCCCGAGCTAGCTAGCGAAACAAATCACACACATGCATCGCCTTGGGAATAGGGTAATACCATTGATCCCGCTCGAGGCCTCGAAGGACCCTCCCGAGCTGGCTAGCGAAACAAATCACACAAATCTCACGGTTGGATCAATCGCTTGTTGCATCCTGGCCACATGATCGCATGCCATGTGCCACCGTAGATTATCTTTGGCGCTCACAGTTGGATCAATCACTTGTTGCATCCTGGCCACATGATCGCATGCCATGTGCCACCGTAGTTTTTATTAGGCTCTCACAGTTGGACCAATCGCTTGTTGCATCCTAGCCACATGATCGCATGCCATGTGCTACCGTAGGCCCCGCCCACATCCATACATTCACACACAGCACAATACGACACATATGTTCAAACAATTCACCCAGAGACATCAAACACTTAGCAAAACACCACGTCAAACCACAACACATCGAAATGAAATAATATACGTCCACACGCAATACCAAGTGCAACATCAACACCAAACATATCCATAGAGTTCACATAGGCATTCTCAAACCACACCATTCACAAAACACACGCGTTTTGAAAGAGGGCCTTTAACAAGGCTAAACCGAATCTTTGAAAGTGAAATTCAAACGATCAAATAAAAACAAGGAGACGATCACTAATTATCATATCCATAAAACAAGAATTGTATGGACAAGGTACTTCCCTCGAGTAATCACAAACGCGAAGAATCGACCGAAGTAGGTTGGCACGAACCGACCACGAACCCGCCTACTCCACCGAACGCTAACCCACGACAATAAACTACGTACGACAATAACAACAATGAAAATGAATTCCAAAGTACGACCCAAAGTCGCTGAATTCAAAGAACAAACGACAAAAGTTCAAGGGTTTCCCCCAAACGGCCAAGAACGCAAATCGACCGACCAAAACATGAAAATGGAATTCCAAACCGAAATATGGATATAAAATCCATGGAATATGTTTAACAACATCATTTGACAACAATTGGTTCGTCATAAATGGATAGAAAACGAAATCAAGAACAAAACTCCCAAAAAGTTAACTCTAGGGATTCAAGAAAAATACCTTGATTCCGAGAAGAACAATGGATTAGATGATGTTATAATCACCTAGGATACTCCAAAACACCTTGGATGGAGTAGAAATCGGCCAAGAGCCCAAGCCCTAGTCACCTTCGTCTCAACCCGCGGAGGAAGAAGAATAAATGAAGAAAAATGAAGAGTAATGACTGCTGTCCAGTTTATATACAGGACAGCTTAGCGTGCGCTAATACTACCTGATTAGCGTGCGCTATCGAATCATCAGAATAAAACATTCTGCGAAAATGTACAGTTAGTGCGTGCTAGCTACAAATGTTAGCGTGCGCTAACGAGACCTCGCACTCCACCCGTAGCTCCCGGATCGCCTGGCAATCCGGATAGCGCGCGCTATCCTTCCCCCAGCGTGCGCTACCAATGAACCCTAGCGCGCACTATATTACCAAATAGCGTGCGCTAACCAACGTTCTAACCCAGTCCAGTAGCCCCTGGAATGTTTCTGCACCACCCGTTAGCGCGCGCTAATGGCAAAACTTAGCGTGCGCTAACTTCGGCAACCTAGCGCGCGCTAGCCACAAAGCATAGCGTGTGCTAACAACTCAGAGAGACAGCAACAGAACATCTCAGAAATGGGTATGACGACATACCCACAACTTTGGGAAATTACAAAACAGCCCCAAATGTCCGAAAAATCACGATACGACAATGAATAACCAAACTGAATCTCACAACACGTATAACAATGTTAAATGAACTTACGAGAAACCCGAAACGACAGTTTCGAACGAGATTCGCAAGAATCAAACTCAAGCGCGGGAAAGTCGCTTAAGAACACGGAAGTCAACAAAACGACACCGAAACGAACTCGGATGTCAAAAAGTGTAGAATTAATCATTCTCAGAATGATGAAACGGTCATGAGCGAGTCATAAAAACGGGCTTCCGCCGAAAAAAAAAAATTACCGGAAATCGAAATTACGGGTATTACACTAACCCTCTTGTATACGCAAGGTTCCTCTTCATTTTGAATGAAGTCAAACTCTTTCACCGCCTCATCAAAACGAAGGTTCCAACTACGTGACGCTTGCTTCAGTCCATAAATGGAATGCTGAAGCTTGCACACTTTCTGAATATCGACCTCGGACACAAAGCCTTTAGGATGTTCCATATAGATTTCCTCCTCGAGGAATCCATTAAGGAAAGCCGTCTTTACGTCCATTTGCCATATCTAATAATCATGGTAGGCAGTTATAGCAAGCATCATGCGAATAGAAGGTATCGTGGTAGTCGATCCCTTCTTTTTGGGTATAACCCTTTGCCACAAGCCTGGCCTTATAGGCGTCAACCTTGCCATCACCATCAGTCTTTCTCTTGTAGATCCACTTGTTCCCAATAGGCACTATGCCCTTGGGGTGGTCTACTAGAGTCCAGACCTGATTGACATGCATTGAGTCTATCTCAACTTCCATAGCTTCATGCCATTTCGTGGAGTCTACATCCACCATCGCTTGGTCATAGGTCGTTGGGTCGGTTTCTTGGCTATCACTTGGAACCTCATGGAGACACAGCTCCTCCAAGTGCATAAGCCCATACCTCTCAGGTAAATGAGACACCTTACTAGACCTACTAGGTGGTTGTGTTTGTATTTCAGAAGGTTCGGTTCCAGTTTCTTGCATAGGTGTCTCTCGAGGAGTTTCATTGTATTCTTCTAAAGAAATACTTCTATCGGCTCCGCCTTCCTGAATGAACTCATCTTCCAGGAAGTGTGCTTGTAAAGCAACAATGATCTTTAGATCTTCGGGCATGTAGAATAGATACCCCATCGTCCCAGATGGGAATCCAATGAAATGTCCCTTCGCGGACCTTGCTTCCAACTTTTCCACCTTAGTCTTCTTGACATAGGCGGGACATCCCCAAATCCTAATATGATTAAGAATTGGTTTCCTGCCCTCCCACATCTCATGTGGAGTTTTAGGAACGGATTTGGAAGGACATCTGTTCAAGATGTAAGCGGCAGTCAGGAGTGCATACCCCCACAGGTAAATGGTAAGTCAGTATAGCCCAGCATGGAACGGACAATGTTCAACAAGGTCTGGTTCCTTCTTTCTGACACACCATTTAACTGAGGAGTACCTGGAGGTATTAGTTGTGAAACTATTCCATGTTCCTTAAGGAACTCGTCAAACTCCATACTCATATACTCACCACCTCGGTCCGACCGAAGTGCTTGATATGATTACCAGTTTATTTTTCGACTAGGGCCTTGAATTCCTGGAATTTCTCAAAGGCCTCGGATTTATGTTTCATTAAGTATACATAACCATACCTAGTATGATCGTCTGTAAACATAATGAAATATTGATATCCGTCATGTGCTGCTTCCAAAGCACCACATACGTCGGTATGGATTAATCCCATTTTATCAGCGGCTCTTTCAAAAGTCCCTGTGAAGGGGGACTTAGTCATTTTGCCTTTAAGGCAAGATTCACAAGTAGGAAAGGGATCCGATCCCAATGAACCCATAAGTTCATCTTTTTCCATCTTGTAAACCTTGGTCTGACCAATATGACCAAGTCTAAGATGCCATTTCAAAACTTGATTGGTTTCATCCCTACCACGTTTTCTAGTCATAGTATTCACAACTACTTTGTTGCTGAGATTTAGATGATATAATCCATTTAACAATGTAGCAGTACCCACTAGTTTATTTCTGAAATAAATTTCGCAGGAACCATCACCAATAAAAAATGAAAAGCCTTTTCGGTCCATGACCGGAATAGATACAATGTTTTTGTGCCCCTTGGGCAAAAAAAGTACATCTTCTAAAGTCAAAACAAAGCCGAATTCTAAACCCAAAAGAAGTGATCCTATGTCGGTTGCCTCGACACTATGCCCGCTTCCGACTGTGATCATAACTTCTCTAGCTCCAAGCTTCTTACTTTGTTCCAGATCCTTATTCACTGTACAAATATGAGAACTAGCACCAGAATCCAGTATCCAGGAAGTAGAAAATACAGTAGCAGAACAATTTTTTTCCAAAACTAAAAGTTCTGTACCTGAAGTGCCATGAAGAATCGAACAGTCTCTAGCCCAGTGGCCCAGATCACCGCACTTGAGATAGGCATCCTTCTTCTTCTTATTATTCGGAACCGTCGGGGCCTTGCCCTTACCCTTAAGGTCCTTAACTTGTGGTCCAGTTTGCTTCTTAGTCTTTTTCTTCTTATTCTTAGACCTCCGAGGTGCAGAAGAAATCACAAGGGCAGACTCCTTCATCCGCGGGGTCTTCATCTGAGACTGCACGGTCACTAGTTTGTTCATTAGCCCAGCTAAGTTACATGCAATCTAATTGCAGTTGAAGTTCATAACAAACTGTGAGAAGGTATCAGGGAGAGACTGTAGGATAAGGTCGGTTTGGAGAGAAGTATCCATTTTAAAATCAAGAGCCTCCAATCTCTCGATCATGGATATCATTTTGAGGACGTGTTCCCCAACCTTCTCACCTTCCTTGATCCTTGCACCGAACAGTTGTTGGATATCTCATATCTAGTAGTTCTGTTGTGCTCACCATAAAGTTCGGTTAAGTGAGATAGAATATGCCTAGCAAAAGTCATTTTCTCATGAGCTCTCTGAAGTTCATTAGACATAGAAGCCATCATGTATGCACGGACTTTTACGTCATCCTTAAACCACTTTTCGTGGTTTTCAATCTCTTCCTGATTGGCTCTGGTCCGCACAGGAGGCGCCGGAATGTCCGTCTCCAATATGTATCCCTGTGCCTCTAAACTGAGGACAATCATCAGATTGCGGAGCCAGTCTACAAAGTTAGGTCCAATCATGGTGTTCTTTTCAAGTAGAATTGCGAGTGGATTCATTGTCATATTGAGAGTTATGTCTGCATTAAGTATAACAGATTAATTAGTGACTTGTTATATTATGATCTGAGTATAGAATTAAGGTCTTTTCTATTCTTGTTACCCAGCTCCCACTATTTTTATCGGAACAACACACTCCCATATGAAATCCGGAAGTATCGTCGCTCTACTTCATAGTGGTGATCGAGTTCTTTATAAATCTTAATAGAGGGCAACCGAACAGGTTTCTAGTCTATTAAGTTTCATAAAGTGGTGTCCAACACCAACCCATCTAATGGATGATTCGATATTCTTTTTCCCCTTGTTCACTCCCCTCAACCTATACGGTTTCTATGGTTCGTGAACAAGTTAAGTTTATACCATCGACGCAAATTAGTTTCACAATTGAATCTTATCTGGCAACCTATCAGGTTTCTAGGCCCGGACAGCTCCAAGCTGTCGGGTCCGTTTACGTTTTCGGCTCATTTTTTCGCCCCGATTCCAAAATAATATTTTTCTACTCTTCATATTACTCATTTAAATCAGTTTTTCAAAAGAAAAATAGATTTATATTGTAACATAAAATCATGAAAAGTTAATTCTTAGATGAACAATAGAAAATCAACGATTAATACGATTATGATTCCAAATCATATACCATCTAATCAAGCATTCCAAATGCCAATATCGTATATATGATCGCAAGACCTACGCTCTGATACCACTGTTGGGATTCGGTGCCTAAAACGAAGGCCCAGCGGAAGCGGTAAAACGAAAATTAATTCGATCTGAATCCCTACGAGGATCGATCGAGCTACGTATATACGAATATAAAAAACGAATTCACAGGAGATATAGAAACTCACCCTTGTAGTCCGTTGATTAGATGGATTCTTTCTCTTGAGCTATTCCCCAAGCTTTAGTTGAATTCTCTACGATCCGAAGCACTCCAAGCACTTGAATGATCCAACGCCGAAAAAACCGCGTCTCTACTTGCCACGCGCCGGAGAAACGAACGGAATGACAACACTCGATTAACCTCTAAGGTTATGGCTAGAATCAAGTGATGCAGCTTTGATTATAACACTCTAAGTGTTTTAATGTTTGATCTCTCAATATTTCTTGATGTTTCTCTAAGAACAATCAAGAACAAAATGAAGAAAAGGAAGAAAAAGACTTGAGTATTATGAAAAAGGAACTGTAATATCCGTACTTTCTATTTTTAGTAATTTCTATTTTTGGTGCATGTTCGTTTCGGACGACTCGCTTGTTACTGTTTTGAAATTCTGAACCTACTTTGTTCTTGGAGATTTTCCGTTTGGACGAGTTTCGAGGATGTTTTTGCATAATTTCATCTTAAATTATATCTTGTCGCATGTACGTTCGATTCTCATAAAACTCGTTCGTTTTCGTTATTTCTTGGTTTGCATAAGTTTGTATGGATGAGTTGGTCGTGTTGAAACTTTCGGTTTGTTAATCCGACGTCGTATTGTGATTTTCGGACACTTGGGCCATTTTTGTAATTTTCCAAAGTTTAGGGGAATTTCTTTTTTCCTTATCGTATTACGGACTCTCCGGTGATCGGAGTTGTATTTTCTTTCAGTGCTCAACTCTGTCGTCTTGAATATTCCGTGTTCGTATTTCTGGATTCTGACCTTGCTTCGCATTTCGACTTCTTTTTGTGTTGTCGGCAGCAGTGTACTGAGCAGTACTGGACTGCTGCCTGAGTAGCGCACACTACTCCTGTTTTCCTTGCACGCGCTAGCGCTATGTGGTTAGCATACGCTAACTTGGAGTTAGTATCATGCGGTAACGATTTCAGCGGGCTGGGCAGTAAGGTCAGTATTTCGGCACTGGACCAGGTAGCGTACGCTAATTCAGCGTTAACGCACGCTAATTCCTAACATTAGCGCACGCTAATCATGTTAGCTTGCGTACGCTAACGAGAGGACAGTAGGCTAACTGCTTTTCCACACCCCGTTAGTGCACACTAATGCTTGTGCGTAGCGTGCCCTAAGCCTGTTTAATATAAATAGGACAGCAGCATCCAACTTCGTCATTTTTCCATCATTACTTATCCTTCTTGGCTTTGAGCGATTCCAGACGAGGGTTAGGGCCGATTCCGACTGAATATCATCATACACTACCATCCGTGCATTCCTTGCATGAATTCTTCAAGTTCCTAACACTTTCCACCATCCGAATCAAGGTAAGAATCCCTGAAACCCTTGTTTTGAGATTTTGGGGAAATTTTGGGGATTTCTTGTGATTATTAGTCCGAATTATCATTGGATTGTTGCTAGACTTCGATCGTGTACTTGTAATCCTTCGTTTTTATTGAGGATTTGTGGTTTTAAACTCCAAGTTTCCATTGTTCGTCACTTATAATCGACGATACCCAAGTTATGTTCGACAAATGGTTGCAGTGGGTAGAACTAGGATGTATTACAACGTTTTCGTAGTTTTAAGATTGGTTGTTGATCGTTATTGTGTTAGGATTAGATTTGTGGAGATTATTCGGGCCAAAACCTTTCTGTTCACCGTTTTCCTTTACGTCGTACTAATCAGGCAAGTACATATATTACATTTCGTTATATATGTTGTGTTTTCGAAATGAATGACGAATTGTGGTTTTCGGGTGCGTGAGTTGTGTTCCTTCCACCCGGAGTGTCCGAGGGGATGTCTGGGGGTCGATACTAAGGGGTACGTCCACGGAAGTGGACTTGGGTGTATGTGTGGTTGAACTTCCACCCGGAGTGTCCGACGGGATGTCTGGGGGTCGATACTAAGGAGTACGGCCGCGAAAGTGGACTTGGGTGTGTGTGTGGTTGAACTTCCACCCAGAGTGTCCGACGGGATGTCTGGGGGTCGATACTAAGGAGTACGGCCGCGGAAGTGGTATCCCACCCGGAGCGTTCGACGGGATGTCTGGGGGTCGATACTAAGGGGTACGACCACGGGATACCAGTTGTGATTTTGTGATATCGTATGATTGAAACTGATTTGATTGCCAATGTAGTATTCCGGAATATTTATGGCAAATGATTTCTGATTGAAATGATTGTGTAAAAACCGTATTTGTATATAATGTTGTGTAATTGTGTACTTGCACTAGCTATTCGAATGCTAACCCCTTAAATGGGGGAAATGCATCTTATGCATTTCAGGTACCGGGAGAACTGAGGAGTAGGCACGGGATATGCACGCAAAGGATGGGTTGGCATGATTATGAGGCTCGAGTCCTTAGTTATGTTGAGTCATTTATGTTGTTTGAGTATCGGAATTTGAATGGTTTTATTGTATTTGGTTAAAGTCCCCTGTGTGGGCAATGACTTGGTATTGACTTATATTTCACGTATGTCTATTAAAATGTTTTGGCCGAGGCCACGACCCCATTTTTATATTAATGTTTGTGTCTTTGGAATTTTTCTTGTACTGTATATGTGTCATGTGTTAGCCTGGTAGACCCTACGAGGGTTCTACGGCGTGTAATGTCCCATTTGAGAATTGGGGTGTTATAGGAACTCAAAGTTCTTTCTCTCTCTCTTACAATACAACTCACGTATGATGCACACACAAGGAGTCAAAAGGTAAGTTGTAATGATAAGTCTTCCATCCTATATGCAACTCACACCCACAAGATACAAATCATGCCACATGATTTCTAACCCCACAAAGTCTTGATCATGCATTAAACAATGGAAGAAAAGACAATGGGAAGGTGGGTGGAAGCAAGGTGGGGCGGCCATCATGAAAAAAACGGACGAGTTCGGTTCGTTTTGGACTCCCGTGAGTCCAAACAGATAAACTACGATTCCGTTCCGATGTATTTGTATCGATTAATTAATCCAATTAATTTTATCATATCAAATACATTACGACATAATTAATTTCTCCAAGAAATAATTATATCCATGAATTAAATTAATCACCGAGTAATTTATTTAATTCATTAGGCCGTAAATCAATTTATCCAATAAATATATTTAGACATCTAATGTCCCAAATTAGATATCCAATATCTAATATTCATATTGAGAGAATAAGCTTGATTCATTCCGTCGTCAATCCTATTGCGTGACTCGGTAGGTCCGTCTCAGTCAGCAATGGGAGGAACCAAAGAGTAGTAGCACCACGTAGCCAACCTGGCGGCCTACACTGTACCCTAACTGAGAACGAATGATTGGGATCATTCAAGAACCATTCTGTCGTGAATACCAGTATACGTATAAAACCCTTCTTTCAAATGTCCCGATCAAGTTATAGGGTCACGGTCAGTCAAACCCTATCTGTACTTGACGTTATGCATGCACTGATGCAAATCGAGATCATCGAGCTCTCGTGTATCCAATACAACTAGCTCCAATGCTTTGGCCAAAGACTTATGATCTCATCTGCTAATAACCGCATAGGACATATAACCCACTCACTAATGGGAGAAAGAATTGTATCTTGGTATTCAGTAGGACCTGCTACTTGCCCATTAAGATGCACGTCGAGGTTGACCCCCACCTCCCGGTTTATAGGGTCGAACTACTCTAATGAAAATCTTGACGTCACGAGCACATCCCTACTAAATCCTCAAGTCGAAGGTTCACGAATACCTATCACAACCTTTCGATTCCGTCATTGACTGTCCCGGAGTGAAATCCGTGTGACGAATCGAGGGTGAGTCGGTTCGAGTATACTAATCCGATTAACATACCTATAACGTGTGCTCCCACTAACCATTAGCGTTCGACGGGCACTCTCCATGTCAAAGAACACGTTATACAAGTCTTCACATAAACTTAACGCCCAGTCAAGTTTCATCGACTTACGAACGATTAAGTATTTGAGCTATAAACTTTTCCAGTACCGACCCCCTTATCAAATAAGGAGTGGAACATTTTGCTCTCAAATACACGGACTAGTTTCTATATGTATATTTACGAGTTAGGAATGCCAGTAACTACCAGTAAATAAAGAAACATTCATTGCCTTATATTATTGATTTACATAATTACAATTACAATGCCCTCACTCAACATTCTCTGAGTGGCATTCGAGGGCATACTCCTAACATGTGCCAACTGTCAGCCTACAGCTGATGAAGTGAAGAAATGGAGGAAGAACGAACTGATGAGATACTTTGTTAAACTCATCAGGGAGTACGCCATCTTCAATAAGGCAAGACACTAGCGGAGGCTGCAGAAGAATTTGCAAGGGTGTCGGAAAAAAGGACTGCTCCCCATGCAAGTTTTGATGAAATCAAGGTACCGAAAAGGTGATCGGCTTACTCATCCCGACGATTGGATACTTGCCTTCGACAAATCAGATGAACAAAGAGCGATATATCTAGATCGAGGCAAGGATTCCTTGGAGAACTGGTGGAGCGGAACCGACAATGATCCTGACAGGAGGCCCTGGAGACATGCTCATTACAGGAGTTAGCATGGATGCCCATTTACCATTGTGCTTAGCAGTATACAAACTCTGTATCTCTTTATTACTCAAGCATTGTAATCTTTTGTCTATTATCAATAAAATTCTATCTTTGAATGAAAGATTACAGCTCGTAATCTATGCTTACTATTTTTACTGTTTGATTACGAATTCAATTTATTTGCTGCAAACAACAAGTATAAAACTTGTTAAGACTAAATCTTTAAGAACTTGCCTACGAACAGTTCATAGGTTAAGTGGTATTCAACCTTTCACACTGTAAGATTGTACATGCATGCCAATCATAAGTTTAAGTTGTAATACCCATCCCTGTAAGATGTTTATGAATTCTTAGAACTTGCCTGTGAGCAGTTCGCATTTTTAGACTAAGTGCTGAAGACTATATCTTTTGACAGAAGACCAAGAAGTCAGCCTCTGGATCAAGATGTTATTTTTAAGAGGTTTTGGCATTATCAAAAAGGGGAAAATGTTGGGATAAACAAATCATGTAGCTTGTTTTGATAATTGCCAACATACAGTAATATTTCGGATAGCCATCATACAACAATGTTTTGATAATTGCCATCATACAGCAAGTCTAGCCATCATACAACAAGCTGCCTCAAGAAACCGAAAGGATTCGAAATACCTCTAAGTATGGAAACTGTCTAGAAACTCCATACATCATACTTCCATACAGCATTGGAGATACCCTACAGCGTTGAAGTCTACAGCCACAGTATTAAAGAATTATTATGTTGGATACAGCTTACAGGCTTAAAGTGTTAGGAAAATAAACACTTATCCAAGAGGACTGAAGACCGTTGTGAAGGAATCTACTTTATTCACTAAAGTCAGAACACCATTTGAAAGAAGTATTTAAATACTGGTCGGATAAAGTATTTAGATACCAACCGACAAGGACACTAGTGCATAATTGACCTAAGGTAACATATGTATGGTAACACTTTCTGAAATTCAAGTTTATCGAATATTTAAGTAACACATTGGTAACACTTAATCAATAGGTAACACTTAATGTATTACTTTTTTTATTAGTAACATTTTGAAGTAACACTTTTTTAATTGAGTAACACTTTGAAGTAACACTATAAAATAAGTAGCACTTGTAGTAACACTTTTAGGTATCACTTAATCTTTTTTAATTAGAAGAAGTGAATTATGATGAAATAAATATTTTCAACAGAAAAAAACTCTTCTGTGAGACTCTTCTCAAAACTTTTTGACAGACCAATCAACTTTTTTGATAGACTCTTTCTCAAAATTCCCTCGCACACAACATATCCGCTTCTTCTTCACAACTCAAACTTGTTCTTCACGAGGGATAAAAACTCTGTTTCTTCAGGACTCA
The DNA here is from genome assembly GCA_033398695.1 of Orobanche coerulescens. Taxonomy (NCBI): domain Eukaryota; kingdom Viridiplantae; phylum Streptophyta; class Magnoliopsida; order Lamiales; family Orobanchaceae; genus Orobanche; species Orobanche coerulescens. The sequence continues at coordinate 47,955,761 of CM065807.1, read as the reverse complement.
CGGACCGATTTGCATGGGTAAGTAATTTTGTTTCCATCAAATATCCCACCCCAGAGGAATATGTTTCATTGTTTAAGGCTGCGGTGAGTAATTTTGTTTCCATCAAATAGTTTTGGGTAATCTCTACGATTCCTGCATAATTTTTCTACAGTCATTTTTTTTTTCTGTTTAGTTTTTTTTTCAATTTCCTGAATTTGGGGTTTTTTCTGTTTGGGGATTTTATTGTCGTTGGGATTCAGGACTCTGTTTGGGTTTTTTTTCAATTTCCTGAATTTGGGGTTTTTTTTCTGTTTAGGTTTTTTTTTCAGTCATGCTGGTGTTTGTGCGCTTGTGTGGTTGGGATTCATTTTAGGACTTAAAGATTAAGTGGAATGAGCAAATGATAACATATTTTGACAAGCCAGCAATAATTATTGCTAATAATCCCATATAGCATGATCAAAAGAAAAGGTGCAGAATTAGTTGATATGTGCATCATATTTTCCAAAATAAGAGTATTTGGAATTGGAAATGCTAAAAATGGGATGCCCATTGCTTTCGAATTATTCCCATTGAAAGATACCTACTCACCAGCTTGAAGATGAATAGGGATCAACGAGTGAACTTTACAGACAGACTACAAATATATACATCCCTTATATTGTGGGATCATATTTATATGAAAATCACTGGGACGCTTTTCCTTGATTTTTCCAACAGATTCATTTAACGCTAGTTTTGCATATGTTGTGGCATATTAGAAGATTATGTGTCAGAAGCTTTCGAAGCCATTCCGGAATCTCAGTACCTAGACACTTTGCAAGAGCCCATGCATCCATCTCCATCCTCTTTAGCTCTATACAACGAAGAACATTAAAAATCATTCTCTATCATTAAATATCTTCATATGATCTCTTATTCATTAGTTTTAATAGAACTTCTGATTGAGCCTACTCAACCTCACAAAATCAGCTTGTATGGTGAGGTTAGCTCCCCCACTTAACTTTCGCCCTGTCTCTAGTCGATATGGGATCTCCAACACACACCCTCACACCGAGGGCTGGACATCTCGAGCGTTAAGTTGATATCTGCGGGTTGTCTGAAAACAGCCCAATAATGGGTGGCGCAATAGCATCACTAGGATAGGCTTTGATACATTTAGAACTTGAGATTAGGCCTAACCCAACCTCACATAACGGGCTTGTAAGGTGAGGTTTGCCCTCCACTCGAGTTTAAATATCATAATCATCAGTAGCTTAACTGCCAATTCTCAGTAATGCAAACAATACTCTGCATCCCAATAGCAGTTCTACAAAATTTAGATGCCAGAATAATGCTGACATCATATTACCTCATCCGTCCACCTAAGACGGCACCACTTCGCCTTTCCTCGCTACTCTCGTAGACTATATATATACATTAGGCATTAACTGTCACCAATAATTTTCCTGAATTAGACGTCCAAGAAGCAGGCGACCCCGATATGATTATAATGACAACAGCCAACAAGAAAGCTTGCTATGAATGCATATAACCCTTTAAACAAGGTTAAAGATAAAAGAGACAGCTAAATTCCCACAAACCACATTCAACCAAAGAGAAGAGTCCAATGAATGACCGGTAAACTGATGCTTTGCAAATTCACCATAATTTTTTTATTAAAAAAATAGAGAGAGGGGAGAGGGGGAACGGCAGGATAACAACTCAGTGAGACCAAGTCCCAACCGGGTGATTGTCCATACACCGAGGCTTTCCGGATTCTCTCCTTCTTTACCTCCCAAAGTTCACTAGCTAACGCATCGCCTACTTTAGGAATACCACCATTTGCAGCCTGTTTAAAATTGGACAAGTATCTAAGCAACTTATTTTAAAATAATATCAGAACAAAATTTTGACTTAGATCAAGCATTCTCCTTTGGTTGTGCATCTGATGACTCCTGCCTAGCTCCTTTCAGAGGTAGACCTGGAGGCGCTTCTCCTTTCATAGCCGCAGCCTAAAGTCATAATTTATATGAACATAATTGATGCTAAATAAAAAAGGTTACTCATGAACCAATGTGTCCCATTTAAAAGTTCGTTTTAACAAGACAGCCCTCACTCTTTCCAAATCACAACTATCTTTCAGGTTCGGCTGGTATGAAAAAGATTTTGTTGAGCTCTCTAGCATATTCTAGGCACTTTTTTGCATCATCCTGAACAGGAAAATAAAATACAGAACAAACAGAAGAATAGAAAGAAAAAAAATGAAAAGGAAGTAGATAAAAAGAAAGAAATATAAGAGGTATGCTAAAAAAGAAAAAGAAAAAACAGACCTGGAAAACGGAAAGAAAAAATGGTCAGAAAAGAAGAATATAAGAAGAAAAGAAGAGAATAAAATGAAGAAACCAAATAGAGCTGAAATTATTAAAAGAAGAAAAGAAGAACAAAAAAATGGAACTAAAAATACATACGCAGAAGACGAGAAAAGATCGTAAAACTGAAAATTTATTGTAAACACATGGTTGAATTCCTCAAATGTGGCTCACGATACTCTTTTCTTGCAGAATTGATATTCAATGATCGGACCCAGTAAGAAGAGTATGTATGCTGTTCTTTTTTTTACTGTTCCATATTTTTCTTTAGTAGGGCTTATTGTTCCTTTTATTTTTAGCTCTACCTATCTCATATTAGTTATAAAGTACATACTTTTTCCATTATTTCCTTCTTATTCAATGTCCTTTCCATCTACATCATTTTTCAAGTATACTTAATTTGATTTTTATATTTAAATTATTGTTAACAAACTTATATATGAGTGTATATTTGACTTTGCATATTGTAAAGGTGACAGAATGAGTAGTTGGACCAATTTCTTACAATCTAGCAACGAGTATGAGAAGGGAGTGGAGGATTATCTGGATAAAGCATTTGCTACCCAAGCAATTGGTGATCAGATCACTTCCCCATGTAAGGTGTGTTATAACCCTTTTTGGCACCGCAGAGAGAAAGTGTATAATCATTTGATTGCGAATGGAATTCAACCCGGCACTGAAGGATGGAATTTTCGTGAGAAGGGTATCTCCTCAATGTTAAATGTGGAGAGTTTAGGTGAAGACAATGTCATCCAAGATGACATGGACGGTCTCATATATGATACTCATAGAGATATGGCATAAAGGTTTCCGCACAATCTTGAAGGGGTAGGAGGTGTGGCTGATGCATAGACTAAGAAGTTTTATCGGTTGGTTGAAGATGGAAAACAAGAGCTATTTCCAGGATGTAAAACATTCTCAAAACTATCATTCCTTATTTGTTTGTACCTTTTGAAGTGTGTTCATGGAATGACTAATTTTGCCTTTTCGGATATCTTGAACTTGTTGCGAGAATTATTGTCGGAGGCCAAATTGCCTAAGTCTTTCAACGAGGCAAAAAAATTGGTGAAAGATTTGGGTCTTCATTATGACAAAATTCATGCATGTCGTAATGATTGTATGCTTTATTGGAAGGAGCATGAAACTGCTACATCTTGCCATGTTTGTCAAGCTTCAAGGTGGAAAGAAAATGAGAACCAAAGGGACACTAGTAATGAATCTACTAAGCTTGCACATAAAGTACCCGCGAAAGTAGTTTGGCATTTTCCTCTTAAACCAAGGCTACAAAGGTTATACATGTGCTCGGAAACAGCAGAGTTGATGATGTGGCATGAGGAAAGGAGGGAAAAAGATGGATTTTTAAGGCATCGTGCTGATGGAGAGGCTTGGAAGGAGTTTGATCGACAATACTCGAGCTTTGCTAGTGAGTCACGTAATGTTCGTCTCGGTCTTGCGAGTGATGGATTCAATTCATTTCGGACCATGAGCACCCAGCATAGCACATGGCCAGTTATTTTAATTAATTATAACTTGCCACCATGGTTGTGCATGAAGTCAGAGTTCTTGATGTTGTCTTTGCTTATTCCAGGTCCTACCTCTCCTGGAAAAGACATTGACGTCTACCTGCAACCTTTAGTAGAAGAGCTTAAAGAACTATGGGAGTATGGGTTGGACGCGTATGATGCGTCAAAGCACCAAACATTTAAAATGCATGCAGCCTTACAGTCTACCACAAGTGACTTTCCAGGATATGCTATGTTGTCTGGTTGGAGCAACAAAGGGAAATTTGCATGCCCCTATTGCCATTATAAAACTGATCATCGACATTTGAGCAATAGTAACAAATCATGCTATTTGGCTCATCGTCGTGGTTTGGATCCCAATCATCATTGGTGGTATGATACGAAGTCTTTTGATGGGAAAAAGGAAGAGAGAATATATCCATATCGTTTGAGTGGGGCCGAAATTCGAAGCTTGCTGGAAAATTGGGAAAATAGTTTCGGAAAGTTACAGCCAAAGAAGAACTATAAAGACTGTCCTTGGAGGAAGTTCTCTATCTTTCAAACTTTGTCGTACTGGAAAGATAATATTTGCCCCCATCATTTGGATGTCATGCACATAGAAAAAAATGTGTGACAATGTGCTTTCAACTTTGTTAGACGTACCAGGAAAGTCAAAAGATCACCATAAGGCTCGATTAGATTTGCAAGAAATGGGGGTTAGACAGGAATTGCATCCCAAGAAATCAAATGATGAGCGGTATGTTTTGCTGCCGAAAGCATCATTTTCAAAGATGAAGGAGGAGAAAAGTATATTTTGTCATGTTCTGAAGAAAGCAAAGCTACCTCAGGGGTGTGCATCAAATATTGCTCGGTGTGTGAAAGTAAAGGAGGGAAAAATACTAGGGTATAAGAGTCATGACGCTCATATCATAATGCAGCATTTATTTCCGGTTGCGATTAGAAAAGTTTTGCCAAAGCATGTGGCTTTACCACTTATTAGATTAAGTGCATTTTTAGAGTCATATGTAGTACGACCATTGATCCGAAAGATTTAGATCGCCTTGAGACTGAGATTAATGAGACTCTTTGTGAACTTGAGAGAATATTTCCACCGTCATTTTTTGACATAATAGTCCACTTGCCGGTTCATTTGGTTGATGAAATAAAACTTGGTGGACCAGTGTGTGGTTGGTGGATGTATCCTATAGAGAGGTACTTGGGGAAGATGAAATCTTATGTTAAAAATAGAAGTCGCCCAGAGGCTTCTATAGCGGAAGGTTATCTGGCTGAAGAGTGTCTAATATTCTGCTCTAGATATTTGCATGATGGTGCAAAGAAGCGACGTAGAGGATTCTACCGAATTTATGAGAAAAGTGGTAAAGTTGATGAGGGATCTCCGTTGTTCCCTAAGATAGGCCATCCTCTTGGGTAGAAGAAAAAAGGGAAGAAAAATGGGACCACATTCAACTTGGATTCAAATACAAGAATTCTAGCTCATCGATATGCATTGTTCAATTGTGAAGACGAGCAAGTTAAGAAATATATCAAGTGAGTTGAAAATCAAATCATGTCTTATATGTTTTATCCTATGTTACAATATTGCATTAGACCAATTATTGTAACACTACACAATATACATGTTTTTAGAACAGGTAACACCTGTACCAATATTAAGTTTTATACATAGTGTACTAAGAACCTACACAATGCACATGTTTTTTAGTACAAGCAACACCTTTATCAAATCTTGTCTTATATGTTTTATACATTAGACTCTAATGTAGTTTTATGGTACCGATTAATTTAGGGCGCATGAAGAGTTTGTAAGAAAAAATTCCAGAGACAAGCGGAAAATAAGGTGGAGGGAGGCGCAACAACATAGTAATGAATTCATGGATTGGTTTAGAGAAAGGGTTGAGTTGGATGAAGTCAGTGATCATATTAAGTGGTTGTCCTTGGGTCCTTCAAATGTTACAAGGATATACACCAGATATTTTTGCAATGGCTATACGTTTTACACCAGAGAGCATGATGAGAAGTGTAAAACACAAAATAGTGGAGTCTCCTTGACAGCTTTAACTCCAAGCTTCGCTAGTAGCAAAGATAGCAACCCCATTCTTGGTAATGTAACCTATTATGGGATGATAAAAGAAATAATTGAGATAGATTACTGAAGTGCATTTAGCATCGTCTTGTTCAAATGTGATTGGTTTCATGTGGAAACTGACAACTATGGCATGACTCGTGTAAACTTTAAGATATTGTGTTCAATAGATGACCCTTTTGTCTTGGCATCACAAGTGCAACAAGTTTTCTATATAGAAGATGGTATTGAGGAAGATTGGCATTATATGCATAGAAAGTTGCCTAGAGACTTCCTTAACGAAGAGGTACAATGCGAAGACACATACTGGAGCAATGTTCGTGAACCTCTTGAGGATTTAAGTATTGCTATAGTTGATGATGATGATATAACTTGGTGTAGAGATGGTTCATCTGACATAGTTGAAGTTCGTCAAAATACCAACATTGAACCTTGCGTTGAGAGCCACGAAGATAATTCTGATATAGATGAGACAGACTGGGATTGGATGGAACCCTTGAATTAAGTTGGTTTGGTGTATCTATCAACAAATTTGAATAAAAATGATAAATACTTTTATTGTACTTTAAGGTCTGCTCTGATTTAGCGATAACATTTTTTTAATTTTGCGTTAAGGGTAAGAATGCTTATTACTTAGATATATTGGAATTTTCGCAGCTTTAAATATATTCCAGTTGTCTTCTTATTTCAGTAAAGTTCAGGTTAAAGTTGAGAATATATTGTAGTAGTTTGTCTCGTGGGATGAATATTAATCTTACTTATCTGATTTGCATTTTTTAAGAAAATTGGGGACGACGATAATTTGAAACCACATATCCTTATAATTAGCTAGGTTTTTATACTTTAAGATCTGCTGTGATTTAGCGATAATATTTTTTTAGTTTTGCGATAAGGGTAAGAATGCTTATTACTTAGATATATTGGAATTTTTGCAGCTTTAAATATACGCCAATTGTCTTCTTATTTCACTAAAAGTGCAGTTTAAAGTTGAGAATAATAGCAGTTTGTTATGTGGGATGAATATTAATCTTCTTTTTTAATATACTCTAGTTGTCTTCTTTTTTTGCAGGAAGTAAGGTTAATATGGCATGTTATGAAATAGCCAGGAAAATAAGGATCCCACAAAATAAAATGAAAATGAAGGAAATGGGACTTAATACAATGGCTTATGAATTAATTCAGTCAATGAAAAGTAAAAAAGCAATCCAAGAAGGTGGTCGAAGGTACTGACACGTACACACCTAGTGAAGATGAGAACCAATTAAGTGACGAGAACGGCATGGAGATAAGGACAAAAGCTGTAAACCTGAGGTCTCGCTCTAAGAAGGTATAATCTTCATAAGTTGAATGTGATCTTTGTAAGTTAAAGAAAATTCATATCTACTTAATAATGCTATTTATTAAAAAGCATGTAAAAGCACTCTAAAATTTTTCTGCATCACCAAAAAGCCCAGACTGGTCTTCTTTGCATCATCAGGTTGCTTATGTGTTCCGATAATGTAATATCCGCAATTTCGATTTTCGGCAATTTCTTTTTTTTACGGAAGTCCGTTTTTACGAATTTCTTGGGACCGTTTCATCATTCTGAGAATGATTAATTCTGCACTTTTTGTCATCTGAGTTCGTCTCGGTATTGTTTTGTTGAGTTCCGTGTTTCTTAACGACTTTTCCGCACTCGAGTTCGATTCTTGTGAATCTCGTCGAAATTACTGTTTCGAGTTTCCTGTAAGTCCGTTTAACTTTGTTAGACGTGTTGTGAACTTTGGTTTGGTTATTCGATCACGTATCGTGATTTTCGGACGTTTTGGGCCGTTTTCGTAATTTCCCAAAGTTTGGGGTAATTACTTCCGTTGTCGAATTTCGAGCCTTCGGGTGGTCGGAATCATGTGTTCTCTTAGCTCTTAGATTCGTCTTTGCGAGTTCTTCATAACCGTATCTTCGATTCGTATTCAGGTTCGGGTTTCGGTGTCGTTCGGATCGTCGTTGTGGTTCTTCATTTTGTAACTGGAGGTTGCTGGCCGGAACTGTAATATCCGGTATTTTTCTTTCCCTTGTATTTCACTTTTGGTATATTTCTCGGTCATAGTGACCCTCATGTATCTTTCAGTATGTCCTTCCTGTCAATTGTTGAATTGTATTCTCGTTATTGTTCGTTGTTTCAATTTTCCTCACATGAGTTCGACTTTGTTAGATCACCATTAATTTTTGGTGACTCCAAAAATTATAAATCTTTGCAATATTATAGAACATCGAGTTAGCTTTCCAATGGTTCAAACGGTGAGTCAATCGGAGTCCGGACGAGAGAGTTATGGTCGTTTCAGTTTTTGGCCGAGCACTTCCAGGAGCCTTTCGGCCGATAGGGGGGTCGATAGACTCTACTGCCGGCATTCTGTATGGGTATCGGTTGGGCCTATCGGCCGATAGGCTGGCCGATATGTAAATTTCTTCACCTTCGAACTTCCAGTAGCCTTTCGGCCGATAAGGGGGGGTCGATAGACCCTACTGCCGGCATTCCGTATGGCTATCGGTCATTTATCGGCCGATAGGCCGGCCGATAGGTTCTGCTGCGTTACCCTATAAATGTGTCGTTTTGAGCGAACAGCTCATTTTTCTTCCCCATTTTACACGGCGTCGCGCGAGAGAGACATAGAGGGAGAGAGAGTTCTTCATCCGGGGGTCGATTTTCATCATTTCTTTTCGGTTGTGAGGCTCGGATAATCAATCTAACGCGTGTTCTACGGATCGTAATACTTGAATCACTCAAGGTAATATCTCTTGAAACCCTACCTTTTTGGATAATTGGGGATTTTGGGGTTTTGTCCGATTCTTTCCGTTTCGTTGATGGATTCATGATGAATATGATTATTCTTGTTAGTATCATTAACATTCCTACGGATTCATGGTATATTTCGTGATTTTTACGGAATCGAGAGGGTTCGGTTGTGGTCCGCCCTCGTTGTTGTTTGTATACGAATATACATGAATCGTAGGCGGGTTTCCGGGAGTATTCCATTTCCATAATCGTTTAGAAGTGGTTGTGATTGTGCTATTCAAATCGTTAGGTTCATTTCCACGGCCCTTGCGGTCGTGTTCAACTCTTCCGCTCCGCTCGCGTTATCATCTATTTAATCGAGGCAAGTATTTTTGGAAACCTTTATGCTTAACGTGAAATAGTAATGTATATTGTGTGTGATTGCTCACCTCGGGAGGGTCCGACGGGATCACGAGGGAATCCAATGGTATAGCCCTGGATTCACGAGTTTGTTTCGCTAGCCACCGGGAGGGTCCTTAGGGATCACGGAGCGGGATCAATGGTATAGCCCTGTTCCCAAGGCGATGCGTGTGCGTGGTTTGTTTTATAATATGGCCACGGGAGGGTCCTTAGGGATCACGAGGGATCAATGGTATAGACACTGCTCCTACGGCAAATTGTTTGACTGCTTATTTCCTAAAGGACATGTCTAGTTTTGGTTTTAGAAAATGATATTGACGCATGTACTATGAAATGTGTAAGCGATTGGTTTGCCTTGATTACTTGTACTAGCGTAATTGCTAACCCCTCCGGGACCCGCTTTGGGGAAATTCGTTTTATGAATTTCAGTCGTTCATCGGGACGAGCGGCGCTGACCAAGATACGGATGATGGCCATGCGTGATGATTGTGCATAAGAGAAGTCTTAATGTCTTTTTGTCTTTTCATCTTTTATGGCTTTTGAACTAATAGTCAGTACTCGAGTACTTAAGAGTTCTTGTTCGCATGCATTGTATTGTTGTGTTTATGTTGTGTTGGATGATGATGTTATATTGACCGGTTGAACCGGTGGATTGTTCTGTTTTGCATCTTTATGACGTGGTGTTATTTTATCGTTTCTGTGAGTCGTTGTGTATGATGCTGTTCAACCTGGTGGGTCCCATATAGGGATTCACGGCGCTGTAATATACCTCGGATATCCTGGGGGTGTTAAAGAATATGATATCTGAGCCCTAGGTTTATGGATACATTGGCTTGTTGGTTTATTGGTTCTTGTGGTGTTTGGTCTTGCACATCATCGTCACGCCGCCATGATTCCGGTACTACCAAAGGTCCGTAAGTTTTCCTTCCTCTGCTCATTATTTCCTTGTATCGTACCTTTGATTCTCGACTTGTAATTGTTCTTCTCTCGTACTTACCCTCGTATGGCTTTTGCTACTTGTTTAACTCCAAAGATGGATGCCGGAAGAGGTCGTGGTCGCGGTCGTGGTCGTGGACGCGGCCGGACGTGGGGCACCGGTGGGCGGCCACGCCACGCTTCGGAGCCGGCAGCATCTGGCGACCGCCATAGCCATGCTTCTTCTCGAGAGCGTGCCGATCTTGGTATCGCGGCCGTAATGCAAAGAAATGGTAAACCGGATGGCGGCTATAGCTTAGGTGGTCCAACCCCAACCGTGCCCATGCTAATCGGGCGAGCGGATCGCCGGCTTCAGGATGTCATCAAGATGCATCCTCCCGGTTCGGGAGCTTCGACCCGATCGGCCGGGAAGGGTGGATCAAGGAGATATCCAAAGTATTCACCGCTACCAATCGTCCCGAGGACCGTAAAGTCCCTATTGCTCAATATTTTCTCACCGGGACGCTACGACCGGTGGGAGGCCGTTGGGCCCAAAGACCATCTTGCCGTCGTGGCTGAGTTTCAAGAGTTGATGGAGACCGAATATTGTCCGTGGTCTGGTCGACAGTGCTCGAGTGCATGCTTTCTACGATGCTCAACCTCGGGATATTCCCGTATCCCAAGCTATTGCTGATTTCAACAAAGAGTTGGGTTATGTGAAGACCCAAGTTGTCGCAGAGCGACAAAATTTTCCATTTTTCCAGAGGATGAAGCCGCCCATTCGGGACTATATGTCCGGCTCGTCTGTACTACCTGAAGGATTATCGAGTCGAGCCCTTGCTTATGATATGTCGACGGCGAGTGATTTGGCTCGTGAGAGCAAGAAGCGAAGTCGGTCGGAAACTTTTCTCGTCCCAAGAGTGGAGGCCAGAAATCTCGAGCCGCGAATATTTCTACGGCGGTTCGGCTCGTTTCTCTTGGAGCTTTGGTGCCGCGAACCCCCGCTCGTGAGCTTACATGCTTTAACTGCGGCCTTTCGGTCATAAGAATCGGACTGCCTCGTCCGCCTTTAACTTGTCATACTTGTGGTCACGGGCCCACAAGGCTTCTTTTTGTGATCGGCTCAGATACTTCGCGGTGCCTGTTCTTCTCACCCAAAGACCTATGGAGCCGAGTGTGAACCAGTGGCTCATTTGCTCGCCGCCTCCACCGAGTGCCGGCCGAGGTAGGGGTCGGGGTCAGCCCGCTAGGGTGGAGCTTCCAAAGGTCGGCTCGCTCACCACGTATCTATGAGATGAGGAGAGCCGATGATCCAAAGAGCCATCGTGGCGGCAGTACCGTTCATATCCATTCTCATCCTGTCAGTGTGCTTTTGATTCGGGTGCTACGCATTCATTCATTTCTCTAGAGTGTGTACGCCGTTTGAGTCTCGACTGCTTGTCACCTTGTGAGCCTTTCATCGTTAAACTTCCTAGCGGTGATAGAATTGTCGGTGATCGAGAAGTCCGGGACTGTTCTGTGATTATTTGTGAGAGGGCTTGGCTCTCTAATCTTATTGTTGTGGGTATCGAGGGCGAGGATTTAATTCTCGGGAATGATTGGCTCGAGCGGCATGGTGCAATCATGAACTACCGCACGAGGATCATTACCATGTTAGCCGAGGACGATCAACACTCTTTTCATGGGCGAAAGAGAAACCAGAAGCTTGTTATTAACGCCTTGAAGGCGGTGAAATTCCTGCGAAAAGGATGTACTGGTTATTGGTGCTACGCCTTGAAGGCGGAGAATGGTGGAGTCGAGTTTTCATCGATTCCAGTCGTTAGTGAGTTCCCCGATGTATTTCCTGACGAGTTGCCGGGATTGCCGCCGGATCGTGAGGTTGAGTTTACTATAGAGTTAGAGCCGGGCGCGGCTCCGATTTCGAAGGCGCCGTATCGCATGGCACCTTCAGAGATGGCCGAGTTGAAGAAACAGTTGAGTGAACTTCTTGAGTCGGGGTATGTTCGACCGAGCGCCTCGCCTTGGGGCGCACCGGTCTTGTTTGTGCGTAAGAAGGATGGTTCACTACGTTTGTGTATCGACTATCGTGAACTGAACAAGGTGACCATCAAGAACAAGTATCCTTTGCCGAGAATTGACGACTTGTTCGACCGATTGCGAGAGCTGCGGTATTCTCGAAGATTGATTTAAAATCGTGGTACTATCACTCCGAGTGAGAGAGTCCGACGTGCCGAAAACGGCTTTTCGGACGAGATACGGACATTATGAGTTTGTAGTTATGCCTATCGGGTTAACTAACGCTACCGGCGGTGTTCATGCGCTTGATGAACAAAGTCTTTATCGAGTATTTGGATAAGTGTGTCGTCGTCTTCATTGATTTATATTTTTATTTATTCGAGGAACGAGGAAGAGCATGCCCATCATTTGCGGATAGTGTTAGACATTTTGAGGGCCGAGCAACTCTATGAGAAGTTCTCGAAATGGGAGTTCATTCTGAAGGAATTGATGTTTTTGGGTAACTTGATTTAATCAGAGTGGGTTCGTGTAGTTACGCATAAAATTGAGGCAGTGTTGGATTGGGCATCGCCTACAAATGTGAAGGAGGTCCGTAGTTTCTTGGGTTTGGCGCTACTACCGTAGGTTCGCCGAGGGTTTCTCAAAACTAGCTCGACCACTTACACTGATTGCTCCGTAAATCCGAGAAGTTAAATCTGGACCGATGAGAGGCGTCGAGTTTTGAGGAGTCAAGAAGCGTTTGACTTCAGCCCTGTTTTGGCATTGCCATGTGGCAACGAGGGTTTCGCCGTTTTTAGCGATGCTTCGGGTCGTGGTCTTGGGTGCGTGTTGATGCAAAGACGGCAAGACCATTGCCTATGCGTCGAGACGCTTGAGGCCGTATGAGCTTAACTACCCTACTCACGATTTGGAGTTAGCGGCGGTGGTCTTTGCACTCAAGATTTGGCGTCACTATCTTTTCGGCTCGCATGTCGATTTTTACCGATCATAAAAGTCTCAAGTACATATTTACTCACGAGAGTTGAATATGAGGCAGAGGAGGTGGTTAGAGTTGATTAAGGATTATGACCTCGAAATCCTTTATCATCCGGGTAAGGCGAATGTCGTGGCCGACGCCTTGAGTCGGAAACCGATTGCGTTGCGAACGCTTGAGGTCCTTACGCCTCGCCCGAGCTTCGGCGGGCCTTGATCGGGTTAGATGTTGAGGTTTCTTTGCTGGATCTGTCGGGCAACTTTGTGCCTTAGAAATTTCGCTGCCTTTGATCGATGAAATTAAATCAAGCAATTAGAGGATCCGATGATTACTCAAATCCGAGAGAACGTTCTTAAAGGAAAGTCTCCGGGTTTGTGATTCACGAGGATGGCGTTTTGAGATTCAGTCGGCTTTGTGTGCCGAACGACTCGGAGTTGAGGCGAGTATTTTACGGGAGGCCCATGCTACACCTTATTCCGTTCATCCCGGTACGAGTAAGATGTACAAGGACACGAGGAGGAACTTCGTGGAATGATATGAAGGAGGAAGTCGCACGGTTTGTGGCGAGATGTTTGACTTGCCCAGGTCAAAATCGAGCATCGCCGACCGTCAAGTTATTGCAATCACTTCGCTCGGAATGGAAATGGGAAGATATATCGATGGATTTCGTTACGAGTTTGCCGAGATCGAGGTCGGGCATGAATATGGTATGGGTGATTGTTGATCGCCCGACCAAGTCGGCACATTTTCCGGGCATCAAGGACACTTGGGGCCGGAGAAGTTAGCTCGTGTGTTTATTGCGCAGATCGTGAGACTTCACGGTACTCGAAGTCTATTGTTTGGATCGTGACGGCCGCTTTGTATCGCACTTCGGCAAAGGCGGTGCATAAGGCGTTAGGTACCGGTTGCGTTTGAGTACCTCTTTTCATCCCGATCGGATGGGCGGTCGGACGCACTATCCGGACATTCGAGGACATGTTGCGTGCTTGTGCCCTCGATTGGAGTAGTGATCGGGAGGAGCATTTGCCATTGATCGAATTCACGTACAACAATAGTTGGCACGCCACAATTCGGATGGCACCGTATGAGGCACTTTATGGCGGCGATGTCGATCGCCGATTTGTTGGAATGAGGCGTCCGATTTAGTCGGGACCGAGCCGGATGTCGTTTTAGAGACGAGGCGGAAGATAGAGTTAATTCGAGAACGGATGTTGATCGCCCAGTCGACGAAGTCATATGCCGACGTCCGTCGTCGACCTTTGGAATTCGAGGTGGGAGACCACGTTTTGCTAAAGGTGTCGCCGACGAAGGGAGTTTTTCGTTTTGGGAAGAAAGGAAAGCTGAGCCCGAGATTTATTGGACCCTTTGAGATTCTCGAGCGAGTCGGTGAATTAGCGTACCGTTTGGCGTTACCTCCAGCCTTGAGTCATGTTCATAGCATTTTTCATGTTTCCCAGTTGAGGAAATATGTTCCGGATCCTAGTCACGTCATCGATTATGGCGAGGTTGATATTGCCGAAGATATTACTTTTGAGGAGCGTCCTTTGAAGATTTTGGAGCATCGTGAGAAACGACTGAGGCATAAGACCATCCCTTTGGTCAAAGTTCAGTGGTCGAGACACGGTGTCGAGGAGGCAACTTGGGAAACCGAGGATAGCATGCGTGCTAGGTACCCGGAGTTGTTTGTTTCTTAAGTTTCGGGACGAAACTTATTTTTAGAGGGGTAGAATGTAATATCCGGTATTTTTCTTTCCCTTGTATTTCACTTTTGGTATATTTCTCGGTCATAGTGACCCTCATGTATCTTCAAGATGTCCTTCTGTCAATTGTTGAATTGTATTCTCGTTATTGTTCGTTGTTTCAATTTTCCTCACATGAGTTCGACTTTGTTAGATCACCATTAATTTTTGGTGACTCCAAAAATTATAAATCTTTGCAATATTATAGAACATCGAGTTAGCTTTCCAATGGTTCAAACGGTGAGTCAATCGGAGTCCGGACGAGAGAGTTATGGTCGTTTCAGTTTTTGGCCGAGCACTTCCAGGAGCCTTTCGGCCGATAGGGGGGTCGATAGACTCTACTGCCGGCATTCTGTATGGGTATCGGTTGGGCCTATCGGCCGATAGGCTGGCCGATATGTAAATTTCTTCACCTTCGAACTTCCAGTAGCCTTTCGGCCGATAAGGGGGGGTCGATAGACCCTACTGCCGGCATTCCGTATGGCTATCGGCTGGGCCTATCGGCCGATAGGCCGGCCGATAGGTTCTGCTGCGTTACCCTATAAATGTGTCGTTTTGAGCGAACAGCTCATTTTTCTTCCCCATTTTACACGGCGTCGCGCGAGAGAGACATAGAGGGAGAGAGAGTTCTTCATCCGGGGGTCGATTTTCATCATTTCTTTTCGGTTGTGAGGCTCGGATAATCAATCTAACGCGTGTTCTACGGATCGTAATACTTGAATCACTCAAGGTAATATCTCTTGAAACCCTACCTTTTTGGATAATTGGGGATTTTGGGGTTTTGTCCGATTCTTTCCGTTTCGTTGATGGATTCATGATGAATATGATTATTCTTGTTGGTATTCTTAGTTTCCCTACGGATTCATGGTATATTTCGTGATTTTTACGGAATCGAGAGGGTTCGGTTGTGGTCCGCCCTCGTTGTTGTTTGTATACGAATATACATGAATCGTAGGCGGGTTTCCGGGAGTATTCCATTTCCATAATCGTTTAGAAGTGGTTGTGATTGTGCTATTCAAATCGTTAGGTTCATTTCCGCCGGTCCCTTGCGGTCGTGTTCAACTCTTCCGTTCCGTTCGCGTTATCATCTATTTAATCGAGGCAAGTATTTTTGGAAACCTTTATGCTTAACGTGAAATAGTAATGTATATTGTGTGTGATTGCTCACCTCGGGAGGGTCCGACGGATCACGGAGGGAATCCAATGGTATAGCCACGGATTCACGAGTTTGTTTCGCTAGCCACTCGGGAGGGTCCTTAGGGATCACGGAGCGGGATCAATGGTATAGCCCTGTTCCCAAGGCGATGCGTGTGCGTGGTTTGTTTTATAATATGGCCACTGGGAGGGTCCTTAGGGATCACGGAGCGGGATCAATGGTATAGCCCTGTTCCCACGGCAAATTGTTTGACTGTTTATTTCCGGAAAGGACATGTCTAGTTTTGGTTTTAGAAAATGATATTGACGCATGTACTATGAAATGTGTAAGCGATTGGTTTGCCTTAATTACTTGTACTAGCGTAATTGCTAACCCCTCTGGGGACCCGTTTTGGGGAAATTCGTTTTATGAATTTCAGGTCAGGTTCATCGGGACGAGCGGGCGCTGGACCGAAGATACGGATGATGGCCATGCGTGATGATTGTGCATAAGAGAAGTCTTAATGTCTTTTTGTCTTTTCATCTTTTATGGCTTTTGAACTAATAGCTGTACTCGAGTACTTAAGAGTTCTTGTTCGTCCAGATTGTATTGTTGTGTTTATGTTGTGTTGGATGATGATGTTATATTGACCGGTTGAACCGGGTGGATTGTTCTGTTTTGCGTCTTTATGACGTGGTGTTATTTTATCGTTTCTGTGAGTCGTTGTGTATGATGCTGTTCAGCCTGGTGGGTCCCATATAGGGATTCACGGCGCTGTAATATACCTCGGATATCCTGGGGGTGTTACAGGAACTGTGCGAAGCGGCGTTGAAAGCGGCGCTGCCAAGCGCCGTGTCTTGCGCTGGGTCGGCCAGGACCAGCAAGTCTGTCGAGACATGGCCGAGAACCCGCGCAAGCTTTGCGCCGGGTGATGCGTCGTGTCGGATACGGCCGAGTCATACGCGCGGGCACCTTGCGCCGGGTGTTGCGCCGTGTCGGTCAGGTCGCGCACTGACCCGCAACCCGGCGGTAGACACGGCGCTGGTGTGGGCCGTTTTCTGCGCCGTGTTCGGCAGGTGTATATATATGGCAGGACAGTCTGGTTTACACCCATTTTTCCCATTTCTTCACTTCCTTTTCGCGGCTGGGACTTGGAAGGCACGAGGAGATGTTGTTCCACTGTAAATCCATGAAGTTCCTGAGTCCATAACATCGATTAATCATTCCATAACTTGCTCTAATCTTCCGAATCAGGGTAAGTTTTCTTAAAAATCTAGTTTTGGGGATTTTGTTCGATTTGTCCGTTTAATCCGTTTTAACTCAGAATAGTGATGGATTGATGATTGTTAAGCTATATTATCTCGAATTCCTTGTTATTACATGGTTGGATTGCCACGGATTTGTCGTTTTATTGAGTATCTTATCGATGCCTTGAAGGTGTTCGATAAAATGTCACAAAGAGAATCCGAACGTTCTATGATTATTCTTCCTCGTTCGTTCGTTAATTTATTGATGGTATGATGTTAGGGTCAGATTCCTTGTGAAGAACTCGAGTCAGAACCCTTCCGTTCATTGTCTTCTTTGTGGTACAAGCTTCCCGGTCGAACCGTGTTCTTCGGGGTATTCGGTAATGGTTATTAAGGCAAGTATCTTATTATACGACTTGTATCTTGCGACTAGTAATCACGTATGAGATTTATGATGATTTTGTTTGCCTTCATAAATATGTTCCATTTTAATTGGTTGTGTATTCCGAAATTTGAAGGCTTTGTGATAATAGTGTATATTGGTATACGTGTTAGGTGTTGTGCTATTTGTG
Organism: Orobanche coerulescens; assembly: GCA_033398695.1. Classification (NCBI taxonomy): domain Eukaryota; kingdom Viridiplantae; phylum Streptophyta; class Magnoliopsida; order Lamiales; family Orobanchaceae; genus Orobanche; species Orobanche coerulescens. The sequence continues at coordinate 47,938,056 of CM065807.1, read as the reverse complement.
CAGGATTGCGACATACATATGGGATGGTTGTATACTTGGTTGTGTAATGTATTGTGTACCAATCGTGTGTTATGTTGGTTGTGTGTCGTTGATTGATGATAGTTGTTGCGAGTGTCGAGATTGTGTTATGTGCGTGTGATGTACGATTTTGTGGTGATCAACGTGATTGATTAACTGTGCTCATTGCCGTATGTAATGTGAATGTGAACATGAATATGTGTGTGACCGCTAAGTTCACTCGTGTTGGTTCGACGGGACCTACGAGGACTCGTGGCAGTGGACTACGGGGTCAGAACTTAGTGAGGTACTGAGGTCCAATCGTGCTGGTCTGACGAGGCCTACGATAACGCATGGCAGTGGATCATGAGTTTCGGACACAGTGTGTCCAACCGGGTGAGCTCGACGGGGCTTACGGTGACACGTGGCAGTGGACTACGGTGTCAGGACTGTGTGTGTGTGATTGTTGTGATTGGAATAGTCTGTGTGGGTTGTTGAACCTACGGAGACACATGACAGTGGATCACGGTGTCGGAATTGATTATGTTTGTTTATTTGTGCGTGGTGTAGTCCGTGCGGGTTGTTGAACCTACGGAGAGACGTGACATTGTATCACGGTGTCGGAATTGATTATGTTTGTTTATTTGTGCGTGGTATAGTCCATGCGGGTTGTTGAACCTACGGAGACACGTGACAGTGGATCACGGTGTCATGCGCATGATTATTTTCAAATCAAAGTTTTGAAAGGAAAAGTTTTATGAAAATGAATGTTGGACCGAGTCCTAAGGTTGAGTAAATGTTTCACGTATTGTAAACTGTTGAGTTATGAAACGAGATTTGGGTTAAGGCCCTAAAGTTTCTCGAAAGGTTTTGTGAATAAGAACTTGAGGTCTTAAAGGTTTTGAAATTCCAAAAATTCCCGAGATGATAATCTTATTTTTGAATGCTTCATAGCTTATCTTCCCTTGTGAAAACCTCCCGGGAATTTTTTGATACTTGATTATTATATTTGATTCACGATTACTATTTGCTTGTTACATTTCGTATGATTTGATACTTGCACTAGTAAAACAGTGGAGTTTTACTAACCCCCGAGTAATCGGGGGGTGGATGTCTGTTTTGCGTCCAGGTACATGCAGATTCAGGGGAGCAGTCACAGGATTGGTACAAGAGGATGACGAGCTACGATACTAATCAAGAGTTGAGAGTTGTTTTAATTTTCGTTGTGTTGTCCGAGTTGATTTCAGTCTTCCACTGTATTGTGTTTCGACCCCTGTGTGGGTAATGTTGTATAAGTCAATTTTGTTGATTGAGTCGTGTGACCTCATCGGTCTGTGTGTTCGCGTGTAAGTGACCTTAACGGTCTGTATTATTTTATTGTTTGACCCTAGCCGGGCAAGCATTTGGTCATTTTGTAAGGTATAGCCTGGTAGATCCTCGTGAAAAGGGGTCCACGGCGTATAATATTCCCATATGGTTTTTGGGGTATTACAGATACATCGCGTAGTGGGCAGCAGGTCTTATTACATTAGGTCTTATTACATCACCAAAAAGCCCAGACTCATCAATTTATGCTGCCATGTGCTAATATTGATGTTGGCAGCAGCAAAAAATGGCTGCTGAAAACAACACACAACATATCATTATATTTATATAGGTTGTTTTTAAGCAGAAACTTACTTTCCATGCTTCGTACATAATACTGCTACATAGAGCGCGAGAGCTGGATGTGGTTAATAAACATTGCAGCATAAATTGATGAGCATAACTGTTAACATTACCTTTGTGGTTTTAAGTCGAAATGAGAAACTCATACACTTAGGCTACTTCTGAAGCTTTTTTGCTTTCTTTTTTATTGTTCATGGAGAAAATTATTCTGGTTAAGAATATGTTGAAAATCAGGTTTTTTAATGATTTGAAAAATTCGAACGAAATGAATGTTTGATATGATAATTTTTTTGTTTTTTTGTTTTTAGCTTTTTATGTTTTTGTTATGACTCTGCTTCATTATAATTGTGGGATTGTAATGATTTTATTCATTGATTTAGTAAAGTGGTTGAAGTCGAAATGTTATCCTGATAGAGTTGCGTTATTTTAATATTGTAATTCTCCTTTTCAACGATTTTCTATCAATGCTTTGTTGAGGAAATTGTGATTAGGTATTCCCATGATCTCTTTCGTATTTTCAGGCCGAGTTAAAATAAGTGATTTATGTGAATTTTATCAAAATGAAAAACTCGTACACTTATTTTGTTATTCATGGAGAAAAATATGTGCATCGTTATACATAGGGCAGGTATAAGTTTATTTATTTTTGCAATCTGTGGAAAATACTTTCTTTTACCAATTTTCCAAAGTACATAAGTTAATACATAATCAGCTCAAAATAATGGTTTATAAATACGCCTCAATCATATTTATCGTTCATGTTTTGAAAGGTTTCGGCGGTTAAAGACCCTACTGGTAAGATGAAAGAGAAGACAGATGTTTCCTCGATGTCGATGGCAGCTCAAGCTAAGATGCGTTATCCAACTATAGTAGAGAATTCTGATGAAAGGGTAAACAAGTCTAGCGCGCAAAAACCAGCGTTCCAAAGCCAACAGGACAAAGAGGTTGAGCGTGGTCACAAAACAAATATAGGGCAGACCAAGACAATGGTTGCACATGGATCACTCATTGATTACATTATGATGAAAGCAATGTTAAAAGAAAAGGAAGTGAGAAAGAAACAAAATGAGGTATTCATGCAACAAACTAATACTCAGCCAAATGTTTTGCAAGTTCTGAAACATCAAATTGCTGGTTCGCAAATGGAGAGATTTTGTGCAGCAAATTCGTTCCTATATGACTTAGAGGAAGAAAATCAAAATAGTATGTACTCAGATGAACTGGAATCAGTGCATGAATCTGATGATGATGTTGAAGGTGGTAATGATGATGTTCAAGGTGGGAATGATGGTGTTCAAAGTGGTAGTGATAAACAAAGTGATAATGTTTCACTATCCAAGAATTTTAAAGCGTTTAATTCTGATTATTCATAATGGTGGAATTATACATTTTTATACTTGCCTTTGTTGGTTTATATATAGCATTGTCAAAAGTGAAGCGGACTAGAGGACCAACTACGTGCAAAGATGTCCATGAATGGACATTAGATGATCATAAGCCATTAATTTTGAATGAAAAGGGGAAGCCTATTGGCCCTGACAAGAAGACCTTAGATAAATTTTCAAGGTTTCTTGGCACTTTAGCTCGTAACTCATGTCTTGCGCCATTGAACAAAATTAATTGGCATAAGGTCCCCGATAAGGACAACATTTGGGAATTTGTCAAGGTTCGAGTCTATTAATATGCTTAGGGACTATTAAATTCTTATCTCTTTGAATATCCCTCAAAATGTCTTATTATCTATGCAGACTAAATTCATAATCTCTGAAGAATGGAAGGACTATGTGTTGGCAGCAGTTGGAAGGCTTTGGCGCCAACATAAAAGCATTGTAAAAAAAAGGCATTTTAGTGCTTACGACAATGATAATGAGAGATTGGAAAACGCTTCCGATAATATACCAAAAGCTTATTTTGAGCAATTATTAGATTTCTGGAAGTTAGATGTCATTGAAGTAATTGTTATTCTTTTATGTTATCCAAGATATTCACGTCAAATTTCACAAAGTGGCTTTTTCAAAGAAACTTTCTAAGTTGTGTTTATTTTATTAACAAGCAGGAAGAAAGTAAGAAGAACAGAAAAAGTAGTACCAACCAAAAAGATAGGCACACTATGGGTCCCATCAGCTTTGCAAGGAAGGAATATGAATTAGTAAGTTAATTACAATGAATAATAATTTGCTTATTTATTTTTCCGCATCGAGGGAATAGAGCAAGGGGGAGCCCTTCAGCTTTACGGTCATGTATTTTTTTTTTGAATTCTGGTGTCTATAATATTTCCATACTAGCAACAACAAGATAATGAGAAGAAACGACCATCCGAAGCACAATTGTACAAAGAGTCTCGTAAGAGGAAAGTGGGAAAAATACACAAAACGTGTTACGAGCCTATTAAAGCTAATATTGTAAGTATTATTACCTTTACATTTATTAGGTTTCACTTTTCCCATCTCAACTTTGCTAGATTTTAATAATGCTTCCATTATTTCTGATGTAGGACAATATGGATGAAATTCAAATGGAAAGGCAGATTGATGGAGATAAAGCATATCATGAAGTAATGAAGATTGATAACAGAGTTAATCAGAGGCAGCTTGGAAGGTGTTCAACTATCAAAGGAAAAAAGAGTAAGAGCACTATAGCCGTGGGTGGTGTAATCATCCTGCATTTAATTTTTGAAACCATATAAGGATCAAATAGTGAAAGATACAGTTGGAGAAGTCATGAAGATGTTCAAGCAACAACTACCTCCTGAAACTTTTACTAATTTGGCTCAATCGCTCGGAAACGTGTCATCTGATTTAGAAATCACGAAGCATCCTTCTAAAGATCCGAATGTTGAAGAGCTTTAGGAGGTATTTTTTAATTTTTGCTGTTTATTTTTTTTGTTGTTGTTCTGGTTTGGTGTTTCTTTTTTGGTTGCTCTATTTTGCTGTTTCTTTTTTTTTTTTTGGTTCTGGTTTGCTGTTTTTTTTTTTTTGGTTCTGGTTTGATGCATGCATGCATGTTGTTCCTTGTTCTGGTCCTGGTTTGCTATTTCCAAATTAGACCTAATATGATTGTTGTTTCTTTTTTCTTCTTGTTCTGGATCGCAAGCAATTAGGACACTGCACTGCTGCTATTTTGCTATTTTGCACATTAATACTGGAAGACTTTTTCCAATTATTGTCACTGCACTGTGATATATTTGTTGTGATGCTATAGATTGTAATGCTATTGTTTTGATACTATTGTTGTGAATTGTGATGCTATTGTTGTTACTCTGACGCTATTGTTGTTGAACAATTGGTGTTGGTGACTTGAAGTTTGGAACTTCAAAATGTATATAGTATATACTATATTATCATTTGTTGGAAATAACCGAAGAACCGAAAAAAATACCCGATAGAATTTCGGTTCGGTTATTTTCGGGTAATGCAAAAAAAGTTGAGGAACCGTACCCGAAAATTTTAATTCGGTTCGGATAATGGGTATGACTTTTTTTACTCAATAACCGAAAGTCCCAGCCCTATGACACATGCCATTGTTAGTAAGATTAATTTAGCTCCAGTAATTGCAATAAATAAATTTGTAAAGGATCAGGTATCTTTGAGATTAATCATAGTTGAGGCTGCCTTTTGTATTTTCTGGTTATGAAAGCTGTTATGATTCCATGCAAGTAATTATGATGGATGTTTTATTTCTATAAGCAGCTTGGCAACGCAGGATTGTTTTTTTACACTTAATTTTTGCTGCGTCTTGTAACTTGGTCATTGCTTTTTTAATGATCAAAGAGGCCTTTGCAGTTGTGAATTTCAGACGACACCAAGTATATTTGTACTGTGCACATTATTTCACAACATATTTGCTTTTCTTCTACCATTTTTTTGCAATAAATTACTGCTGGAAAAACAGGATAAAAGAAGTGCAGAATTATCGAAAGTGTTAAATTTCATTGAACAGGTGCCAGAAATTTATTGATACTTCCTGTTCCTCTTGTTATACATTCTAGCTCTGTTTGGTAAGTATTGTGACATACTTGAGCCTTTTCTTCCAACTCTCGTTAAATGGTAATTATTTTCTTGTTTAATGCCTCTTCACATCCAAGTTTGATCATTCATTCCTGATGGTAGCTTCAGATCTGCTTACTCATCTTGCATCTGATTAATTTGTTTTGATTTGTTTTTCCTGATGGTATCGCTGTGCTTGCTCTTGCAGTAATTAAATCAAGATCTTTACTTTATGTGAATTGATATCGTTGTTCGTCGATTATCGATTTGACGCATTAGTGGCATGATTTATTTGAGATCATGTTTGTCGATCTGGGTTAAGAGGATGTGCGGATTGTTCTATTTTTTTTTTCATTTGGATTTCAGTAAAGAAGTATAAAACCCAGTAACATTTTTATGGAATGATCTGACAACACCTCAATCCTTGTGTGTGCAATGACATATTATTTTTAGATTTTTTAGAAATATTACTGTTGACGAATGAGCAAAATTGGAAAAATCGAGAGCGAAATTGGAACTTTTTTGTTAGTTTTGACAGAATAAGTTTCTGAATTATAACGATATATTAAGTGAAAGTATGAATCTATTCCGCTATATTTCAGACAGCGATTAGCCTCATGAATATATTAAGTTTATTTTTTTGTAGGACTTTGGTATGAGTTTGGAACGATTTTACAGGGGTACTCTTTCCATTATTTATTTACATGTAGTTTGAGAATAGTTTGTAAATTTTGATTACCTTTCTTTGATTTCACGTTTTCGGCATGTGAGAGTACATTTCTTAATGTGTTTCTTTCACGTATCTTTACTTAAATTTGGTGCATAATATGTTATCTGGTGGGAACTTTGGAGCTACTTTTATTTTATTATTTATTTATTTTACCTTATTCTTACTACAGGATGATGAAGATGATGTATTAGGGTAGCAAGGATTGATGAAGTTTCGAGAAACATGCATGGATAGGACGTTGAAATTGAAGATGAAGAAACAAATAAATGTTCTTTTAGAGATTATGTTTATTTTGGAAGAGATATATTATATGATTGGATTTTTGGGTTAAATTTTTTTTGTTTTGAACACAATATAGTGTGTTTCAATTGATGAATACTACTTTGTGGCTCATTTTTTACGATGACAGTTGAATATCAATAATATCATTCTATTTTACCTTCTTTTCTTGCTTTTGTAAGTTTTAATGTTATTATCAATATATAAGACACGTATAGAAATGATACTATAAAGTTGGTTAATAAAAAAATGTGTCACCCAATATCTAATAGAGTGTTACATATGTTGACGTAAAATGATACATAATATATAATAAAGTGTTACATAGTTCAAAAGATGAAGTAAAAAATGATACTAAAGAGTAAAAAGTGATACATAAAAAATTATTAGTAGCACTATGAATATGCTACATTAGTTTGAAGAAAGTGTTACATTAGGGAATTTTGAGTAGCACTTGAAAAAGTGATACGTTAGTATTGGAAACTGCTACCTAAGAGAATAGGTAGCACGAGCAGATGTTTCACTTATAAAAGTGTTACCTATTACCTAAAGCAACACTTTTAGGCCTTTAAGTAACACTTTTGGGGTGTTACATTAGGTCAATTATGCACTAGTGGGATCTTCAGACAAGGAGCAAAATCCGGATCTAGCATCTTGAAAGTCAATCAACCAATCAGAATGGATCTTTTCTCACCAACCAGCCAACGGAGATATTTATAACGGATCTATTCCAAAGTTATAAATAGTCCATGCAAGAGGACATTGCAAGCACTGAACATATATATATACACATATGGAGATATTGAACTTCATACGAAAGCATTATATTAAGCTTGAAAGAGCAAACATATTTCTTCGAGCCTACTGCAAAACCTGAGTGAAGAAATATATACAAGTGCTCAACGTGAACAACACATCATCAGCCTAAAGCTCATCAAGCATTCAAGTTGTTGTTCAAACCAGTGATTTCACCATTTTTTACCTTTGAGTAAACTTAGCCCTGTGTGGACTAAGGAAAAGTTATTCTAACCTGTGTGGGACGAATAGGACGAAGCTTCAATCTGTGTGAGAAGAAGCTAGTCAAAGATGCCAACAACCAATCTGTGTGAACGGTTGAAAGCTACAGTCTTTGTATCAATATGTGTGAACGATACAAGAGTAGGTTTGATTAAAGTAATGTAGTTGTGTACGTAGTGATTTTAATAAATATTTTGCTCCTGTGTGGAGGACCAGTGGACGTAGAGGGGTTTACCTCGAACCACTTTATATTGTGTGTTATTTACCTTCTGCTTTTGGTGTTTTCATAAACTGTGATTATTTATAAGTATACATTGCAGAACCCTGTACGCACTAAGCCAACAGGAGAAAGCCTAGTTTCTGTATTTACAACAACTCACTTAAACAAACTTCTGCTACGCAGTCTCATTTGAAAATCGTACAGCTTGTTGTACTAACACTTTTCCAAGTTGTATTCTGTATACTTAGTGGCCAACACTATATAAGTAAAAACACGTAAATTGACGAGTAATTTTAGAAATTGGTGAGAAATTATGATGTTTTTGTGCACACGATGACTAGTCCTATCGTGGGCACGATCGTGTATCTATCGTGTGCATACGTGGATACAGTGACATGGTGACACCGTGGGCATCGTGACACATAGTTGCCAATGTGGCACACGATCGTGCCCATCGTGGGTCACCATCGTGTGGACTACATAGGGCAGCATCAAACTATTTTATTATAAAAGCCCATCGTGGGTCCCCCCTTTTGAACTATTAGCCCATCTTCCTAGACCAAGAGTGAAATACCTGAACCTTCGCGTTAGCCCCCTCCCCCCTTTCAATAAAATCAATTAAAATCCATTAGAATCAAGTATGCGAAATGAGCGGATTATTACGAGAAAGCGATTTAGGAGGAATTGAAGCACCTCCACCAAGAAGAAGAAGGAGGATACCTCCTCCCAACCCACTCAATGCTCAAAGTAAGTTTTTTTGATTTTCTTGTATGTGTAGTTGTGTACTGCGAATTAATATGTTTTATGAAACAGGGCCTATTTAAAAACACTGCGAGCACTCCAGTTATACTAGATGGTGTCGATGATGATGATTTAGAGATTTCTGAGAAGACAAGTAAAAAAGTAGCTGAAAATGAGGTTATTTCAGAAGAAGCTAGAATTCATGGAGATGAAGCTGATATAGAAGATACAAGACTAAAGAAACAACAGCAGATACGGAAAAGGGGATCTAAATGATTATGGTTTTTAAGTTAATCTTAGATATTTTGGTGTGATGGTGATGAATTATAGTTGTTACGGTCACAATGATGAACTTTTGTTATGTAAAGTTATATGCTTTTGTTATGGTTAATGTTTGCCTCCATATTCATCTTTATTTTCTTTACATCATTGAACACTTAAATTTCAATTCAAAGATAAAACAAATAGAGACAAAATTATGCATTTCATTTCAACTTATAATCAGAATAATGAATCATTACGAATCAAAATTATGCATTTCATTTCAGCTTACATAGTCACAAATATCAAAATATATAAGCAATTTACGTTTCATGGTATGAACATCCCTTTATGTCATGGTCATCATTACGACAAATGCTACATCTCTTCTTCTGTCGGCGCCTTTGCCTCGTTTGTTCATCCATTTCTTGAGTTTCTTCTGGAGGGATATTCAAATACACACCACCTATGGGAATGAATGCTTTGTAAGCGTTTCAATTGTGTCCAATTCCCTTACACCTACCACACACCTGAGGCCGTCCACCTGCAGCCAAATTTTCAACAGCGGACCGTGCACGACTCATCCTTGGTCGGTCGGCTTGTCATACCTTTTCTATAGGTAAGAAAATGATGGATGAGATCTCCGGTGGGACATTCCACTCATCAGGATGTGGTATAGTATTAAGATGCTCCGTATAAGTCTCTCTAAGGACTTTTGCTTGAAATAACGACTAACAAAATCATACACAGACAAACCATTACCAGCGCGCTTGTTACAATAAGCAATTATGTCACAAACATAGAGAAAAACATTGAATGATGTGCATATTAGATAAAAATAATTACCTTATAGTGGCAACATCATGACGACATGGAATCTGATCCAAATCAAACTCCCGACAACAACATATCCAGGTTCGAAGGTCGACCTCACAATAAACTTTGTTTTCTTCGACTTTATAAATAAGTGGAGTGGTAGCTCGAACAGTAAGAGTCAGACTGGCTTGCACATAGTTAGAGAGCTTTTCAAGTGTACATTGTCAACTCATGGTCTCTTGATGCAGCTTCTCCCCTCTTTTCATGAAACCAATTCTCTAAAATTAGGCGAAATATCTCAAGTAACAAGCAAATAGGTAAACGCCTCGCCCACAACATACGATTATTAAATCATTCAACAGCATTAGACGTCAAGAAGTTATAGCGTCATACCGGACACTTCGAACTAGACCACCTCTCTGGCCCAATTTCAGAAAGGCGCCTGTGAGCCCCATTAGGGCTTTCAATATGTAGTTTCGAAAAGTAGTTTTCAAAAACTTTTTCATGATGCGTGTAGGTAGTAGTTCTAAAGAGTATTGTAGCATGAGCACCATAGGAGGTCAGATTTTTTGCAAGATGGTGATAGCAAGAGCCGTGGAATATATTCGGATAGATGGCTCGAACAACATTCTTGCTCTTATGGTGGTCACTCACAATCAGTAAATCTTCCATAGGATTATAGCATCTGCGCAGGTTATACAGAAAATAAGTCCACGACTCATCGTTCTCTATCGAACCGAGACCAACTGCAATAGGAAATACTTGCTCGTTCCCAGCAAATGTGATGGATGCAAATAAAGTTCCTTTATTCCTTCCTTTCAGGTGGGTCCCATCAACTATAATCACCGGCCGAAGACACATATCATATACCCTAATACTCTATCCGAGTGCAACGAACATGTGGCAAAGCACTCTCTCACGAGTCGTCTGCCAATCATAAATCATCCTAGGATTTTGCTATTTCAACAAATACAGATAAGATGGGGGCCACTGATACGACTCATCGAAACCGCCATATGTATTCTCTATCGCTATATTCCTCGTCCGGAGAGCAAAACTGTATAGCATGTTGATGCCGTACTCCATATGCATCTCTGCAATCATCTCCTTTGGCCTCAAAGTGACCCCTCACCGGTTAATCTTTTAGCAAAATAATGGGCGGCAGCCTCAAAAGTGACCGACTGTGCGGCAACACGGTTCAAGTCAGGTGACAGCTGTGCTCCAAGGTCAACTTAGTAATTCTCCAAATGGTTGTACCCTCAATAGCACACAACCTAAACTGACAATTATTTCTCCCACTCTTACGGACAAACACTATACGTTCATCAGCGGAACGATCAGTGATACACTGTAACATGTTTTCCAAATGATACATTCATATAGTTATCCTCAAATCTATCTTGGACCGAAAGATGGACCCCACCTCTAGCTGACTGGTGATAGGTGGAGGCTGCTCGACCCAACCCAAAGTCCCGGCACTATCGGGGTTCGGTAATAGAATGATCCAATTATGTATTGAACATTGTTGATCATGCTCACTCGCAGATTGATGGTCGGATGAGAAGTTACAACGACTCATAATCCTATCCATTTGGGCAGGTTAACGAACCCAAGCAAGAAACTCCACAGATAGTGACTCAAGCAAGTCTTTACAACAATCTTTATCTTCGGATGTATGCACCTCCTCACCTCCCTCATCTTCCTCGACTTCCTCATCTTCCTCGTATTGATAATCTTTGGAAGGCATGTCATAATTTATGTTGTCGGGCTCTACTCTCGAGCTGCTATATCCCATATTAACTTCGGGAGTGGAGGAGCTGCCGTTCTCAACATAGACCTCAGGATCTTCTTTGTATTCTACTAGTAATTAAAGTATCTCGGCATCGCCCCGTAATAGGACTTTTACTTTGTTTCCATTGGCCATGTATGTCAAGTTAATCGGACTCATTTGGACCACCCAAACCCTCTCTGATAAACCCCACGAGGTTTGCACGACTAACTTTGCTCATGTCGATGTAGACAAAAAAGGAGTCCCCGTCTACATATGTCGATCGCTCCCAATGACCACCATGATGTATCAAAATACGCTGTCATGACATCTAATTACAAAAAGATGAATAACTTTTTGGAAACTGAGCGAATAATATTCTAGAACGGTTTGTCTTGGACATGACTGATGCACACGGTCGTATGCTACCATGTGCAGCGATTGTGTGCAAGTTTCTAGCCATGAACATGATCACTTCACATGACTGTGGACGATTGTGTTCAATGATCTTGGACACGTTAGTTGTGCACACGATGTTAAGGCCGTTGTACACGACCATTGCACACGGTGGCTTGCCATCGTGTGCAGCAATCGTATCCGGAAGAAATTGTATTCCAGCGGTAAAATATTGATGCATACCTTCTTTATGAACCCAGAAGCATGACAAGTGAAGTTCTATTTGAACGCCAACTGTTCTTTTCGAAATATCTGGTGATTTTTATAAGATTTTGAGAGACCCTTTATCAAAAATGGTGAACGACAAAAATCGTAGTGATTACATGGAGCTAAGGAACTTGGGCATAAGCCTAACAGGGCCCATAAACTAAAACCTTACAAAGCCCAGGAACGAGCTCAACATCCATCATAATGTTCAGGCCGACTTGAGCGTCGGGCCTTAACTTAGTTAGCCTCGGCTCAGATCTAACTCAAGACTTTGGTTGCCAGGTAACCAACTTATCATGCCGACTCGGTTCAGTATATGAAGGTCCTATCCTCAAGCACGATGTGGAATCTAGTGAAATCCAAGATAGAGACAATAAAGATATCCTTACCTAATAAGGACTCTTTTCCACAAGGAAACTACATATACAATCCTTATCAGGATTCTACTTCTCATATATATGAAGTCTGATACCAACATGGACTCGATGACTTTCTCTGCAAGTTAGGTTGCAACATTCATATTTATATAAATAGGTGTCCTTCCACCTACTCGGGTACACAGAATTCTTGACTCTCAATATAGTCAATTAATCTTATTCCTACTATATATTCACCATACTTACTCTTACGCCGGAGAGCCTTTGCCGGTGAAGCCCCGACTCAATTCAAGTGTTTTCTTGTGTGTAGGTCCGATCAGAAGTTCGCTCGCCGGAATTATCTGAACCGTTTGGATAAGGACTGATCCGATATGTTTTTGGCAGCATCAGTTTGGTTCTATTGCCAGAAAAACGTCGAAGAACTTCTTCTGGATAACCACGCATCATGGCTGAAATTCCCCGAGATGGGCAAGATGTAACACCCCAAACTAGGCGGATATTACAGTGCCGTGAATCCCCGACTGGGACCCACCAGGCAATGAAAATGATGAATTAAATAATATAATTGTAGTACCGAACCACATTATATTACCAAGTACTCCGATGAGGAGTTTAAGTACAACACACCAGGATAATAATACTAATATATTTTATATGAAGATAAAATACACCACCCTGAATAAATAAACATCTCACACGGAATTTGCAGCGGAAAATACAAATGACGGAAATAACTAAAATGACTGAAGATGACTGAACAAACGGAATGACTGGGGGCCCCTACTAGTATCACTGGGACTCGTCGCCGTCAACATGCTCTTCCCGTGCCTTTGCCTTGCCGAGACCTGAAAACAAAATCCCCAACGGGCCGGGCCATACGTAACAACAATCCTCAAGGGTTGAAATTACACAATCATGAATTATCAAGTTATGAAATATCCTTAATTATGAATTACGCCAAGAGGAGTATCATAGTACGCCCGTAATGTTGCGTGCAAGTGTACAAGGCGAATGACCGGACACACCCGTCCTTGTACCTAATTAGTCTCACGGAGGTAAGCGTTACCGTGTGCACGGTCCGATGTATCGGTGAACCCAATACATGACCATCGTGTGCCCGACTAAAAATTCCACACAGCCACACCCGGCCACGCAATATGAACCAGGAAGGTCACATGAACGAGAATGACCATGATGAATATCAATGAATAATAATTAGACAAGGCCAAGATGACTCACCGATATGAAAGTAATAGTGACGTGATTGATAACCCAATGAAATGATTTGGAACCGCTGCCTCGTGAATGAAATGATTATTCGACAATTACAAGTCTCAAAATGATTATTACTATGATGAATGAATTATGATTATGAGCAATCAACAACAAAAGGAATGAGTATCCTTTTAACCGAGTAAGATTTAACTTACACAATACCGATGAAGAATGTCCGTCCACGAACAACGTCCTAACCAAGATACCGGTTACTCGAACAACCTTGAATAACAATAATTACCAACAATCGTTCAATACACGTATCAAGCAACAAAACACGACTAACCCAAAGGTCGAAAACAACGATAATCAAACTCATAGGGCATTCCAACGATTACATAACCAACCACACAACTTCGGAAATATCCAATCCCGAATATGTCGAAACCCACACCAAATTGAGTATTACGAACTAACAAAACACTTCAATGATATCAATAATCCATTAGGAATCCATAATTCATGATTACAACAACATCAATCGGAAAATCCCCAATTAACCGAAGTCAACCCCAAGGGTTCTTGAAATAATTCCGAAAATAGCCATTTAATCCATAAGAATATATTTATCCAAGGTAGATAATCCATATCTAACATATTCCAATGATAATCCAAGCTTACACGAAGAAATCGGAAGGAAAAACCCAAAAATCCGAAATTCTAGATCCAAGAGATTAATACCTTTGATTCGATGTTTTGGAGATGATGAAGTGATGATTAATCCAACTCAAAGACTTGAAGATGATGATTGATGATTACACCTTGAAGAATACTCTCTAAATCGCCCAAATCGCCTAGAACCGACGAGAGAAAGAGAATAGAATGATAAATGACGAACTCAAGCTGACTGTCCAATATATAGTCACTCCAGGTTAGCGTGCGCTAGCCCTTATGCATAGCGTGCGCTAACGGGTAATTTGGGTATTCCAGTACCCACTGTCTGAAAACGGTAGCGCGCGCTACGTACCTTTTTGTAGCGTGCGCTACGGCCATATCATTAGCGTGCGTTAATACTCATAGTTAGCGTGCGCTAACGAATAATTTGATGCCCAGTACTGGAATCCAGAAACTGCCTGTCCTCTAATCTGACCTCGATAGCGTGCGCTACAACCATTATTTAGCGTGCGCTATAATATCGATTGCGTACGCTAAAAAACAACACATAGCGTGCGCTAAGAATTAATCCAGTGCAGTCTAGTAGCCACTGGACTCAACCCGATCTGTCCTTAGCGCGCGCTACACCACATATTATCGTGCGCTACTACAACTCACTAGCGCGCGCTACTTACCATTCGTAGCGTGCGCTACTTATAACTCACTAGCGCGCGCTACTTACCATTCGTAGCATGCGCTACTTATAACTCACCTGCAGTCCAGTACCTTCTGGACTGCAGCCAGGGTAGCCTTAGCGTGCGCTAAAGCTGAGTGGTAGCGTGCGCTACCTATACCCAATTAGCGTACGCTAAAAGGAGTACGTAGCGTGCGCTACTCCTCACGCACAGCTCGCAACGAAAATGACAATGATGATAAACAAGGCATGAAACTCCAATCAGATTAGTGATGAATGACGATTGATACACGATACAATTACTCTGAATGAAGAATACCATGACTGAATCTGAGTGACAAATGATTAATAATGAGTGAAAATTACTGAGTATCAATTACTGAATGATAAATACTGAATGATAATTACTGAATTACAACCGGGTATTACATACACCCCCCCTTAAAAGAGTTTTGTCCCCGAAACTAAGGGTCAAACAACTCGGGATAACTCTCCCGCATACTATCCTCGGTTTCCCAAGTAGCCTCTTCGACTCCGTGTCTAGACCACTGAATTTTAACCAAAGGAATCGTCTTATTCCTCAACTGTTTGATTAAATCGTTCTAAAACTCGCATAGGACGCTCCTCATATGAATGATCGTCGGCGATCTCGATTTCGTCGAACTGAAGTATGTGGCTCGGGTCGGCAACATACTTCCGCAGCTGAGAGACATGAAACACATTATGAATTCGGCTCAACGCCGGAGGTAAAGCCAATCGATAAGCTAACTCGCCTACTCGATCCAAAATCTCAAACGGTCCAATGAATCTCGGACTCAACTTTCCCCTCTTCCCAAAACGGAAGATACCATGACTCGGGGATACCTTGACCAACACATGGTCACCAGCCTCGAACTCTAATGGTCGACGACGGTTATCTGCGTATGATTTCTGTCGACTCTGAGCTGTCAACAAACGACTCCTGATCAAAGTTACCTTCTCACGGGCGGCTATAAGCATATCGGGCTCGGTGCCGATTGATTCTGATAAGTCGTCCCAACACAACGGAGATCGAAAACGACGACCATACAAGGCCTCGTAAGGTGCCATCTTGATCGAAGCATGCCAACTATTATTATACGTGAACTCGATCAATGGTAGGTGGGCTTTCCAATCGTATTTCCAATCGAGGACGCATGCCCTCAACATGTCCTCTAATGTCTGAATGGTCCTCTCTGATTGTCCGTCGGACTGAAGATGAAAAGCGGTACTGAGATTAAGCTGGGTTCCCATAGCACGATGAACTGATTTCCAAAAATGAGACACAAACCGTCCGTCACGATCGGAAACGATACTTTTAGGAGTACCGTGCAGTCTGACTATCTCTTTGATGAACAGTTGAGCAAGTCTCTCGGGACCCCACGTCTCCTTGATCTCAAGGAAATGAGCTGATTTAGTTAAGCGGTCCACGATCACCCAGATCGTATTCATGCCACGATGACTCGTCGGCAAACTCGTGATGAAATCCATAGAAATGTCTTCCCACTTCCATTCGGGAATAGGAAGAGGTTTCAGCATACCCGCCGGTCGCTGATGTTCAATCTTAACTTGTTGACAGTTTAAGCATCTCGAAACAAATTCTGCGACTTCTCGCTTCATATTACTCCACCAGTAATTTTGTTTCAAGTCCTTGTACATCTTGCTAGACCCCGGATGAATAGAATAAGGGGTAGCATGAGCTTCTTTCAAAATCGAGTTTTTCAACTCGACATTCGCCGGTACGCACAACCGATTCTTAAACCTCAAAAGTCCATCCTCGTGGACCACAAATCCAGGGGCTTTCCCCTGAGCCACATCCTCTCGGATGCGCAACAAAGATGGGTCCGAACCCTGATTCTCTTGGATTGCCTCCTCGAGTGACGATGAAATCTCTAACATACAAAGCTGCCCCTGAACTCGCTGAAGCCAGACCTCGATCTCGGGTCTAAGGAATTCCTGCTGAAGCTCCTTCTGAACTGTTAAACGGGCAAGCATCTGCTCCTGAACGGACTTACGACTCAAGGCGTCGGCGACAACGTTCGCCTTGCCCGGGTGGTAGAGGATCTCGATATCATAATCTTTGATTAATTCCAACCACCGTCTCTGACGCATATTTAACTCCTTCTGAGTAAATATATACTTTAAACTCTTATGATCGGTGAATATCTGACAGGTGACGCCATAAAGGTAATGACGCCAAATCTTCAAAGCGAACACCACGGCTGCTAGCTCCAGGTCGTGGGTCGGATAATTAACCTCGTAAGGTCTCAATTGCCGTGAAGCATAAGCAATAACTTTCCCGTTCTGCATGAGTACACATCCGAGACCCTGTCCGGACGCATCACTATAAACCACAAATCCTTCCGTCCCCTGCGGCAAGGAAAGTACAGGTGCTGACATTAACCGGCTCTTGAGTTCCTCAAAACTCCGTTGACACGCGTCGGACCACGTGTATTTCTTATCCTTCCGCAAAAGGTTCGTTAAGGGTTGAGCGATTCTAGAAAATCCCTCTACAAATCGCCGATAATAACCCGCTAATCCTAGGAAACTTCGGATTTCCTTAACGTTCTTCGGAAGTAGCCAATCTCGAATAGCCTCCGTCTTCTGAGGGTCGACACGAACTCCGTCTGATGAAATTACATGTCCGAGGAAAGTCACTTCGGACATCCAGAACTCACATTTGGAAAACTTCCCATAAAGTTGTTCTCGTCTCAACACGTCGAGCACTTGATGAAGGTGAAACTCGTGTTCCTCCCGGTCACGAGAATAAATCAAAATTTCATCGATGAAGACAACAACAAACTGATCCAAAAAGTCGATGAAAACCCGATTCATTAACTCCATGAATACTGCAGGTGCATTAGTCAATCCGAACGGCATAACTACAAACTCATAATGACCATAGCGTGTTCGAAACGCCGTCCTCGCGATGTCCGACTCTCGGATCCGCAACTGATGATATCTAGACCTTAAGTCGATCTTGGAAAATACTGAAGCTCCCTGAAGTTGATCTAAGAGATCATCAATACGCGGTAAGGGATACTTATTCTTGATTGTCACCCTGTTCAACTCCCGATAATCGATACACAAGCGAAAAGAACCATCCTTCTTCTTGACAAATAACACTGGTGCTCCCCACGGGGACGCACTCGGTCGAATATAACCCTTCTCGAACAACTCTTCAAGTTGGTTCTTTAATTCCTGCATTTCGGTCGGGGCCATCCGGTACGGTGCCTTCGATATCGGGGACGTACTAGGCTCCAACTCAATCGTGAATTCCACATCCCTCTGTGGAGGCAAACTAGGTAACTCGTCTGGAAAAACATCGGCATATTCCCTTACCACCGGAATATCCGTTAACATTACTCATGACTTCTCGGTTTTGGCCATATAGCACCAATAACCGACACATCCCCGATTGAGTAATCTTACTGCTTTCATCAAATTAATAACCTTACCAGAACAGTCGGGATTACCTCCCTGAAACACACATTCAACCCCATCATCTGAAATGATAGTGACCATACGCTTACGGACACTAATGATGGCATCATGACGATCCATCCAATCAATACCCAAGATGATGTCGTCCCTCGGCAAATCTACCACGATTAGGTCCGCTGGCCATACACGACCATGAATCTGAATTGGACAATTCTGAATCTCACGATTACCAATAATTCGTCTACCATCAGGTAGGCCAATGACATAAGGCTCACAACTAGTAGCACTACCCAGACGTAGTCTACTCACACATGACTCGGAAATGAATGAATGCGATGCACCAGTATCGAAAAGGGTACACACAGGTTGAGATAGAATATCGAGTGTACCTGAGATCATTCGGTCCTCTGGATCATCGATCTTCTTCATCTCATAAATCCGGGGCTTGCTAGTCCCGGCACCGGACGCTCCCGTCTGTTGGCTAAAAGCTCCACCTTTAGTCGCTCCTGTCATTTTAAGCAGCCGATTGAGTGGCTGATTACGAGCAGTGTTGCTTAGGTGCCTGAGATGACGTCTGAGTAGGTTTGGAGTCCCTACGGCAAAAACGGGCCTTATGCCCAGCAATTCCACAATTATGACATGTGATAGTCTGTCTCGGACACTTGGTACTGCCAAGATCCCCACAGTTAAAACAGGTGATGGCCGAACTGGCCGCTCGAGACTGAGATTCCGCGGGTTTAGACGACATAGGAGGTCGCTCAGAAAAAGCAGAGCCCGCACGGGGTTTCTTGAAAGTTGTCTGACCGCCTTCAGACTGATTACGATTCTTTGATTTCTTGCTAGCAGACGAAGGTTGCTGCTTAGCAATTTCCTTAGCAGTAAGCTCGTAGGTGAGGGCTTTCTCAATGAATTCGGCCAACGAGGTGCAATTATGATTAAGTAACTGAAGTCTCATACGGGGTTTCAGCCTCTTGCTGAAATACTTGATCTTATCCGCCTCTGAATGAATGATGGATGAGGCGAAAGGAAGAAGTTCCTGAAATTTCTCGGCAATGGCGAGAACATCCTCGTCTGTTGAGGGGTCGGGGGTGAGCAATTCCGACAGCTTGGCCTCTCTGAGTGGGGCCGGATAATACCTCTCCATCATGAGAGTCTTGAACTGATCCCAAGTACAAGATCCTTCGGTGGGCTTCAACGATAACCACCAAGAATGTGCGCTCTTACCCAGGTAGTAAGCCGCAACAGAAACTTTGTGTCCCTCGGGACACTCTACCATAACAAACAACTTCTCGAAATGCTAGAGCCAATGAATGATATCTGCCGGCTCAGACGAGCCCTCAAAAGTAGGTGGCCTCTGGCGAGAGATATCGTCGATGATATTACTCACATTCCTTTCTTGCCTCTGAGGTGGCGGCGGAGGAGCCTGCTGATTTTGATTGACGGAGTTATGCATCGTCCCCATCAACTGAGCCATCTGGGTCATTTGGGCCATCATGCCCGGCAGAAAAGCGAGTGGGTCAACCCAGACACCCTCTGACTGAGCCGTGTCCCGGGTACGACTCCCCGATAGTGAATGATCGCGTCCAGGTGAATGAGTGGCAGCGTCGCTGCTCGATGAATTAGCATTATTCCTCGCGTTTGCACGTGTATTCACACGAGCTCTCGGGATTCGGCCCGCTCCACGGCCTCGTCCTCCACGTCCTCTTCTTGCCCTCTCCATACTGAAGTAGGAAAGTCACATGATGATTATATTCGCCGCATGAATAATACGTTATGACTATGACATGAGATGGTAAAAATGAGCATACGCTCTCTAACACAGTGATTACATCAATGATCAACTGAGGTGACATGATTATCTTGAACATGATTAATGATTTGATCTTCCTGATCAACAACTGAATAATGAAATGAATCGAGTTATTAATGAGTTAACCTGACCGTCCTGGTCAAAATGACAATGATGATTGAGGATTGTTAACTGATGAATTATGAATGAATGATTAATGCCAGAAATTATACCATGGCATTAGAAATCTTACAGTTCTTGGTCTGATTGGCTCGGCATTTGCACAGGTCACACGTGACGCGAAAGTCCAATGATACTAGTCCGATGACGATGATTTCAAACGAGACATGACTTGGAGGGTAGTATTCAAAACCACGCTCCGATACCAACTCTGTAACACCCCGAACTAGGCGGATATTATAGTGCCGTGAATCCCCGACTGGGACCCACCAGGCAATGAAATGATGAATTAAATAATATAATTGTAGTACCGAACCACATTATATTACCAAGTACTCCGATGAGGAGTTTAAGTACAACACACCAGGACAATACCGAATACTAGTATATTTTATATGAAGATAAAATACACCACCCTGAATAAATAAACATCTCACACGGAATTTGCAGCGGAAAATACAAATGACGGAAATAACTAAAATGACTGAAGATGACTGAACAAACGGAATGGTAGGGCCCCTACTAGTATCACTGGACTCGTCGCCGTCAACATGCTCTTCCGTGCCTTTGCCTTTCCGTGACACGAAAACAAAATCCCCAGCGAAGTCGATTACAGAACAACAATCCTCAAGGGTTGAAATTACACAATCATGAATTACTGAAGTTATGAAATATCCTTAATTATGAATTACGCTGAAGAGGAGTATCATAGTACGCCCGTAATGTTCTGTGCAAGTGTACAAGACGAATGACCGGACACACCCGTCCTTGTACCTAATTAGTCTCACGGAGGTAAGCGTTACCGTGTGCACGGTCCGATGTATCGGTGAACCCAATACATGACCATCGTGTGCCCGACTAAAAATTCCACACAGCCACACCCGGCCACGCAATATGAACCAGGAAGGTCACATGAACGAGAATGACCATGATGAATATCAATGAATAATAATTAGACAAGGCCAAGATGACTCACCGATATGAAAGTAATAGTGACGTGATTGATAACCCAATGAAATGATTTGGAACCGTCGTTCCTCGTGAATGAAATGATTATTCGACAATTACAAGTCTCAAAATGATTATTACTATGATGAATGAATTATGATTATGAGCAATCAACAACAAAAGGAATGAGTATCCTTTTAACCGAGTAAGATTTAACTTACACAATACCGATGAAGAATGTCCGTCCACGAACAACGTCCTAACCAAGATACCGGTTACTCGAACAACCTTGAATAACAATAATTACCAACAATCGTTCAATACACGTATCAAGCAACAAAACACGACTAACCCAAAGGTCGAAAACAACGATAATCAAACTCATAGGGCATTCCAACGATTACATAACCAACCACACAACTTCGGAAATATCCAATCCCGAATATGTCGAAACCCACACCAAATTGAGTATTACGAACTAACAAAACACTTCAATGATATCAATAATCCATTAGGAATCCATAATTCATGATTACAACAACATCAATCGGAAAATCCCCAATTAACCGAAGTCAACCCCAAGGGTTCTTGAAATAATTCAGAAAATAGCCATTTAATCCATAAGAATATATTTATCCAAGGTAGATAATCCATATCTAACATATTCCAATGATAATCCAAGATTACACGAAGAAATCGGAATGAAAAACCCAAAAATCCGAAATTCTAGATCCAAGAGATTAATACCTTTGATTCGATGTTTTGGAGATGATGAAGTGATGATTAATCCAACTCAAAGACTTGAAGATGATGATTGATGATTACACCTTGAAGAATACTCTCTAAATCGCCCAAATCGCCTAGAACCGACGAGAGAAAGAGAATAGAATGATAAATGACGAACTCAAGCCGATCATCGATATATAGTCACTCCGGGTTAGCGTGCGCTAGCCCTTATGCATAGCGTGCGCTAACGGGTAATTTGGGTATTCCGGTGCCTTTATGCGAAAACGGTAGCGCGCGCTACGTACCTTTTTGAAGCGTGCGCTACGGCCATATCATTAGCGTGCGTTAATGCTCATAGGAAGCGTGCGCTAACGAAGAATTTGATGCCCGATCTTGGAATCCGAAGCGCCTGTCCTCTGATCTGACCTCGATAGCGTGCGCTACAACCATTATTTAGCGTGCGCTATAATATCGATTGCGTACGCTAAAAAACAACACATAGCGTGCGCTAAGAATTAATCCAGTGCAGTCCAGTAGCCACTGGACTCAACCCGATCTGTCCTTAGCGCGCGCTACACCACATATTAGCGTGCGCTACTACAACTCACTAGAGCGCGCTACTTACCATTCGTAGCATGCGCTACTTATAACTCACTAGCGCGCGCTACTTACCATTCGTAGCATGCGCTACTTATAACTCACCTGCAGTCCAGTACCTTACGGATGCGGCCAAATAGCCTTAGCGTGCGCTAAAGCTGAGTGGTAGCGTGCGCTACCTATACCCAATTAGCGTACGCTAAAAGGAGTACGTAGCGTGCGCTACTCCTCATGCACAGCTCGCAACGAAAATGACAATGATGATAAACACGGCACGAAACTCCAATCAGATTAGTGATGAATGACGATTGATACACGATACAATTACTCTGAATGAAGAATACCATGACTGAATCTGAGTGACAAATGATTAATAATGAGTGAAAATTACTGAGTATCAATTACTGAATGATAAATACTGAATGATAATTACTGAATTAAAACCGGGTATTACACAAGAGACCAGCGTCACCCCTGGTGACCATAACCCTCCTCAACATATGAATCGGCAAAACCCGGTCGATATTGCAAATAATACTGGGGAATTTTCGCCGCCACCTCACCATAGTGCATGTATGACCCTGCGCAATCGGGACTTCCTCCCCCAGCAACCACGAATATTTATGGTCGCCGGAGATGAGCAGAAACCTCGAAAACTCAGCCCTAGAATAACGATGATGGCCCCCCACAGCTGCCTCTAATAGAGAGAAGGACCTTACTCCATAAAAATTTAATAACGCTTCAGCAGCTGGCCGAAACTTAAAGGGCCCTTCTCGAATATGACCGAGATCATTCCATGGCACATCCCCTTCAACCCTCCAAAACTAGGACAACGGGAAGAATCTATAAAGAGAATAATAGGTGTAACACCCCCAGATTTAACCGGAAATATTACAGCGCCGTGGGCCCCGAGATGGAACCCACAAGGCTAAAAAGAAATTTTCACAAACATTTACAAATGCCCAAGAGGCCAACGACGGTACTAACTTTAAAAATTCACAAAGACTTATAAAATCCATTTATCAAAAACCGTCGTAAAACTCATTTGAAATCGCAAGGCCAAAGCAATTGATACTCAAAAGTTTAGAAAACAATTTCCAAAGTAACCTCGGTTACGGATACCAAAAGAGCGTCTCAAAATACTCACGCAATGGAAAAGACCAACCAAAAGCGATACTCTAGCAAATGAACACAAGAACCAATCAAGAAACTCAATGTACGTAACATGTCCTAGCCGGTATCCTCCTAGAAGCTCATCTCTTCACGACCGCTACAAGCTCGATACTCCGAGAACCTAAAAGAAATCCCACGACGGGGTCAGCCATAATATCCAACAATGATAACCGTCACACCACATTAATAATAACATATCAATGAGAATACAACATAAGAATACGACCAACGAAATCTTACCGCCATAACTTTGCTTACTCAAGTAATTCTCATCAGACTAACCGTTATCACATTTCATATCTCGTACCCGATTAACCAATAAACTCGAACATAATATAAGTACTGTACCTCAAACAATACTCAAGCTTCTCAAACTGTCATAACCAACTCACGATACGGAAATATACCATTTCTGACCAATACGATCCATCGAATAACATCATCAAATCCCAAGAGGATAACCGATCGTCCATCAAGACAAATACCAAAGGAAAATACGGAACATACCTCGAGATATGAAGTGCCACGACAATCATACCAGTCTAATCCGAGATCAGATCAATGCAATACGGACAAGGTCCTAACACAAGACCTACAAATGCATACTCATATGACCACGTCAATATGATCACAACAATAACAATCATGTATACTCAATGGAAATCCGACGATCCAGCGCCCTCAGCATAGATCCCTTTGTTGATCCTATCAGATCAACATAAGGTGGATAACTAACAATACACATGTGAACAACAACACATGATAAAATCAATGATGCGAATTCACCAGATTCCATCAACACAATACTGGTAATCCAACGATCCAGCGCCCTCAGCATAGATCCCCATGATGATCCCGTCGAACCAACACATGGTGGAAAACCTATCCAACGATCCAGCGCCCTCAGCATAGATCCCCATGATGATCCCGTCGAACCAACGCATGGTGGACATTCGATCCAGCGCCCTCAGCATAGATCCTCATAATCCCATCGGATTATTTACACAACATAAACAACACAATATGCATACACATATGCAAATCAACACGTTCATCAACATGAACAACATAATATGCACGACAACATGACAACTTATTAGGACGACTCCATGTTCAACAACATGAAAGAAAATGTACGAGACCAAAATAAATAACACTAAACCATAATCAATATGGAATACTTGCCCCGAGTCCTTCGGGAGAAACCTCGATGTCCAATCATCACCGACGATTATCCGCAACGCTCGACGATCCAAACGTATCATGAATCATAAATACTCGAATCCTCGTCTTTATCACAATATATCCTCGATACCCAAATATGCCAATAACCGAAATAAATCACATACATTATGATTTAACTCCCAGAATCGGAATGACAACATATAATCATTGCTATATGCATTATAAATGAAATGAAACTGAAACCATTCATTAAACATTATAAGCGAGCAAGTAATAACTTGCCTCGATACCGATACGACGATGATGAAGTCGTTACCAATTCCATTGTCATCATCTACAAGTTCCTCGGTCCCGACCAAAGCAATTCACGAACATCCTCGAACACGACCGCAACATCCGGTTATAATCACCGATCAATAATCTCAACCTATCGAAGTAATCAAATAACACATATCCGATAACAATTAACAACCGACACGACCAACTAAATCATCTCAACTATTCAACGATATCTACAATACAAACTACAACTCGATGATCAAAATCAATCAATACAACCGATCAATAAACCCAACGGTTCCACAACTATCCTGATTAACCACAAGTCCGAATAATCCAATTCCAACAATTACGAATTCACAACCACAATGCGATTACGGATACGAGCGTAAAGGAAATCATATTCGACGAACAATCACAATCTTTCCGGATTCCAAATTGATATCATGATTCGTATTTCATTAAGAACATATGAATTCTACCACTACAACCAACGAATATTCGATCTTCATATATAAAAATACCGATAATTCAATATACGATCGTCTTGCTATGTTAAATTCATCAAAAGTTCCTCAAGAACACTAAGGGATTCGAACTCATGTTCATAACCATTAAAACAACATAATTCGATATCCTTTAACATGAATATAATCTTCGATTCGTAATCCAAGTCATGAATCATCGTATTCTTCAGTATACACTCTACATAACCTCAAGGATTGAAACAACAACATCTTAATCCTCTTCATACGAATCATTTATCAATAACAACATCAAGAATCCGAAATGAGAAGGAGGATTATCCAACATACCTCTTAGAAGATGAAAAATACTAGAAAACACTTCAAGAATCATCCATAGTTCCATATCCAAGCCTCAAATCTAAGTCCTCAAGCTCAAAATCGACTTAGGAAGGCCAACATCTCTCTCTCTCTCAAAGTTTGAAGACGAAAAACAAAAGAAACGTCGAAGGAAATGAAAGACGGACATCCACTTATAAAACATTTCTGTTCGTTACGTACGTAACACACCAAGGTTAACGTACGTAACACGCATTACGTACGTTAGCCATCCTTGATAGCGTACGTAATGCTAATCCCAAAACTAACTGTCCCGTTTTGTTAACATGCTTACGTACGTAATGTTTCCTACATAACGTACGTAACATGTACGTTGACTTGCTACAGTACCACCCACATTACGTACGTAACACGCCATGCATAACGTACGTAATGGCCGAGGTTGACTCGTTGTCCACATCCTCCGCCGAAAGCTGCCGACACGGGGTCCCACCTGCCGACCATGACTCAGTCGTCTGATTCCCATGTTACGTACGTAATGTCCCGGCCTTAACGTACGTAACTCTTGTGATTTAGCGTACGTAAGTCTTCAACATTAGCGTACGCTAAAGGCTCTATACTTAGCCAATTTTAACTGTTACCACCTGTCTCGACATACAGAATACGAACACACGGCATACTGAATACGTATAATGAATCGATAATATTCTCATACGATATACCCAATATCAAAAGTGTGATAACCCGATACATGATATCCTCAATTGCAACTGTCGACCAGATACAACAATTATATCGATACTGACATCTCAGTCCTTTATTTATTTTATCCATACTGTACAGATTCCACGCTGTACAATATAACTCGGATAAAATAATATCGCATAACATAGTAGAAATTCCGGATATTACATTCTACACCACTTAAAATAAGTTTCGGCCTCGAAACTTGCAATCCGTCATAAAAACAAACAAACATACCGTTCAACCAAAATATCCCAAAACCATCACGACAACGATCAACCATCATCATTACTGAATAACCAAAAGAGCACACTTACAAATACGCAGGTCGACGATCTCCTGAGATTCTAGCAAGTTCTCACAATGACACACCAGTCACATACCGTGGATCTCAATAAACATACTCGACTGGTGAGCATACTCCTCGGCATACGAACAACCAATCAAGTCGACGAAAATAACCAATCATACTTGGAGTAGAAACGACCGCTCAACATCTAAAACAACCAACATGGGGTCACCATCCCCAAATCTACAAAAGAAATCATTCAAAATCATTTATGGTAAAGTCACAATATTACCATACCAATGGAATCACACAGCACATATATCCCAGTTTCACAAAATCCAAAGTTCCAAAATTATATTATGTGCATGATTCTACAACACACGACATATTTCTCTTATCCGATAAATCAATCGATCATCCTTGCATAACCAAACGACCATACCAAGGTTCGGATCCCTATTCCTCGTTCCACATTGATATATTATCCAGTTCGTGAGTCACACTCACGACTTCACCATGATATGTAATATACACTAAATGCGTATGGTTATTAATCACATTTTCAAAACCAGTTTGAAATCATATAGTCTTGTCAAAAGACAAATTTTGAAAATTCTTTCAAGAGTTTGAAAACTCAAAACATAAATTTTCGTAAGACCACGAAATCAATTTTAAAAATTAAATCGGCTCATTGGTGCCAAGTTCTCGATAAAAATTCTTTTCGAATACACACGATTAAATAAAATGGAATTTATGCAAATGCTTGTGCATATCCATACTCTGTATACCACTTGGCTCGTCACCAATATCCACCGATATTCCATCGGAAAACCACACGATGAAATTCCAAAATCTCAATATATAGACTCGATAAAAACTCCTTTTCCATATGCGACTTCGCAACGTCAACCATTTACCCATCTGGATCACCTCAAATATGGTATGACAAAGCGTTGAAACAAATCAACAAATCAAACACGGCGAAAGACTTCGAGAAGTTCCATTTGAACAAGTAAACCAAAGCCTCGAAAGGCGGAAATAACATAGGTAAACGATTGGTAAAGTATTTTACAAATCTCGGGAGTTTTAGAAAACAGAAAAGTCTTTTGAACATTAGGGTCTCAGCCCGTATCTCGTTCCGCATTACAAGAAGTTTAAAAAGTAGAAAACTCTTTTAGGACTCCAAGTCCTGAGTTATAAAACCATTTCAAAATCAATTGGGTCTCGACCCAAAAATCTTTTTCCGTAAAACATCCGTAAAACATATATTTTGAAAAGTATCATTTTCAAATGCTCAAAAGCAGTTCATATATCACAAAATGAACTAACATGACTACATGTTCTTCTCAACAATCCATAGCCCTTCTCCCGAATACACAATTCCGTTCCAAAACTCAACCGATATATTGATTTCCAAAAATCATGGCGTCTCAAGATCATCAATCCTGTCCCAACTATGTCATCTCATACTGTGAAGCATAATATCTTCCTGAATCTCACAACATATCAACTTAGAACGGCAATAAATCTCAATGAAATTCAAAAATCCATTTACTTACAGATCGTGAAGCCGACGATTCCCCGTGATACTGGCACATGTCTCGACTCTAGAAAATACTCGACACGGATATCTTCAAAACACACGTTTGCCAAATCAGTTCGACTCAAGAACACAATACATCTCATTCCAGAGAATCTCGTTAACACAATTTGGAAAAGTTATAACAAGCCCAGTACGATACTGGCAAATCCGATAACGCACAAGCCTGAGTGAACAACAAAGACTCACGGCTCTAGTATTTGTCAATCGACAACTCGAATGACGCAACAAAAACACGACCCAACTCGACCCAAATGCCTAGGTTTTCTCAACCTAAGCTCCGATACCATATTCTGTAACACCCCCAGATTTAACCGGAAATATTACAGCGCCGTGGGCCCCGAGATGGAACCCACAAGGCTAAAAAGAAATTTTCACAAACATTTACAAATGCCCAAGAGGCCAACGACGGTACTAACTTTAAAAATTCACAAAGACTTATAAAATCCATTTATCAAAAACCGTCGTAAAACTCATTTGAAATCGCAAGGCCAAACAGCCGATACTCAAAAGTTTAGAAAACAATTTCCAAAGTAACCTCAGTTACCAGATACCAAAAGAGCGTCTCAAAATACTCACGCAGCGGAAAAAGACCAACCAAAACGATACTCTAGCAGCGGAACACAAGAACCAATCAAGAAACTCAATGTACAGAACATGTCCTAGCCAGTATCCTCCGGGAAGCTCATCTCTTCACGACCGCTACAAGCTCGATACTCCGAGAACCTAAAAGAAATCCCACGACGGGGTCAGCCATAATATCCAACAATGATAACCGTCACACCACATTAATAATAACATATCAATGAGAATACAACATAAGAATACGACCAACGAAATCTTACCGCCATAACTTTGCTTACTCAAGTAATTCTCATCAGACTAACCGTTATCACATTTCATATCTCGTACCCGATTAACCAATAAACTCGAACATAATATAAGTACTGTACCTCAAACAATACTCAAGCTTCTCAAACTGTCATAACCAACTCACGATACGGAAATATACCATTTCTGGCCAATACGATCCATCGAATAACATCATCAAATCCCAAGAGGATAACCGATCGTCCATCAAGACAAATACCAAAGGAAAATACGGAACATACCTCGAGATATGAAGTGCCACGACAATCATACCAATCTAATCCGAGATCAGATCAATGCAATACGGACAAGGTCCTAACACAAGACCTACAAATGCATACTCATATGACCACGTCAATATGATCACAACAATAACAATCATGTATACTCAATGGAAATCCGACGATCCAGCGCCCTCAGCATAGATCCCTTTGTTGATCCTATCAGATCAACATAAGGTGGATAACTAACAATACACATGTGAACAACAACACATGATAAAATCAATGATGCGAATTCACCAGATTCCATCAACACAATACTGGTAATCCAACGATCCAGCGCCCTCAGCATAGATCCCCATGATGATCCCGTCGAACCAACACATGGTGGAAAACCTATCCAACGATCCAGCGCCCTCAGCATAGATCCCCATGATGATCCCGTCGAACCAACGCATGGTGGAGATTCGATCCAGCGCCCTCAGCATAGATCCTCATAATCCCATCGGATTATTTACACAACATAAACAACACAATATGCATACACATATGCAAATCAACACGTTCATCAACATGAACAACATAATATGCACGACAACATGACAACTTATTAGGACGACTCCATGTTCAACAACATGAAAGAAAATGTACGAGACCAAAATAAATAACACTAAACCATAATCAATATGGAATACTTGCCCCGAGTCCTTCGGGAGAAACCTCGATGTCCAATCATCACCGACGATTATCCGCAACGCTCGACGATCCAAACGTATCATGAATCATAAATACTCGAATCCTCGTCTTTATCACAATATATCCTCGATACCCAAATATGCCAATAACCGAAATAAATCACATACATTATGATTTAACTCCCAGAATCGGAATGACAACATATAATCATTGCTATATGCATTATAAATGAAATGAAACTGAAACCATTCATTAAACATTATAACTGAGCAAGTAATAACTTGCCTCGATACCGATACGACGATGATGAAGTCGTTACCAATTCCATTGTCATCATCTACAAGTTCCTCGGTCCCGACCAAAGCAATTCACGAACATCCTCGAACACGACCGCAACATCCGGTTATAATCACCGATCAATAATCTCAACCTATCGAAGTAATCAAATAACACATATCCGATAACAATTAACAACCGACACGACCAACTAAATCATCTCAACTATTCAACGATATCTACAATACAAACTACAACTCGATGATCAAAATCAATCAATACAACCGATCAATAAACCCAACGGTTCCACAACTATCCTGATTAACCACAAGTCCGAATAATCCAATTCCAACAATTACGAATTCACAACCACAATGCGATTACGGATACGAGCGTAAAGGAAATCATATTCGACGAACAATCACAATCTTTCCGGATTCCAAATTGATATCATGATTCGTATTTCATTAAGAACATACGAATTCTACCACTACAACCAACGAATATTCGATCTTCATATATAAAAATACCGATAATTCAATATACGATCGTCTTGCTATGTTAAATTCATCAAAAGTTCCTCAAGAACACTAAGGGATTCGAACTCATGTTCATAACCATTAAAACAACATAATTCGATATCCTTTAACATGAATATAATCTTCCGATTCGTAATCCAAGTCATGAATCATCGTATTCTTCAAGATACACTCTACATAACCTCAAGGATTGAAACAACAACATCTTAATCCTCTTCATACGAATCATTTATCAATAACAACATCAAGAATCCGAAATGAGAAGGAGGATTATCCAACATACCTCTTAGAAGATGAAAAATACTAGAAAACACTTCAAGAATCATCCATAGTTCCATATCCAAGCCTCAAATCTAAGTCCTCAAGCTCAAAATCGACTTAGGAAGGCCAACATCTCTCTCTCTCTCAAAGTTTGAAGACGAAAAACAAAAGAAACGTCGAAGGAAATGAAAGACGGACATCCACTTATAAAACATTTACATTGCGTTATATGCGTAACACACCAAGGTTAACGTCGTAACACGCATTACGTCGTTAGCCATCCTTGATAGCGTCGTAATGCTAATCCCAAAACTAAGCATCGCTTTGTTAACATGCTTACGTCGTAATGTTTCCTACATAACGCACGTAACATGTACGTTGACTTGCTACAAGATTCACCCACATTACGTACGTAACACGCCATGCATAACGTACGTAATGGCCGAGGTTGACTCGTTGTCCACATCCTCCGCCGAAAGCTGCCGACACGGGGTCCCACCTGCCGACCATGACTCAGTCGTCTGATTCCCATGTTACGTACGTAATGTCCCGGCCTTAACGTACGTAACTCTTGTGATTTAGCGTACGTAAGTCTTCAACATTAGCGTACGCTAAAGGCTCTATACTTAGCCAATTTTAACTGTTACCACCTGTCTCGACATACAGAATACGAACACACGGCATACTGAATACGTATAATGAATCCAATAATATTCTCATACGATATACCCAATATCAAAAGTGCGATAACCCGATACATGATATCCTCAATTGCAACTGTCGACCAGATACAACAATTATATCGATACTGACATCTCAGTCCTTTATTTATTTTATCCATACTGTACAGATTCCACGCTGTACAATATAACTCGGATAAAATAATATCAGACAACAGTAGTAGAAATTCCGGATATTACAATAGGCGTCCATCGGTGGGTAATCAGCATGATGGACCCCCTCTGGTAAATCTAGCTCAAAATCATCCCAGTCAGCTTAGAGGACAGTTGGTCAAGAGAGGCTGAGAGGAGGAAGATCTGAGACATCGATTGGATCAGCAAAGGGAGCAAGAGGCCGAGTCTCCCGAAGTCAGAATAATGGGGAGAGATGACTAAGGGATGACCCATGACGAACTCCTCCTAGGTATGCACCACCCCATCATGTTCCCTTCACCCGGCCGGCCCCCTTCGGGACTGGCTGGAAGCCGAATCGTGGGAATAAAACGAGATGATGAAAAAAGCATAGGCAGAGAGAAACAAAGAAGCTCTTGTAGCAGTTCAGAACTGGAAGCCCGCATTTTATGGGAATTAAAAGATAGAATGGATAACATGGAAAACAAACAGGGACAGAGTTGACCAAGAAATGAGTACGATGATATGCGCCCTTTTTCTCAGTGGATTATCGATTCACCTCTGAATCCTCATCTAATATGGACAAATACTCGGGCACTTTTGACGCCAGGGACCACCTTCAATCCTTTGATGGCATGATGG
Source organism: Orobanche coerulescens (assembly GCA_033398695.1). Taxonomy (NCBI): domain Eukaryota; kingdom Viridiplantae; phylum Streptophyta; class Magnoliopsida; order Lamiales; family Orobanchaceae; genus Orobanche; species Orobanche coerulescens. The sequence goes on along the minus strand of CM065807.1, from coordinate 47,904,839 downwards.
CTTGATCTCTAACCAAGACGACATCCTTTGTAAAGCTTTCGCCAGCACCTTCGCTGGAGCTGCCAGGTCCTGGTTCATGGATCTGGAGAAAATGAGTATCAACTCATTCTCGAAATTGAAAAAACTATTCTTAGAATATTTCGCTACAGCAGGAGCAAGAAAGAAATGATTGTCTGACTTAGCAAACACCGTCCAAGGGAAGAACGAGTTGACCATTAATTTCTCCAACAGATTCAGAACCTTGGCGGACTCCATAGAAGAGCAACTCACGGACAGGGACATCATCGTGTGCTTCACTAATGGACAGATATCTGAAGCCCTTACCTATGAACTATTCATAAGGAAGTCAGCGACAAAGGCAGACCTATACCATATGGCCTACGCCACAGGCCTTGCTGAAGAAAAGAAGAAGGAGAGGTCACATAAAGGAGATTGGGACCAAGATAGGGATGCAGAAAGCAATCCGACTGATGGCGCCCATCTTCGAGGCTCCAACGGCGGAGGATTTTAAAGGAAAAAACAGAACCAGAGGTACAGCGAAAGCTGAGGACTTCACCCCCCTCACAAAACCGATCTCAAAGATACTCAACCTGGTGGATCTTCCTCTGCCCAAGCCCATCAGAGATAACCCGAAGTACCCTAAAGATGCCAACAAATGCTGCGCATACCATAAGGATAATGGACACAAAACGGAAAATTGTTACTCCTTGAAAAAAATGGTGCAAAAGTGGATCGACAAAGGGAAGTTAGAGCAGTATGTCATGAAGAAAGATGGTAAGAGGTTAAGGGATGATAGGCAAGATGAGGATGAAGGAGATAGGCCCCAGGGCCAAACTGCACGTCATCAGAGAAGTAATCCCCTCAAATACCAAATTGAAAGAGCAGATCCATGAGCTAAGTAAGGTGTATCACATCCCACCATGGATTCATAGGGGCGGGGAGGCAGTAAGTTTTTCTCGAAATGAGTTGACAGGAAATAGAGCCATGAGGGAACAACCCCTAGTGATCAAATGAAGGATAGATAACTGCGAATCAGAAAGGCTCCTAATTGACTCGGGGGGCGCGAAAGATGTCCTGTACTACAAAACCTTCAAATATATGGGGATATCTGACACCATGCTATCTGCTTACAACGGAATACTAGAAGGATTCACAAACCATAAAGCCGAGGCGAAAGGGACTGTGGACCTAAAACTTCAGGTCGGAGATTATCCCTTCCGAACCTCGGCCACTATAATGTTCATCGTGGTGGACTTAGCATCAGATTATCATGCCGTTATGGGCTCCCCGAGTCAAGGCAAACTCGGCATGGTCGCCTCCTTACCTCACCAAAGGGCGAAGTTCCCCACACCAGCAGGGAATAGGATGTGTCTTAGGGACTCCCAAAAACTTCCTGGAACATGTCATGAGATCTAGAAAAATGAAGCATAAGATGGAGATCGACACCCCAGAAAAGAACATCACCATCACCAAATCCACCAAAGTTATAGGGTCGAGCCCCTAAAATGAAGTCCTCCGGGCAATGGTCGAGACACCCTGGGACTTGCAGCATGTTACAAGATGCTTGAGAAAAGTATTACCAATAGAAGGATTTAAGCCGAGCTATTCATTCACACATTTGATGTAATCACTTCTAATCTATAAAAATCATTTTCATCATTCTATCAAGTACTCAATTTGTACATGCTTAGACATTACATAACAATGTCTGAACATTAAAACAAGTCTGGAGCATTAACGCCTAACTTAAACATTTAAGCAAGGAAACTCTTGCAAATTCAGATAAAAGCCTAGTTTCTAAGGCACACATGACATGCTTAGACACCCAACATACCGAGTTAAGATTAAGACATCTAACTCAGACAATTTGAGCCTAGTTTCTGACAACTAGATCGCTCAAATTCAAAAATGAGTACAAGACACTCAACATACCGGGTTAAGATTAAGACATCTAACTCAGACAATTTGAGCCTAGTTTCTGACAACTAGATCGCTCAAATTCAAAAATGAGTACAAGACACTCAACATATTGAGTTAAGATTCAGGCATCTAACTCAAACAATTTGAGCCTAGTTTCTGACAACTAGATCGCTCAAATTCAAAAAGTACAAGACACTCAACATACCGAGTTAAAATTAAGACATCTAACTCAAACAATTTGAGCCTAGTTTCTGACAACTAGATCGCTCAAATTCAAAAATGAGTACAAGACACTCAACATGCCAAGTTAAGATCAAGACATCTAACTCGGCAATTTGAGTCTAGTTTAAACAACTAGTTCATCACGTTTAGAAAATAAACATTCAACGCGCTGACCACAGACAAACAATCCCTGGCTCGTCTACATTTAGCTCATACTGGCTAAAGTGAGCATAAATAAACCAAGATATACATCTCGAATTTACTTCGATGTAAGCCGGGACCTCCCCTTGAGATACATTCAGAAAAGCCGACATCAACTGCTCGGCCTGACGTTAAACCAGTTCACAATTAGTTAATTGCGAACAAGTACATTCTCGGTTGACGAGAAAAGAAACTTAAGCACAAATCGCATAAGCAGATGAAGTACATAAACAGATACGGTAAGAACACCCACACCGAGTTGAAAATCTGGCCAAAAATAGAAGAATGTGTGAAAGCATGAAGACCGACAAAACGATCGGGTTCAGGTATCATAAATATTCAGATAAAGAGTACATTGTTCTAGCCAAATCGGCTTTACAATCTTATACAAGACAAAAAACAAAAATTTGACTATCCCAGCCCGGCGTGTAGAACCCCCTAAATTCGATAGCTCAGTATATGTAGGGTTTATTATATCGTGATTTAATTTTAACAACATTTGTTATAATATAATATAACCTATATCTAGTTTCATTTTATTTACTTGATTGTTTCTTAAATAATAAATTAATTGAAAGTTAAAGTAGAATATTGATTCACCTAATGGGCTATGTGTACCAACATTTACTAATATAAACTCACTAATAGACTCAAACCTAACTTAATAAAATTCCCAAGTCTTGAAATTATGATTGAAAGCCCAACCCAACTACTTAATCCATTTACAAATAAACAAATACCCAACTAACTATATTAATATTCGATACACATAAAATACAAAAAAAAAATATATACACACACACCAAATGGGCGGCCAAGTGGAGAGGGGGAGGACACCTAGAGTCTTCATGTCCTCCTCATGCAAGACATAATCTTGTGTCTTGTGTTCCCTTGTCTCATGCTTTGACCACCTCTTTTTAAAACCCTTAAAATATACATACTCTTATACTTCACAAAAAAAAAATCTGCATCGAGAGACTAGAGAGAGAGAGGGTTGAACCAAAGAAGAAGAGAGAAGGAAGAAGAGGGTTCAACAAGAAATAGGTAATCTCTTTTCCTACTTTCTTTTTTTTCTTCTATAAGTATAAAAAAAACCTTCCTAATCTAACTCAAATATCTAGACATGCAAACAAAATATGCATCATGGATGCATGGATACTTGAATCGGCCGAACCATGTAGTTCAAGGAGGGAGATCGTTTTCTTCCACTTCCGAGACCTAGAACCATTTACTTCCGACAAGAAATCGAGGTGGGTAAAATTGTTTCTTTCTTTTCTCTTATTTAAAAATTTATACAAGTTAAATATATGGTGCATGTAAGTATTAAAACCTTGGTTATCTACTTGATTGATATTCATTATCATGCATGTAATGGTCTTGATATTTGTTGAATTTTGTTTGTCATATTTTAATCATATGTGCAAATTAATTTATTGATGGAAATATTGGTTGAGTATGACAAATCTGACCTTTGCGGATTAAAATCCCAAAAACATATGAGTATATCTATTGGACTATGGTAAGAGGATAATTAGTCACCGGAATATTTGATAAATCGAACATAAGTTCGAAGGATAAACTAAAATAGTTTAAATAAGATAAATTTGAGGTAAAATTGTTAAGATCCATAATTCTGGTCTTATGTCTTAAAATTAAGTCTTAAAATATCAAAAATAAGTTCTCTATAAAATTTCACCTAAATCGGAATTTACGAAAATAGAAAATTGGGGCAAAAATGTAAATTTCAAGAATTCGGGGCCAAAACTGTAATTTACATAAACTTACTGTTTCGAAAATAAAATTTCCAGAAAAGTTGAACTCTCTGTACTCATAATAACATAAAGAGCCTACCCCGAAAATTTGAGTTCAATCCGACAAGAAACGAAAAACATATGACCCGAATACTAAAATGTCGATTAAGACAAAACAAAGGGGTGAAATCGTAAATTATAACAGAATATAAATTAAAACTGAACGTAATCTAAAATTACAAGTCGTAAGGTTCAAATCACAACTGGATTCATAATTTTCGGAGTTTAAATGAATCCAAACGAATTAATCAAAATTATAAGATAAAACTAAATAAAAATAATAATAATAGTACTATAATTACGAAAGGGTAGAATTATAATTTATGGGAGGAAAAACCTCCATGCAACTTCTGATCTCAGAACCTTATATTATAACGGACTTTTCGCAATAAAGTCCGTAATTTTCGGACTTATAATCAATTTGTACCGAATTATCCAAATTTATAAAATTTAGTAAAAATAATGATAGTACTTAAAAGACGAAAGGGCAGAACTGTAATTTATGAAAGGTAAAACTTTCATGCAACTTCTGACCTTCAATCCTCATATCATAACGTACTTTTCGCAATAAAGTTCGTAATTTTCGGACGTATAGTCAATCCATACTGAACTATTCAAGTTTATGAATTTATTATAAGATTATGCTAAGACTCGCACAATAGCAATTTAATCATCAACCGGTTGAACTAATTCCTCTAGCTTATCCAAGTCCATATACTATCAAATAATCATATTGATATCATACAATATGCATAACCACTGTTAATCACGACAATAATTGTTATTCAATTGAAATCGGGAGTAAGTGCTGTACGGAGCTAAGTGCTAAGACCTTCGGGCGGAAGCCACCGCTAGAGTCCATACGAGTATCTCTAGAGTCCCTTTTTCTATTATATGCATGAGGGGTGGTTATTCTAAGTCATGAATCGAGCAGCGTGGCTGCGGTTCTAGGCAAAGCTACCGTCGTATCCTATTCCCTTGAAGCCGAAGGACGGAATGATCCTAAGGTGATTGGGTCGTAGAATTCGGGTATAGTCGCGATTATGATATGATCCGGGCATAGACCCAAGCTAAGGACATATTGAGCCCAGATAAGAGATAAGGCAGCACGTCACCAAGCGTGAGAGCGATAAAGCTCAAAGGCCAATGTTATAGTAATGGTTCGACAAACGCCCAAGGCTATGGTTATCAAACCAAAAGTCGTGGCGATAGTCAAAGGCCAAACACTGATAACGGTCTAAGATGTTATAAAGAGGCTAAGGGATTAGTCATGTAGACGACCTTCCAAAACTAAATACTCATTGGGCGCTCGACACCGTGCATTCTTCATACTCAACCGCAATCTACGGAGATTGACTCTACATTCATGTCATAATTCATACTATTCTTCTTTAAAACTTGCACCAATTTTTAAACAACACTATTTTTCAAAAGTGGGAGAAACATAATGTTTATTAAATAATAAACTCATTAAGTACCCAAACCCAACTCACTGAGAATCCATTATTCTCACCCCATTTTGAATTATTTTCTAAAACCCCACTAGATGAAGAGAACCAAGAAGAAGAAGAGACAGATGCGGACGACCTCTGAAGAACGTCCTCAAAGTATTACCAAGACGTAGGAATTAGGATGCTGCTTTAACGCTTCTTTTTTTTCTTGTGTCATAATGTATTTTGGTTTCCGATGTACTCTTTTGCACTTGATGTAATAATTCCGCTGTACTCTTGAATATTTCTTTTCTATGAAATAACCAGTCTTAGTTCACCGGTCTGAGATCTGGCATATGTATGCTTTACTAGAATGTATTATCACAAATGTTATTTATTACGTTAACTGTCGCGTTCTCGTCCAACCCCGGTGTGGAGGCGTGACAGGAGTGGTATCACAGCTCGCTTTGTAAGAAGGACACTTACAACGAGCTTTTCCAGGTTAAGATTCTTCGGACTTAGATGGGAATTCCACCTAGGGCGAAGTGAACCATAGGACTGAGACCTAAGGTAGATTTCTCGAGTCAACTCTCATTAAGATATCTTTCGACTTGTCGCTATTCACTTGGAATATGCATAGTCAAATTCAAATTTCCTAAGTTATTGGCCAAGATACTTGATTAAGTATCCACGGAATTTCCCCAATTAAATCAATCCTTCTATTGAACTCTTGAAATGGATATAGATTATTTCACTTATCCATTTCCCAAAGTCATATCACTATTCATTCGAAATTGATGAAGTTACTTTAAACTCCACTAAACTTCATTGTCTTCTTAAAAATGGAGTATAATTGTTCCTTTGTCGTTAGTATCATATAAGCATATTTGTTGAATCATTAAGTTCACTGCCTTAATGATTATTCATGCTTAATAGAGCCTTTCATTGGATATTTCAATCCATTGCTATTCATTCAGAGTAAGTGTCGCCAATTAGCACTGTCTAAATTAATTGAGTCGCTATACTATTCATTCGGAATAGTGATGACTAATTTCAACTCATTAAAGTTTCGTGTTGCCACGTACATCGTAGTCAACTTAGCAATGTTATTCGTTTGGAAGGCGTAACGCTAATATTGCAAGGGATTATTCAAAATATTCGACCAATTCGAATGGGGCGAAACCCAAACCTTGCAAAAACTTATAGTTTGATTTGAATTATTAAGACATATTTCCTTAATAATTATCTGTGTATCTCCGTCCTATGAGCTGTCTCTTTGAGATGTTACCCACTATCGATAATTGGTAAGGAAAACCTACTTTTTCTTATCCAATGCTGTATTTTTTTCATGAAACAGCATTGCGGATATAATAATGTTGAATAATGATAACATTTCTTGATACTCAACAACCGAATGCAAGCATATTAATAAACACTCACTTCAATAATCACTACCCGTAAGCTTAAAAGTATCCACGCCTATGGGTGCAAGCCGAGAAACAGATTTAGTATTTAGAGAATGTGAAGTGATCAGTAAAGGTCATTGTTTTCCTATCGACCTAATTCTTCTCCCTATACTTGAGTATGACCTCATACTTGGGATGGATTGGCTATCTAAACACTTTGCACAACTCGACTGCCATTCTAAAATAGTACGATTCTGTAAACCTGATCACCCAGTTGTTGAACTACACGGGGATGCTAAAATTAACTCGGCCCCAATCATATCAGCCACGAATGTGAGAAAGGCCATCTCGAAAGGAGCAACGGGATATTTGGCTTTTGTCATTAACAAACCCAAGAGTAAAACGGAGATTGAAGCTACACCGGTAGTATCAGAGTACCGTGATGTTTTCCCCACGGAACTTACTTCCTTACCTCCAGATAGGGAAGTTGAATTCAGCATTGAGATTTTGCCGGGAAAGGCACCTGTGGCTAGAACGCCGTATCGAATGGCACCACTGGAACTGCAAGAACTGAAAATTCAGTTGCATAAATTGCTAGAGGTTGGATTTATCGGACCGAGCCTATCCCCTTGGGGAGCACCAGTGCTATTCGTAAAGAAGAAAGATGGCATACTAAGATTGTGCATCGATTACCGAGAACTTAACAATATTACCGCTAAGAACAAGTATCCACTTCCCAGGATCGATGAATTATTCGACCAACTACAAGGAGCAATGGTTTACTCAAAGTTCGATCTTCAACAGGGATATTACCAATTGAGGATCAAAGAGAGTGACATACCGAAGACTTCCTTTCAAACTAGGTATGGTAATTATGAATTTGTGGTAATGCCTTTTGGATTGACCAACGCACCGGCTGCATTTATGGATTTAATGCACCACGTATTCCAACTGTATCTAGATCAATTCGTAGTGATGTTTATCGACGACATACTCGTTTATTCCAAGTCGGGTCAAGATCACGAAACTCACTGGAGATTGGTACTAGAGACACTAAGGAAGCACAAATTGTACGCCAAATTCAGCAAGTGTGAATTCTAGTTAAGAGAGGTAGCGTTTTTAGGACACATAATATCTGGAGATGGAGTCGCAGTAGATCCATCAAAGGTGGAGACTATTATGGACTGGAAGAGGCCAGAAATAGTCACATATATACGGAGCTTTCTTGGACTTGCGGGTTACTACCACAAATTCATTAAAGATTTTTCCAAAATCGCAGGACCACTCACGAGACTGACGCAGAATCACGTCAAATTTGAGTGGAACGATAAGTGTGAGTTGAGCTTCCAAGAACTCAAGAGAAAACTCACTACCGCACCTATACTAACACTTCCCGAAGGGAGTGAAGGATTTGTGATTTACAGCGATGCATCCAATGAAGGATTAGGAGCTGTGCTGATGCAAAACGGCAAGGTTGTGGCTTATGCATTATGAAAGCTGAAAATCCACGAGATGAATTATCCGACCCATGACCTTGAACTAGAAGCAATAGTGTTTGCTTTGAAGAAATGGAGACACTACCTGTATGGAGCTACATTCCCCATCTTTACCGACCACAAGAGTCTCAAATATTTGTTCTCCCAGAAGGAGTTGAATCTAAGACAGAGACGGTGGATAGAACTTAGTGAGAATTATAACCTCACCATTCAGCATCATCCGGGCAAGGCCAATGTCGTAGCAGACGCCTTAAGTAGGAAAGCGAGTGTGGCTAGACTCATGATAAGGGAATGGAATGCCCTGAGAGAAACAATCCAATGGAACCCAAGGCAGGCAAAGACACACGTCTTATGCGCTAATTTGTCAATAAAGCCGGATTTACTTGAGGAAATCCGAGAAGCACAAACATAAGACGAGAAGTTGTGTAAACTTAAGGAAAAGGTCGCACAAGGCGAGAAATCTGAGTTTAGCATGTCAGCTAATGGAGCACTAAAATTCAAAAACCGAATATGTGTTCCCAACAATGACGAACTCAAGAAGAAAATTTTAGCAGAGGCTCACTGCTCTCGATATACTATTCATCCAGGCGGTAACAAGATGTATAAAGATCTGAAGAAATATTACTGGTGGATGAATATGAAGAACCAAGTTGCAGAATTCGTAGCAAGGTGTTTAAATTGTCAAAGGGTGAAGGCTGAACACCAAAGACCATTAGGGTTGCTACAGCCGCTCGAGATTCCCGAATGGAAATGGGAACTAATCACGATGGACTTCGTGATGGATCTACCAACAACCAGTGGAGGATACAACACAATCTGGGTAATCGTGGATAGACTTACAAAGTCAGCTCACTTCTTACCCGTAAGGAAGAATGACAGTCTGCAGAAACTAGCAAGGACGTATATCCGAGAAATCATTAGACTGCATGGAGTACCTGTAGACATTGTGTCAGACCGTGACCCCAGATTTGTCTCTAGATTTTGGAAGAGTCTACATCAAGAACTTGCGACGAAATTGAGTTTCAGCACTGCAGCACACCCTCAAATGGACGGACAATCCGAGGGAACGATACAAGTCCTTGAGGACATGTTACGGGCATGTGCGCCGGATTTTCAAAAGAGTTGGAGTAACCACCTACCTTTAGCTGAGTTTGTCTATAACAACAGCTACCAGACAACGATTGGGATGGCTCCATATAAAGCATTATACGGAAGAAAGTGCCGATCACCAATACATTGGGAGATTGACGACCGATGGACACCAAAGGGTAAGCAGAACCAAAACCCGATAGCGAGAGTTGATCTAGTAGAAGATGCCATGGATAAAGTTCGAATCATTCGGGATCGAATCGCACTGCTCAGAGCCGACAGAAGAGTTATGCAGACCAGAGGAGGAGAGATTTAGAATTCGACACGGGCGACAAAGTATTCCTTCGTTTATCACCACGTAAGGGATTGATCAACCCGAAGAAGGGAGGGAAGCTTAGCCCTAGATATGTCGGACCTTTAACAATCCTATAACAAATTGAAAAATTAGCATATTGTCTCAAGCTACCAACCGATCTTGCCGGAATGCACGACGTATTTCATGTCTCAAGATTGAAGAAATATCATCCAGATCCTGAACATGTCATCACGCATGACATACCGCCAATCAAGAAAGATTCAACTTATATCGAGAAGCCGATTAGGATCGTGGATCAACAAGTGCGCGAACTAAGAGACAAGAAAATACCATTGGTCAAAGTCGTCTGGACAAATCACAATAGAGAGGAAGACGCTATATGGGAAGCTGAAGAAGAAATGAAGAAATCATATCCCGATTTGTTCGAGAAGGAATTTGGGGACAAATTCTTCTAAGGAGGGGAGGATGTAGAACCCCCTAAATTCGATAGCTCAGTATATGTACGATTTATTATATCGTGATGTAATTTTAATAACATTTGTTATAGTATAATATAACTTATGTCTAGTTTCGTTTTATTTACTTAATTGTTTCTTAAATAATAAATTAATTGAAAGTTAAAGTAGAATATTGATTCACCTAATGGGCTATGTGTACCAACATTTAATAATATAAACTCACTAATGGACTCAAACCCAACTTAATAAAATTCCCAAGTCTTGAAATTATGATTGAAAGCCCAACTCAACTACTTAATCCATTTACAAATAAACAAATACCCAACTAACTATATTAATATTCGATACACATAAAATACAAAAGAATTATACACACACACACACACCAAATGGGCGGCCAAGTGGAGAGGGAGAGGACACCTAGAGTCTTCATGTCCTCCCCATGCAAGACATAATCTTGTGTCTTGTGTTCCCTTGTCACATGCTTTGACCACCTCTTTTTAAAACCCTTAAAATATACATACTCTTATACTTCACAAAAAAAATCTACATTGAGAGACTAGAGAGAGAGAGAGAGGGTTGTACCAAAGAAGAAGAGAGAAGGAAGAAGAGGGTTCAATAAGAAATAGGTAATCTCTTTTCCTACTTTCTTTTTTTCTTCTATAAGTATAAAAAAAAACCTTCCTAATCTAACTCAAATATCTAGACATGCAAACAAAATATGCATCATGGATGCATGGATACTTGAATCGGATGAACCATGTAGTTCAAGGAGGGAGATCGTTTTCTTCCACTTCCGAGACCTAGAACCATTTACTTCCGATAAGAAATCGAGGTGGGTAAAATTGTTTCTTTCTTTTCTCTTATTTAAAAATTTATACAAGTTAAATATATGGTGAATGTAAGTATTAAAACCTTGGTTATCTATACTTTATTGACATTCATTACCATGCATGTAATGATCTTGATATTTGTTGAATTTTGTTGTCATATTTTAATCATATGTGCAAATTAATTTATTGATGGAAATATTGGTTGAGTATGACAAATCTGACCTTTAGGGATTAAAATCCCAAAAATATATGAGTATATATATTGGACTATAGTAAGAGGATAATTAGTCACCAGAAGATTTGATAAATCGAACCTAAGTTCGAAGGATAAACTAAAATAGTTTAAATAAGATAAATTTGAGGTAAAATTGTTAAGATCCATAATTCTAGTCTTATGTCTTAAAATTAAGTCTTAAAATATCAAAAATAATTTCTCTATAAAATTTCACCTAAATCGGAATTTACTAAAATAGAAAATTGGGGCAAAAATGTAAATTTCAAGAATTCGGGGCCAAAACTGTAATTTACATAAACTTACTGTTTCGAAAATAAAATTTCCAAAAAAGTTGAACTCTCTGCACTCATAATAAGATAAAGAGCCTACCCCAAAAATTTGAGTTCAATCCGACAAGAAACGAAAAAGATATGGCACGAATACTAAAATGTTGATTAAGACAAAACAAAGGAGTGAAATCATAAATTATAAAAAAATATAAATTAAAACTGAACGTAATATAAAATTACAAGTCGTAAGGTTCAAATCGCAACTGGATTCATAATTTTCGGAGTTTAAATGAATCCAAACGAATTAATCAAAATTATAAGATAAAACTAAATAAAATAATAATAATAGTACTATAATTTCAAAAGGGTAGAATTATAATTTATGGGAGGAAAAATCTCCATGCAACTTATGATCTCAGAACCTTATATTATAATAGACTCTTCGCAATAAAGTTCGTAATTTTCGGACTTATAATCAATCTGTATCGAATTATCTAAATTTATAAAATTTAGTAAAAATAATGATAGTACTTAAAAGACGAAAGGGCAGAACTGTAATTTCTGAAAGGTAAAACTTTCATGCAACTTCTGACCTTCAATCTTCATATCATAACGGACTTTTCGCAATAAAGTTCGTAATTTTCGGACGTATAGTCAATCCATACCGAACTATTCAAGTTTATGAATTTATTATAAGATTATGCTACGACTCGCACAATAGCAATTTAATCAACCGGTTGAACTAATTACTCTAGCTTATCCAAGTCCATATACTATCAAATAATCATATTGATATCATACAATATGCTTAACCACTGTTAATCACGACAATAATTGTTATTCAATTGAAATCGGGAGTAAGTGTTGTACGGAGCTAAGTGCTAAGACCTTCGGGCGGAAGCCACCGCTAGAGTCCGTACGAGTATCTCTAGAGTCCCTTTTTCTATTATATGCATGAGGGGCGGTTAGTATAAGTCATGAATCGAGCAGCGTGGCTGCGGTTCTAGGCAAAGCTACTGTCGTATCATATTCCCTTGAAGTCGAAGGACGGAGTGATCCTAAGGTGACTGGGTCGTAGAATTCGGGTATAGTCGCGATTATGATATGATCCGGGCATAGACCCAAGCTAAGGGCATATCGAGCCCAGATAAGAGATAAGGCAGCACGTCACCAAGCGTGAGAGCGATAAAGCTCAAAGGCCAATGTTATAGTAATGGTTCGACAAACGCCCAAGGCTACGGTTATCAAACCAAAAGTCGTGGTGATAGTCAAAGGCCAAACACTGATAACGGTCTAAGACGTTATAAGGAGGCTAAGGGATTAATCATGTAGACGACCTCCCAAAGCTAAATACTCATTGGGCGCTCGACGCCGTGCATTCTTCATACTCAACCGCAATCTACGGAGATTGACTATACATTCATGTCATAATTCATACTATTCTTCTTTAAAACTTGCACCAATTTTTAAACAACACTATTTTTCAAAAGTGGGAGAAACATAATGAATTAAATAATAAATTCATTAAATACCAAAACCCAACTCACTGAGAATCCATTATTTTCACCCCATTTTGAATTATTTTCTAAAACCCCACTTGATGAAGAGAACCAAGAAGAAGAAGAGACAGATGCTGACGACCTCTGAAGACCGTCCTCAAAGTATTACCAAGACGTAGGAATTAGGATGCTGCTTTAACGCTTCTTTTTTTCCTGTGTCATAATGTATTTTGGTTTCCGATGTACTCTTTTGCACTTGATGTAATAATTCCGCTGTACTCTTGAATATTTCTTTTCTATGAAATAACCAGTCTTAGTTCACCGGGCTGAGATCGGGCATATGTATGCTTTACTAGAATGTATTATTAGAAACATTATTTATTACGTTAACTGTCGCGTTTTCGTCCAACCCCGGTGTGGGGGCGTGACATGGCGCCATCTCTAACACCTCAAAAACGGCGGCCATTACAGTGCCGTGGACCCCACACTGGGACACACCAGGCGATACCAAAACACAACTTTAAACATAACATATTTGCGATACCGAATCACAAAACAAGAATTATTACTCCGATCAGGAGTCTACGAATAGTACGACTATTAGCCAAAAAATACATAGGATCCAAATACTAGTATAAACCATATGAAATGGAATATACTTAAGATAATAGTACAATAGTTTAAATGAAGCGGAAAAGTAATATTACACGGTTTTAAGCATAAACGGAAAAAAAGACTTGGGCCCCCCGAACTAGTATCCTTCAAACTCTTTGCCGTCAGTGTGCTCTTCCCGTACCTTGCCTTTACCTCGACCTAAAATACAACACAAGTATTTTGCCTAAATCCACAGGGTCAGATATACATGATAATAATTCTCAAAACATTATACAATTCATACATATAAGATCTCAAGGATCCAGTTTTATGTTTAGATAGTTTTTTATCACTTGATTTATTGCTATGAGCCCGCACATTAGCCCACCTTTTTTAGTGGTGCACCTTGTGTTTCTCTAGCGGGCTGCTGGCATTTTAGTTTCTAGGATCCGGTTTATGGCCCACTTTTGGTCATAATTCGAATGTGATTTTTCACCTATCGGTCCGCATATTAGCCCACGCCTTTAGTGGTGCACCTTGTATTTCTTTAGCGAGCCGTAGGCACTTCGTTTTTTAGATTTAGGATCCAGATTATGGCCTATTTTTTGTCATAATTCGGACTGATTACTTGTACTCTCGATATTTTCTTTATCTCACAGGTTGGTGGGTCCCGCCTCAACCCCCCGTCCACAATGGACGTTTTTTCCTTTAAAAAAAAAGATCTCAAGAAAAATAACCTGACTATTGAACATACCACTCGGGCGTATGAACAACTAGTCGCAAAATCGTCGGACATAACCAATCATACATGGAATATGAACGACCAATCAACATGGCTCAAGACGGACATCACAGTACGACCGATCCGGAAATGTGTCCGTGTACATGTCCACCCCGTATACGGAATCCAGAATATACGTGAGACAATGTACCTAATTAGCATCACGAACTACATCTCGTGTGCACAGTCCAATACGGAACTATCAACGTATGACCATATGTGCCTGGCTAAAAATCCTACACATAACCAATCGGCACGCCGATATAATTCCAGATATGTCACGATACAACATGACAACAAAACTCAACAAATTACACATTCAATCAAGAATCGAGAACTCACCAAAGTGACAAAATGATCAACGATACCAACGATACAAAGGTGATGAACTTAGGAATACAATCCCACAACGAAACGGCACTATCATCAAGAACAAAATCACATTATGAAATCATAGATTCATAAAGCATTTCATATACATATGAATCGTATAAAGTTCATAAAAATTCAATCATCATTATAACCAAGCAAGATAACTTGCCTCAATTCCGTAGACGAAAGATAGTCCTTCTCCAAATGATTGAACGAATGGTATCCTCGACTAAATACTCACTCGAACAAGCAACCTTGAATGAAACATAATTCATTCAACAATACGTTCACACAATATTAATATCAATTCATAGGAAATGACACCCGAAACCTACCCGAATAATTCATTCTATCCCAATGAACATTCTACTGATTATCTGTAACACCCCCGATATATTCAGGAATATTACAGCGCCATAAATCCTTTACATAAGAATTTACAAGGCTGAATAAATGAAATGACAATAACAGACACTAACTTATGAAATCACTGAAATAAAATACAACCGTCTGGTTCAATACCGAGAATACAAATGTCCAATGAAGAGTTATTAATACATCACCAAAATCCAAACATCATAAACAGACGACGTACTCGAGTACTTATTGAAATAATCAACAAACAACTGACAGTAAACCCCGGACGGAACATCACTCTGCACCCTCGTCGTCATGCAACTCCAGTGGTTGTTTCCCTGCTCTCCTGGATCCTGAACATAAACAAATGTTCACCCCCGAAGGGGTTAGCACAACGATGCTAGTACAAGTACAATAATCATACAACAGTGATATAATCAACCATTATATCATAACAAGTTTCTCCAACGAGAAATATCAACAACACATATCATATCATAACAGTTTCAACATACTGATGGTATTCCAACGATCCAGCGCACACAGATATAGATTCCCATGATGATCCCGTCGGACCAACACATGGTGGAACTACCTGTCCAACGATCCAGCGCACACAGCTATAGATTCTCATGATGATTCCCGTCGGATCAACGCATGGTGGACATATAATCACAACACATTTACACAATACAATCACATCATAACTGTCATAATATAAACAATTCTAATTAGAGTACTTGCCTCGGTTCGATGACAAGAATAAAACTTCCACGAATATCAAAATACTCGAAGGTCGTCCCCTTCGATCAATCACGTGTTAAGCTCGAACCTAAACAAAAGAAATAGCATAGAATTCATCTCATGTCATACGAACGTCTAACAATTCAAAAATTACAGTAGGAAGTCCTTAAAATGCAATCTGTTTGGATCGCTTAACGCACGCTACTCATCCTATGTAGCATACGTTAATGATACTCGTTAGCGCATGCAGTACAGACAGCCTAGCGTACGCTAACCATGCACGGTCAGTGCCTCACTGATCAGCCGACTGACTCGCCTGATGACTTAACGCATGCTAAGTTCCAAACGTGGCATACGCTAAACGTACTCGATAGCGCACGTTAATTCTTGTAGCTCAGCGCACGCTAAGCGTGCATGGCAGTTCACTGGAGGGCAGCAGGTTGTACAAATGGTGATGAAGTAAGCGAATTCCTCAGTGATTAATGTTTGTTATCCGACTACATGTTATGTTCATAAACTTTATGAATGATCTCATGGATAATAACAACTTCGAGATACGAGTATACGTATAATCATCACAACACCATAATCCATCTTGATTACAATTCTCATGCGAAGTTCGGTGATCTCCGGTTGGTGCATTAGATTTTACTATCATTATACACATTCAAACTTCATCTTGAGGTGATTTAACAACTCCAACTTATATGAAAGAATATTTCCTAAGATAATTCTTTCCTTAAGTCCTTATAACCGAAAATAATACCACTTCCAATTTATGGTCACTAAGCTAACATAAATCATACGGATAGCCAACTTCAAAATGTTTCTCTCATCAATTAAAGTATTAGGATTCCAACTACAAGGTTCTAACGATAATATCTCAAGCATAGATGTTCCCAACTTCTAAACATGATGTTTGTTGAATAATTTACTAATGAAATTCAATATCTCGTTAGTATGATCATCTAATTCCTTAGAATCCAAATCTAAGGCTGGAGATAGATTGAGCATACCTTAATATGACGAAATTACTGATCCGCAAGGTAGAATCCGACTCCGGTTGGTTATATGCCACTCCAAGGTGTTACTTATCTTCAATGATTACTCATAAGTGATATCCAATATTCAAGGATCACATAAATGTGTTCTAAGTGTGGTAGAAGGATAATTATTGCTCTCTGGCCTCTCAAGAATGAAGAATGGACGAAGGAAATGTAAGCCAAAACGGGTTGTTGTCTCATTTATAATATTCTGCACTTTAGCTAATTAGCGCACGCTACAACACATACTTAGCGCACGCTAATAAGCGTTGACTCCAAATCTGTCCAGGTTCGTCCGCGGGAATCTTATCTGGACCCATGTCCCGGCTGGCGCATGTGCTAGCCACCCAGCTCAATAATTCAGTGTCTAGCGCACGCAACTCCTACATATGTAGCGTGCGCTAGTAGTAGCCGATAACGCGCGTTAAGCTACATTCTTAGCGTGCACTATCACGAGTTTGCATGAGAAAATTTGCATGTTGCTATACTTGTGTACAAAGATACCAATGCAAGAAATATCATACTCCAATAATCAAGACCACAAATCCGAATAATACAGGGTTCGAATACAGATGAAATACACAGTAATAAATCCAGATATTACATACTCTCCTACTAAAAAGGAGTTTCGTCCCGAAACTCAAGACGAAAATAACTCTGGATATCTAGACTTCATGCCATCTTCCGTTTCCCATGTGGCTTCTTCCACTCCGTGACGTGACCATTGAACTTTGACCAAAACCATTGGTTTGTTCCTCAACTGCTTAACTCGACTCTCGAGTATCTTGGCCGGTTTTTCTTCAAACATCCCATCATGAGCGACTTTGATCTCACCGAAATCAATGACATGACTAGGATCTGGTATATACTTCCATAACTGGGATACGTGGAACACATTATGAACATGGCACAATGACGGAGGCAATGCCAATCTGTATGCCAACTCTCCAACTCTCTCAAGGATTTCAAATAGTACGATATATCTCGGACTCAGTTTTCCTTTCCTTCTGAAACGAAAGATTCCCCGAGTAGGAGAAACCTTCAAAAGTACGTGGTCTCCCGTACTAAACTCCAGAGGGCGACGTCATACGTCTACATAAGATTTCTGTCGACTCTGGGCGGTCAACAATCTTTCGCGAATTAAGGCTATCTTTTCTCGAGTCCGTACGATCAGCTCTGGTTCCATCCCGATCAAGTCTGATGAATCATCCCAACATAGAGGCGATCTGAATCTTCTCCCATATAATGCCTCAAACGGTGCCATCTTAATGGAGGCATGCCAACTATTGTTATGTGTAAATTCAATCAATGGTAGATGAATTTCCCAATCAGTTGACCAATCTAAGGCACAAGCCCTTAGCATGTCTTCCACCGTTTGAATGGTCCTCTCGGATTGTCCGTCAGTCTGCGGGTTATAAGCTGTACTGAAGTTCAATTCGGTCCCCAATGCCTTATGAACTTCTTTCCAAAAGTGAGACACAAAATGGCCGTCTCGATCAGAAATAATGGTCTTCGGCGTACCATGCAGTCGAACTATCTCTGAAATAAATACTCGCGCCAACCTCTCAGGTCCCCACGTATCCTTAATGCCTAGAAAATGAGCTGATTTGGTTAAACGATCAACTATCACCCAAATCATGTTCATTCCTGTCTTGGTTCTCGGCATACTGTTAATAAAGTCCATTGATATGTCCTCCCACTTCCATTCAGGAATCGGAAGCGGCTTCAACATCCCGGCAGGTCGTTGATGCTCGATCTTAACTTGCTGACAAGTCAAGCATTTTGAAACATAGTCCGCTACATCTTTCTTCATGTTGCCCCACCAGAAATTCTGTTTCAAGTCCTTATACATCTTACTGGTGCCCGGGTGGATAGAATAGGGCGAGTTGTGAGCTTCTTTCATAATCGTCTGTTTCAAAACATCAATATCAGGAACGCAGAGTCTGTTCTGAAATCTCAAAACTCCATCATCATGAATTAGGAATCTGGGGGCCTTTCCTTTGATCACATCATCATGTAACCGAATCATCAGAGGGTCATCTGTCTGTCTAGATTTGATTTCTTCGGTTAATGATGAAGTTAATTCCATCACGCACAGTTGTCCTTGGACTCTTTGTAACCATACTTCAATTCCTTCTCTAATCATTTCCCGTTGAAGGCTAAGTTGCGAGGTCAGAGTCTCCAGCATCTGAATAGAAACAGGCTTGCGGCTAAGTGCATCTGCTACTACATTTGCTTTACCTAGATGATATAAAATCTCCAAGTCGTAGTCCTTAATCAGCTCTAACCATCTTCTTTGCCGCATGTTCAGCTCTTTCTGACTGAAGATGTATTTGAGACTCTTGTGATCAGTAAAGATCTGACAGTGAGTCCCGTACAGGTAATGTCTCCAGATTTTCAAAGCAAAAACTACTGCTGCTAGCTCTAAATCATGTGTTGGATAATTCACTTCATAGGGTTTCAGCTGTCGCGACGCATAAGCGATCACCTTGTCATTATGCATCAATACGCATCCGAGTCCTTAGTTCGAAGCATCACTGTAAACTATGAATCCTCCAGTCCCCTGTGGGAGTGATAAAATTGGTGTTGTCGTCAATCTCTCCTTCAATTCATCAAAACTAGTCTGACACAACTCGTTCCACTCAAACTTTTGAGTCTTCTGCAGGAGTCAAGTAAGTGGGCGGGAGATTTTAGGAAACCCTTCCACGAATCGACGATAATATCCAGCAAGTCCTAAGAAGCTTCGGACTTCTTTCACGTTCTTTGGAGGCTTCCAATCCATAATTGCTTCGAACTTCTGAGGATCCACTCGGGCTCCTTTAGCTGATATCATATGGCCGAGGAACATTACTTCCTTTAGCCAGAATTCACACTTATAAAGTTTGGCGTACAATTGTTCGCTTCTCAAAAGTTCTAATACAATCCGCAAATGATGCGCATGCTCCTCCGGGCTCTTAGAATTGTAATACCCGTAATTTCGATTTCCGGTAATTTCTTTTTTTCGGCGGAAGTCCGTTTTGACGACTCGCTCATGACCGTTTCGTCATTCTGAGAATGATTAATTCTACACTTTTTGACACCCGAGTTCGTTTCGGTGTCGTTTTGTTGAGTTCCGTGCTTTTTAGCGACTTTTCCGCACTTGAGTTCGATTCTTGCGAATCTCGTTCGAAACTGCTGTTTCGAGTTTCCCGTAAGTCCGTTTAACTTTGTTAGACGTGTTGTGAACTTCGGTTTGGTTATCCGATCACGTATCATGATTTTCGGGCGTTTTGGGCCATTTTGTAATTTACTGAAAGTTACGGGTATCCGTATCTGTAATTGTTGTCTCGACCCATTTCTTGGTCGCGTATGATTAAATATGGTATTATGTTTTCATTTCGGGTCGTTGATGTCGTCCGCGAACTTTTCGTCGTGTTCGTTCCGTGCGTTTTCGGTAATCGGGTCGTCGAGCCCGGACGGTTGCGGGACTGGCCGGACGATTGCGGGCACCGGCCGGACGGGTGCGGCAGGAACCGGCATAGCGCACGCTACGGCCGGAAGGCTGCGCGCGCTAACCGGCATGTGTAGCGCAGGCTACCGGCTGGCCTAACGCACGCTAGCGGGTGTGGACAGTGGAGTCCTGGGGGTTCTGGAATCGGTCAGGCTCGGCAGGTAGCGCACGCTACTGTCGGACGCTGCGTACGCTACGGCCGGCAGGTAGCGCACACTACGGCCGGAAGGCTGCGCACGCTACCTGTCCGAGCAGACTAGTCCAGAAGGCCACTGGATCGCGGCCTGGGCCGATAGCGCACGCTAGCTCGGCAGCCTAGCGCGCGCTAGTCCGGCCCAGTATAAATGTGGCTGAGCAGTCACATTTCATATCGTTTTTCACTTCCTTCCTTCTCCGTCCGCGGATGGCGATTCATGGGTGACGAAGCCATGTTGTTTAACAACAAATCCATGAAGTCCATGAGTCCATAACATCAATCAATCGTCCGTTATCATCCCTTGATCCAGCGAATCAAGGTAATCTTCCTTAGAACCCTAATTTCGTGAATTTGGGGATTTTTGCATTTTTGTCCTATTCGTTCCGTGTTGTTGATTAATTCATGATGGGTATGATTAATCTTGATAGTATTCTTGTGTTTAAAATCATTTAATCCATTGTTCTTCGTCGAATCGAAGTATATTTCTTGATTTCCTTCGAATTGACTTTTTGGGGATTTGTTCTCGATCTCGTTTTTCATCCAATTTTGATGGATCAATTGTGGTTAAATGATGTTGTTAAACACATTCTATGGATTGTATATCCATATTTCAACTTGGAATTCCGTTTTCGTGATTTGACGGAACGAATCATGTTCTTGGCCGTTTTGGGGGAAATCCTTGAACCTTCGTCATTTGTTCTTTGAATTCAGCGGCTTTGGGTCGTACTTTGGAAATCATTTTCGTTGTTATTGTTTTCGTTCGTAGTTCATTGTTGTGGATTGTCGTTCGGTGGAGTCGGCGAGTTCGTAGTCGGTTCGTGCCAACCTACTTCGGCCGATTCTCCGCGTTGTGGTTATTCGAGGCAAGTACCTTGCCCATACTTTTCTTATTTTATGGATATGATGATCGGTGATCGTCTTGGTGTGTTTGTTTGGTTGTTTGAAATGAAGTTTCAAAAGATTTCGGTTTGGCCTCGTTAAAGGCTTTCTTTCAAAATGCGTGTGTATTTTGTGAATGGTGTGTTTTGGGAATTGATTATGATTTGATTATTTTGAACGTTGAAGGATTTTATGATGATACTCCTATTGTTTAAAGTTATGGAATCGTGTATTCCGTATTTAATCTTGTTATTGTGTTTTGAAGAGTTTGATAATGGTGTCGAGTTAATGGCCATCTCTAGTGAGTATTCTTAATGAACTTACATTCTTAGCATATTAGTATTGCATGAGTAACGTGTGTGTGTGTATGCTCACTATGGGTTAGATCCGACGGGTCTCGGTAGGGGTCCACAAGAGACGTGGATCGACGAGCTTGCTTTTAACCACTACGGGTTAGATCCGACGGGGTCTCGGTAGGGGTCCACAGAGACGTGGATCGACGGTTAATTGTGATGCATTTTGCAAATGTGATTTGATTATGGAATTTCCGGAAATGAGTGCTTTCGAACTATTTTCATGATTGCATGCATTGACTAAGTGTGTAAGAGGTAAGTTGTTCGTTTGGCCTACTTGGCTAGGATGGCACTAGAGTATTTTGTTGTTTGTTTTAAATCCTTTATTTGTGGATTTTGATGTTGGGAGACGAACCTTGTGGTCGTTCTTGTGTACTGTGAGTTGATGAGATTTGGGGCTAAAATCCCAATGGTTTTGTAAAAGTCATTTTATGGATTTGGGGCTAAAATCCCAACGGTTTGGTAAAGGTCATTTTTTTCGAAAAGTAAACCTTTGGGGCGGTGACCCCTTTCGTCTTTTGGATTATGAAAAGTAGGATTTGATAATCCTAAATTGTTTTCTATTAAAACTCCCGATGGTATTTCAAATCATATTACAAATTATTTCCCTCGATATTTTGATCTTGAAATTTTGGGAATTCTTTACTCAAACTCTTGCCTCGGGAAGTGTTCATCCTGTTGTATTTGAATCTTTGAGGATTCCTGATTTCACGATATGTATTTAGTCGACTCTCATATTTGATTTATACGAGGAGTGTCGTCGCTTGTGATGTCTTTTTATTGTTGTTTTTGTCCGTTGTTGATGATTTTCGAATCGATTTGCACGTTTTACAAGTTCTATTGTGGGAACTTTGTGCTTATACGCATTCGACTTATTCACTAGCCAGTGCAGGAGGGTCTTTAGAGGCCTCGAATGGGGTCAGTGGTTTTGTTCTGAGTATCAGGTCCATAACGATTAAGCCAATCATCTCCGAGTATCAGGTCGTCTCCTTGCATTTCTATTACAATTATATTTGAGAGCCACTCTCTGCCCCCAAATGATACAGGAAAATCTCTAGTCTCTAAGTTCCCAAAAATCCTCTCTCCACTCGGTAAACCAACAATATAAGGTTCACAAATATGAAAACCAGAAACATTCAAACGATTTACACAAGACAAGGATATAAAAGAATGTGTAGCTCCTGTATCAAATAAAACGCTAACTGGCTGGGAAAGGATCTGGACAGTACCTGATGCAACAATAGCATCCTGATCGTCTGTCTTCCTCATCTCGTACAGACGTGGGGGAACAGATCCGGCACTCGATGTCCCCTTTCGGTCCCATTGTCCTTTGCCTCGTCCGCGGCCAAAATTCTGAGGCATCTGAACACTTTGCTGCGTCTGTTGGATACTAGCTTCCTTCTGAACTGGCTGTGATGAACGGGTTCCATTGTACTTGGTGGCATCCTTGCAGAACGTCGCACGGTGCCCTTCCTGTCCGCAATCAAAACATGTAACTGTAGTGCGCAAACAATCACGCCAAAGGTGACCTGGGCGACCACAGTTAAAACACCTCCTAGCTAAATCCGTCGTGGCTGACATTGTTCCGAAATTCTTTCCGCTCTTAGATGGGTGTGGAGGTTTCTTGAAATAATAAGACTGGGCTTTGCGAGGCCAGCCATTCTTGTGCTCTATGAAAGTACCAGAGACTTTCTGCTTCTTCGACTCCGTAAATTTTTCCATTGCTGCTTCCTTGATTTCGTACGCCAACGCCTTATCTTGGTATTGACTGAGAGTGGTACATTCAAAACCGGACATGTACCTCTGGATTTCTGGTTTCATCCTCATTTCAAAATGAATCATCATCTCTGCATCTGTTCTGACCAGATGTCGAACAAATGCTAGCTGCTGGTTAAACGTCTTAATTGTCTGAGATATGGGTTCGTCTGATGGCTGAGCGGAGAAAAACTCCCGAACGTTGGCTTCCCTCACAGGACGAGGGCACTACTGAGCTTCCATCATCATTTTAAATTCTGTCCAATCAGCATCATGATCTGCAGGTCGGATAGCTTCCCACCACTCGGATGCTTCCCCTATCAGAAAGTACTGAGCAATAGGAGCTCTCCTGTCATCTGGGCAGTTAATTCCGGCAAAGATTTTCTCCAATTCCTTCAACCAATGGTCCCATGTGGGTGTTTCGGAAAAGCCGTCAAATTTGGGTGGTTGCATCTTCGCCACCTCTTGTAACCATCGGTCACCTCGATTTCCCATTTCTGGGATCCTTTGTTGTCCATTTCCCTGTTGAAATCCCACCGCCACCTGCATTCGGTCCACGACCTGAGCGAACTGAGTCATCTGATTCACCACTTGACGAAGGATTTATGGTACAGCAGGTTCCGGTTCATTATTGATGGATTGTTGCGGCTCGTCTGAGCTATGACTGGCCTGATTAGAAGGCGATGCCTCCCTTTCAGCATTCCTTCGTCCGCGTCCATGACCGCGACCACGTCCACGTCCGCCTCTCAACATACTATAAGCACAGATACTCAATATACAAAAAACAACATCGTTCTAATGTTCAAGTATAAAGAGATACAACGTGTAAAGAACGACATAGAGTTTAGGAACTTACAACCACCGTTCGCATGAAGACGTGGGCAGTGCAGTGATGACATTCACGGCCGGTTGCCTCAAAAGACGTAAATGACCCTTATTTTAACCCAATGGCCAAGATATCTATAATCTTATCTCCGATACCATATTCTGTAACACCCCCGATATATTCAGGAATATTACAGCGCCGTAAATCCTTTACATAAGAATTTACAAGGCTGAATAAATGAAATGACAATAACAGACACTAACTTATGAAATCACTGAAATAAAATACAACCGTCTGGTTCAATACCGAGAATACAAATGTCCAATGAAGAGTTATTAATACATCACCAAAATCCAAACATCATAAACAGACGACGTACTCGAGTACTTATTGAAATAATCAACAAACAACTGACAGTAAACCCCGACCGGAACATCACTCTGCACCCTCGTCGTCATGCAACTCCAGTGGTTGTTTCCCTGCTCTCCTGGATCCTGAACATAAACAAATGTTCACCCCCGAAGGGGTTAGCACAACGATGCTAGTACAAGTACAATAATCATACAACAGTGATATAATCAACCATTATATCATAACAAGTTTCTCCAACGAGAAATATCAACAACACATATCATATCATAACAGTTTCAACATACTGATGGTATTCCAATGATCCAGCGCACACAGCTATAGATTCCCATGATGATCCCGTCGGACCAACACATGGTGGAACTACCTGTCCAACGATCCAGCGCACACAGCTATAGATTCCCATGATGATTCCCGTCGGATCAACGCATGGTGGACATATAATCACAACACATTTACACAATACAATCACATCATAACTGTCATAATATAAACAATTCAAATTAGAGTACTTGCCTCGGTTTGATGACAAGAATAAAACTTCCACGAATATCAAAATACTCGAAGGTCGTCCCCTTCGATCAATCACGTGTTAAGCTCGAACCTTAACAAAAGAAATAGCATAGAATTCATCTCATGCCGTACGAACGTCTAACAATTCAAAAATTACGGTAGGAAGTCCTTAAAATGCAATCTGTTTGGATCGCTTAACGCATGCTACGCATCCTATGTAGCGTACGTTAATGATACTCGTTAGCGCACGCAGTACACATAGCCTAGCGTACGCTAACCATGCACGGTCAGTCGATTGCCTCACGATCGGCCGATGACTCTTTGATGACTTAATGCACGCTAAGTTCCAAACGTGGCGTACGCTAAACGTACTCGATAGCGCACGTTAATTCTTGTAGCTTAGCGCACGCTAAGTGCATGGCAGTTCACTGGAGGGCAGCAGGTTGTACAAATGGTGATGAAGTAAGTGAATTCCTCAGTGATTAATGTTTGTTATCCGACTACATGTTATGTTCATAAACTTTATGAATGATCTCATGGATAATAACAACTTCGAGATACGAGTATACGTATAATCATCACAACACTATAATCCATCTTGATTTCAATTCTCATGCGAAGTTCGGTGATCTCCGGTTGGTGCATTAGATTTTACTATCATTATACACATTCAAACTTCATCTTGAGGTGATTTAACAACTCCAACTTATATGAAAGAATATTTCCTAAGATAATTCTTTCCTTAAGTCCTTATAACCGAAAATAATACCACTTCCAATGTATGGTCACTAAGCTAACATAAATCATACGGATAGCCAACTTCAAAATGTTTCTCTCATCAATTAAAGTACTAGGATTCCAACTACAAGGTTCCAACGATAATATCTCAAGCATAGACGTTCCCAACTTCTAAACATGATGTTTGTTGAATAATTTACTAATGAAATTCAATATCTCGTTAGCATGATCATCTAATTCCTTAGAATCCAAATCTAAGGCTGGAGATAGATTGAGCATACCTTAATATGACGAAATTACTGATCCGCAAGGTAGAATCCGACTCCGGTTGGTTATATGCCACTCCAAGGTGTTACTTCTCTTCAATGATTACTCATAAGTGATATCCAATATTCAAGGATCACATAGATGTGTTCTAAGTGTGTTAGAAGGATAATTATTGCTCTCTGGCCTCTCAAGAATGAAGAATGGACGAAGGAAATGTAAGCCAAAACGGGTTGTTGTCTCATTTATAATATTCTGCACTTTAGCTAATTAGCGCACGCTACAACACATACTTAGCGCACGCTAATAAGCGTTGACTCCAAATCTGTCCAGGTTCGTCCGCGGGAATCTTATCTGGACCCATGTCCCGGCTGGCGCATGTGCTAGCCGCCCAGCTCAATAATTCAGTGTCTAGCGCACGCAATTCCTACATACGTAGCGTGCGCTAGTAGTAGCCGATAGCGCGCGTTAAGCTACATTCTTAGCGTGCGCTATCACGAGTTTGCATGAGAAAATTTGCATGTTGCTATACTTGTGTACAAAGATACCAATACAAGAAATATCATACTCCAATAATCAAGACCACAAATCCGAATAATACAGGGTTCGAATACAGATGAAATACACAGTAATACATCCGGATATTACATTATTGATGAATTTCAATACTTTTGATTCGTCTTCCACAATCGGTTTATTATATTAAAATGTCCTTTTAATACTATTGTTATCACTATGAACAAGTTTATGCATTAAACATCTTCAATTCGCCATTAACAATCGGTTTAACCAAATTGTTAAGGTTCTTCAACCTCTACTTCATCTAAACACAAGGATTTATCATCAATAATCGCTGAAATATTCCTAAGAACATTATCAGCTTATGAATATGGTGATTAATATATCTTTAGGTCATCAAGTATCCGATTAACTTGAATATATAAAAGTTACATCTGTGTTCTTCATAATCCATTATTATCTCCCAAAGAATTTGTTAATCCATACCAAAAATGTAGTTATAACATCTACGATTTTCGAAAACATCATCCAAATCTTCATCATTCATCAATTCATTCCCAATAAATTGGTTAAAACCTAGCATGATGTTCTAACACATCCTATGTTAACAATCCATCGATTTTAACTCAAATATATCGAAACTTATGATCATCATCTCTCAATAATGTTAATCATTCCAGCAAGTTGAGTATGATTCTAATAAACATCATTATTATCATTTAAACCTCAAGAACATCTTCATTGTAAACCTTAATTACTATATTCTTTATTAAGTGTTCAACATCTTACCCACAATCATCTTTTACTTGATCAATTCGACATTATGAGGAGTATTCTATATCAATATCATCATTACTACAAAGGATAGAGTAGGATTGTACAACATACCTTACGAAATGAAGAACAACCCGTCAAAACTACAAGAATGTACTCCAACTTCCAAACACTAAGCTCCAATCCAAGATGTAAGGCTCCAGGACAAGATGGAAGAGGGTAGTATCGATCTAGGGAGGCAGAGGGAAGATAACTTGGAGGAGATATCAGGTCTGGGTCGTGCAAAATGAAAGACATGACCTGTCTTTTCATAAACTGTATAATCGTAGCATACACTATCGAGAATAGTTAACGTACGTTAGACCCACTTACGTACATTAACACATAAGTGTTACGTATGTAACTATCTTCCAGAGCCTACTGTCTCAACACACAATCACCGTTGCATTCGTTAAATACTAAGCATTACCTACGCTATGATAGTTGACTTTGACCGTCTCGGAAGGCCAAGATTCCTTCACGTGCATGGTCATACATTATGGGAGTCAACGATGAGATCTGATTCCCTGCCTTACGTACGTAAGACATGATGATTTACGTACGTAAAGACACTGATTTAGCGTACGCTAATACAAAGAGGTAGTACACGCTAACTCTTAAGATATGGCCCAAAATGCAATTCTCCAGTTAACCTCTAACCATCAAACAAAAAGTGGAAGATAATTATAAGTAACTTAATTCTATTATATCTCAACATTATAATCATTAAACTAGATGTAACAT
Organism: Orobanche coerulescens; assembly: GCA_033398695.1. Taxonomy (NCBI): domain Eukaryota; kingdom Viridiplantae; phylum Streptophyta; class Magnoliopsida; order Lamiales; family Orobanchaceae; genus Orobanche; species Orobanche coerulescens. Next base: position 47,876,304 of record CM065807.1, on the reverse strand, counting down.
GATTACAATGATACTCAAATTATCCGAATAATACAACAGTATATAAGAAATTACTATCAAATATTACATACTCCCCCCCCCCCCCCTAAAAGGAGTTTTGTCCTCAAAACTAAGGGGTAAACAACTAGGGATATCTCTCTCTCATACTATCCTCGGTTTTCCACGTAGCCTCTTCGACTCCGTGTCGTGACCACTGAACCTTCAGTAGGGGAATCGTCTTGTTCCGCAACTGTTTGATCCCTCTCTCAAGTATCTGTACAGGACGCTCCTCGTATGAATGATCCTCCGATATCTCGATCTCTTCGAACTGAAGTATATGGATCGGATCAACAACATACTTCCTCAACTGGGAGACATGAGACACGTTATGAATCCGACGTAAAGCTGGTGGTAACGCCAGACGATAGGCTAGATTGCCTACACGTTCTAATATCTTAAACGGACCAATATACCTCGGACTCAGTTTGCCTCTCTTCCCAAAACGAAAGACACCTCGAGTAGGATACACCTTCACCAACTCATGATCACCAACCTCGAACTCAAGCGATCGTCGACAGTTGTCTGCATATGATTTCTGTCGGCTCTGAGCCGTTAACAAACAACTCCTAATCAGGGCGATCTTCTCATGGGCTGCTAACAACATATCAGGTCCCATACCCATAGATTCCGACAGGTCGTCCCAACACAAAGGGGACCTACAACGACGGCCATACAATGCCTCATAAGGTGCCATCTGAATTGAAGTATGCCAACTGTTATTATAGGTGAATTCCACCAAATGTATTTGGGCTTCCCAATCGTCCTTCCAATCGCGAACACATGTCCTCAACATATCTTCTAGAGTTTTAGCCTAGTTTCTGACAACTAGATCGTTCAAATTTAAAAATGAGTACAAGACACTCAATATACCGAGTTAAGATTAAGACATCTAACTCAAACAATTTGAGCCTAGTTTCTGACAACTAGATCGCTCAAATTCAAAAATGAGTACAAGACACTCAACATACCGAGTTAATATTAAGGCATCTAACTCAAACAATTTGAGCCTAGTTTCTGACAACTAGATCGCTCAAATTCAAAAAAGAGTATAAGACACTCAACATACCGAGTTAAGATTAAGACATCTAAATCAAACAATTTGAGCCTAGTTTCTGACAACTAGATTGCTCAAATTCAAAAATGAGTACAAGATACTCAACATGCCAAGTTAAAATCAAGACATCTAACTCGATAATTTGAGTCTAGTTTAAACAACAAGTTCATCACGTTTAGAAAACAAATTTCAACGCGCTGACCACAGACAGACAATCCCTGGCTCATCTACATTTAGATCGTACTAGCTAAAGTGAACATAAATAAACCAAGATATACATCTCGGCTTTACTTCGATGTAAGGTGGGACCTCCCCTTGAGATACATTCAGAAAGGTCGACATCAACTGCTCGGCCTGACGTTAAACTAGTTCACAATTGGTTAATTGCGAACAAGTACATTATCGGTTGACGAGATAAGAAACTTAAGCACATATCGCATAAACAGATGAAGTACAGAAACAGATACGGCAAGAACACCCACACCGGGTTGAAAATCTGGCCAAAAATAGAGGAATGTATGAGAGCATGAAGACCGACAAAACGACCGGGTTTAGGTATCATAAATATTCAGATAAAGAGTACATTGTTCTAGCCAAATCAGCTTTACAACTCTTATACAAGACAAAAAACAAAAATTTGACTATCCCAGCCCGGCGCCATCCTCCTCATCAGCATGCGCTATTAAGTCATCAAAGTTGTTCTCTTGATAAGTTGGAGGAGCCCATGTCGGATTCCCCTCCTAAGAATCCCTAGTCCTTATGTTTTTTAGAGCATTCTCAGAATAAGGGATCACGGAGTGAGCAGCCCTGGCTTCGGCACTGTAAGTATCTTGGACGAAGAGTCGAGCAAGCTTCTCTAGAGGCACCTCGACTTCTGGGTCAATGTAGAGAAGCCAAGACAAATTGGACCAGGCATCGCTGTAGACAGAGCCCGCTTCGTCAGCCAAGTCATCCTGATACTGCTTGCTCTTTTGGTATCGGTCAATAGCGGCCTCCTCTTTGCCAGGTATGCTCTCCTCAATAAAGGCCAGCCTTTCATCCGCGACATTCTTCTCCAATGCCAAGACCTGGGGCCTCCTCCTATGTGCCTCGGCCTCTATCTCAGCAATCTTCAGGGCCGACTCGAATTGAAGCAATGCCTCCTTTAACTTCTCCAAGTCCTCAAGCATGGATTTTTTGGCTGCCTCAGCCTGTTCAACCTTCATCCCGGCCTCACAAAGGACGGCGTCATGAGAAGCCTTCTGTTTCTCAAGGGCTTCTACCTTCTTAGTAAGCCTGAGGGAAGATTCTTGGGCCAACTTAGCAGCAACCTCGTTCTTGTGCGCCAGATCCACGACTTGCCTAAATACAGCATATTCATGCTAGGCTATGGAGGCAAGCTACAAAAAGTAAACACACACAGATACAATGCAATTGCAGAAAGGAAATTCAAAAGACCAAGGCGGAGTAATAGAGTACCTCGCCGAGAATTATACCCTTCCTGTTGAAGAGTTGGAGTGAGCTCGGCTTGTCAGCAACTAGCTCTTCAATATAAGACCTATTCATAGCCTACTTAATGACAGGTCCTCCGAGCTTGAGGGTGGTCCCAGAACGAACCGTCGAATCAAACCCAGACATAATGGGCGCAGCGAGGAAAGAGTCGACCAGATTTTTAATCTCAGCATCAGAAAAGGCGAAAGCCGAGGATGAACCATGCGGCGAGGGAATGGTTCTTTGCTGAGATGACTATTCTCGACCTCGACCTCCATCATATCTTGGCCTCTTTTGTTTCTGACGCCGCTCTGCCTCAGAATCCGGCCCTCGATCTCGGCCCAGTTCTTTAGAGTGCCCCTGGCCTTGATTCTGGGTACGAGCACGAGTAGGGCTGACTTCCCCAGTAGGCCCCTCCTTGACCTCGGCCTCAGGCTCGGATGGTACTCCAGCTTGAGTAATGGGCAACTCCTTGGGAAGCGACGACTCCCCTTTATCTTGCAACTCTTTTTGCCGAGCCTCCATTGTTGGAATATTTTATTCCAAATATTCATTAATAGAGTTTTGATGATTAAGTTGCTAAACAAAGCCAAACCACAAAGGAGCGAAACAAAATAACAAAGAGTCGAAGATGCAAAAAATTGATCAATCTGCATGGATAACGCACGCTATCTGCCAAGAAAAGCATATGCAATCGAACGGAGATAATGTACGTAACATACTTAGCATAATGTGCGTAATAAGGACTTACCTGCAGATCGGACGACTTACCTGATGAAGATAGCGCATGCTATAGCTGATGATTAACACACGCTAACGAAGGAAGCTAACGTACGTAACACAAAGGTGTTAACATACGTAATGGAGTTTGAATATGAATTCAAACAGATGAACGTTGGAAAGAATCTGGTCAAAGTCAGAGAATCAAACGGATAATTTGACAAATGAAGGCAACGGATATATGTGTTAATGCACTCTAAGATGCATGGTTAACGTACGCTACATAAGGAAGTTAATGTACATAATACAGAAGTCATAACGTACGTAATAGAAGAAACGAAGCTACTGGACTAAAACTGGAAGGCGATAACGTACGCTACATGAAACCTATAACGTACGTAACAAGGCATAACGCATGCTATGAGGAAAGGCTAGCGCACGCTAGCAAGTCAAAATTGACTAATGGCTAGTTGGATGAAAAAGGCTATAAATACCAAACCATTTGGTATCAATCCTCACAACAACCTTGAGCAAAACATATATACTTGTTATATCATTGTAAACATCCTAGTTGTTGTACTTGAGCTTGAATTGATAGTGATTAAGTATTTTACACAAAATCATACAAGAGAGAAAAAAGAAAAGGATACGATTGGATTCGGTGTTATTAGGATCAAGAATCCGGCATTGTTAGAATCGCAATCGATATCTAAGTGAGGTTCATCTAGTACCCATAGAAAGCTAGATTGGTTGATTCCTTGTCCAATAGAAAAGGAAAACGGTTTATCTTGGACCGACATAAAGACAAGTGACCGAACGGTTTACTCGGACTGATAGAAGGCGAGTTTGTAACGGTTATCCGTCGACCGATAGAAGAGAGGTGCAGAGGTTTATCTTTATCCTATAGAAAAAGATACCGAGAGAGGATGTAGGCACGTTTGGCCGAACCTCTATAAATCCGATGTCGATTTATTTTCTGCGCTCTTATTTAAATCGCTTCTGCAACGCAAAAGAATTTTGTAACTCTATCTCCAAACGGCGATACCGACCAGTAGTGCACCAACAATTGGTATCGGAGTGGTACCTCTTAGAAGCAGCTTAATATCCAAGGAGAAGATCCAAATGGCGTTTCAGCTTGCCCCAGTCGAAGGTCTTGCTCTTAACCGACCACTATATTTTGACAGATCTAACTTCATGACATGGAGGAAGAAGATGTCAATATTCATTCGAGCTTACGACATCGAATTGTGGAAAGTAATCTCTCTTGCTCCCAGAATTCCGACGAACTCGAATGGAACTCTCAAAACTTTTGAAGAGTATGATGATGCGGATTGGAGAAACGACCACTATAATTGCAAAGCCACGCAATTATTATATTGTGCATTAAATCCGAAAGAACACAATCGAATATCCTCGTGTGATAGTGCGAAAGAAATATGGAAAATGCTTGAAGTCACATATGAAGGAATGTCTCAAGTCAAGGAAACGGAGATCAACATGCTTCTTCAAGATTACGAGCTATTCCAAATGAAAGAATAAGAATCCATCACAATTATGCTCGATCGATTTTCGGTCATTACGAATGGATTGGCATGTTATGGAAAACCTCTTTCGAGTAGTGAAAAAGTTAAGAAGATCCTACGATCACTACCTCGAGAATGGGACGGAACGGTGACGGCAATAATGGAATCTAAAGATCTAAACAATCTTGATTTAAGTGCTCTCGTTGGTTCACATATAAACTACGAGATTGTCCTAAAATTTCGGAATCCCAAGCCGAAGCCGAAGGAAAGAACGATAGCCATGAAGGCTAAGATGTCAAGAAATAAAGAAGAAATCCCGCTGGACGAAAGCGACGAAGAATCGGCATATTATGCCACGAATATTAATAAGTTCCAAAACTAATTAAACTGGAGAAAGAAAGACATCTCGGGCCGAATGAAGAAATTCGACAACAACTGTCGAGTCTGTGGTAAACCAAGTCACTTCGCGAAGAATTGCCGAGCAAATCCTAAAAAGGAAGATTTGATTGCCACGTGGAGTGACGAAGACAAGGACGAATATTTTCTCAATCAATATAACCTCGCACTCATGGCACGAAGTTCATTCGACGATAGCGACGTCGAAAGTCAAGTAAGTAATTCTCACGATGATCTTTTTGAAGCATTTGAATTATTGCATACGGATTATCAAAATACTTTAAGTGAAATAAAATCCCTCCAATCTAAAAATAAATTATTGGAAAATGAAATTTCCAAAATTCTTGAAAAGGGAAAAATTGTCAAGGTCGATCATTCAAAATGTATTGAAAATAAAAATGTTTTAAAGGATGATCTTTTGAAAGTTCAAGACGAACTTAAAATTGACAAAGAAATTTTCATGCAGTAATGATAAATTTGAACAAATGCTTTGTGTTCAAAAATATACTTTCAATAAACAGGGGTTGGGATTCAAACCATACTCTAAAAACGAATCTTTAAATTTCAAAATACCCCACTGTAGTGGTGCCACATTTTAACCGGAACCGGCGGTTTCCCGGACCGCCCGGTTTGACGGTCGGTTGAACCGAACGTGGGCCGGTTCCGGGAACCGAACATTACGCAAGGCGATTCTGGTTGAAAAGGTCTGACGCGTGAAGCCGTGGTTCGGCCGGAGGCGGTTTTCCTCCGAACCGCCGGTTCGCCCGAATCGCCGGTTTCGCCGAACAGCGGTTTCCCCAAATTCAAAATTCAAATTTTAAATTTTTCCCAACTCTCCCCAATTTTATTTATAAAAAAAATTCAAATTTTCAAATTTCAAATTTTTTCAAATTCAAATTTTTCCCAACTCCCCTCAATTTTATCTATAAACAAAATTCAAATTTTCAAATTTCAAATTTTTTCAAATTCAAAATTCAAATTTTTCCCAACTCCCTCCAATTTTATCTATAAACAAAATTCAAATTTTCAAATTTCAAATTTTTTCAAATTCAAAATTCAAAATTTTCCCAACTCCCCCCAATTTTATCTATAAACAAAATTCAAATTTTCAAATTTCAAATTTTCAAATTTCAAATTTCAAATTTTCAAATTTCAAATTTTTTCAAATTCAAATTTTTCCCAACTCCCCCAATTTTATCTATAAATACCCCCTTCTTCCAAATTTTTAAAATCACCCCATTGTGTTAACAAAATTCTAAACACTCTTCTCTTCAACTTCTATTCTCCTCCAATCTTTAAAATTAAATTTCTCTTTTTGTTCTTGCTCTAAGTAACTAAATACTAAAATTAAATATTATCTACTAAGACTACTATAATTATAATATATACTATCTACTATATATATACTATCTACTATAATATATACTATCTACTATATCTATACTATATATAAATACTATCTACTATAATATATACTATCTACTATATTATATATAAATACTATCTACTATATTATATATACTATCTACTATACTATATATAAATACTATCTACTATACTATATAAATACTATCTACTATATTATATAAACACTATCTACTATACTATATATAAATACTATCTACTTTATTATATATATATAGACTATCTACTATACTATATATAAATACTATCTACTATATTATATAAATACTATCTACTATACTATATATAAATACTATCTACTTTATTTTATATATATACTATCTACTATACTATATATAAATTCTATCCACTATACTATATATAAACACTATCTACTATAATATAATATATACTATAATTTTAATATATACTATCATGTCTCATTCTCGTGATAATCGTGGCAAGTCTATCAATGTCGACACCGAAGAAGATATTGATAGCACTCCCACTTTTCCTCAAAATGTTCCTCTTCCTTCATCCAGATATAAAGAAGTCCGTTGTAGAAAGCCGTCACGCCGTGAGGCCGAAGAAATGATGAATGAACAATATGCTCGATGTAACACCCCCAAGTTATTCAGGGAATATTACAGCGCCGTAAGCCCCGCCGTGGGACCCACAAGGCTAAACATACGCGGAACTATAAATTTTGACCGATGAGGTCTACATACAATGGAATTAAGAACAATACAAAGGTATTCAAAACATAACCAATGTATTCACAACATCACAATTCGAATCAATACTTCGGCAAACACAGGCCGGAACATCAAGGAAAAGGGAAAACAATACTCGAATATTCAAAAGCCAATCCAAAGACAACAACCTTTGAGCGGAAACTCCAAACATAAGCTGGAAGAAAGACACGATATCACACTTGCCCACCATCTTCGTGCCGACCCGATACACCTGCTATCCGACCTCCTGGAACTGAAATACATGAAACGTATTTCCCATAAAGGGTTAGCCGTCGAATAGCTAGTGCAAGTATATCAATATGAAACACAATACTCCTCGACAATAAAGTAAATGTAACCGTCAATTCATCAATTCAAGACTAGTATTCCGGAATAACTAAAATCTCATAAGACGTATGTGAATGCCGTAGAAACGGTTCGTTCACCTCATACGCCGTTACGTATGTGAATGCCGTAGAAACGGTTCATTCACCTCATACGCCGATACATGTAGGAATGCCGTCAAAACGGTTCGTTCATTACATGCCAACAATATATCTATGAATGCCGTAAAAACGGTTCGTTCATGATATGCCATCAATATTTCTTACTTTCAAAGTCGAGAACGTACAATCATAAATGTATACTTGCCTTTGAGACATCGACAATTCGAATGGAAAAAGGTATGAGTTCGGTAGGTCCAAGAACGCACTTCCGTCACCTAAACGATTCGCAAGGAATATGATAATCAATTATCCATATTCAAATTACACGAAGAAACCCCCGAAACCCGTCTACGATTCATAAAGATATACGGATAATCAACTAGAGGTTGGAAAATCGTCCAAAATCTCACAAGTCCGAAAACGGCACAATCCAAACCATAAAATCGTAGGAAAAGCATGCATATGGTATAGATACATCATAATCTCAAAGTTCTCAAGCTTCAAAGCGGGTAAATCGGACGAATCTACGAAAAACCCCAAAATTCCCAAAAGGTAGGGTTCTAAGGATTTTTACCTTGATTCGGACGTTAGGAGGAATTAGATGTTGAGAAATCCTTGTTCTCCAACCAAATATATTGTTGTTAGAAGGAAGATCGCTTCCAATCGCCTAAGATCGCCTCTCCCGAGTGATTCCCGTCGAAAAGGAGTGAAGAAGGTGAGAAATGACGAAAATAAAGTCAACTGCCATATTTATATCTGTCCAGTCTAGCGCACGCTACGCCTCCTTCATTAGCGTGCGCTAGCGAAGTCACCGGATAGTCCAGTGGCTTCTGTCGGCCCCGTTAGCGTGTGCTAAACGTCTGTCCCTAGCGTGCGCTAGCCCAAAATACGGCATCCAGTAGAACTTACTGTCTCTGCCCTGCTCAAAACTTAGCGTGCGCTACCGCTATAGTTTAGCGTGCGTTATGCAATAGCTTTAGCGTGCTCTAGCCGAAGCCTAGCGTACGCTATCTGATAGTCCAGAAAACCTGGCAACCTCACTGCCTCTGCTGACCAGCCCGGTAGCGTGCGCTATGGACGGATGTTAGCGTGCGCTACTATCCATGGATAGCGCGCGCTAACAAACTCCTAGCGTGCGTTAATCCGCCAGTCCAGAGAGCAGTCCGAAATACTGGTTCTGACCTGACTGATCCTCTTAGCGCGCGCTACGGCTCAGAGCTAGCGTGCGCTAATCAAGCAGAATTAGCGTGCGTTAGCCTAGGCCTAGCGTGCGCTACATCTCTGGCACAGAACATTTCCGCAAGGTCTAAACGACATGATCAAGAACCAAACGAGATACGAAACTCAATAACAATATCAACAACATCTCCAAGTATTTACAGAGCGACAAAATAAGGAGGATGACAGAGTCAAACAGTCAATAAAAGTACGGGTATTACATTCTCCCCCTCTAAAAAGAAGTTTCGTCCCGAAACTTAAGAAATAAATAGTTCGGGGTATTCCACCCGCATCTTCTCTTCCATCTCCCAAGTCGCCTCTTCAACTCCATGCCTCGACCATTGTACCTTAACCAGTGGAATGGTCTTATGCCGAAGCTGTTTCTCGCGACACTCAAGGATCTTCACGGGTCTCTCCGAAAAGGTAATATCCTCGGCTACGTCAATCTCACTGTAGTCGATAATGTGGCTCGGATCCGGTACGTACTTTCTCAACTGAGACACATGAAAAACATTATGGACGTGACTCAAAGCTGGAGGCAACGCCAAGCGATAAGCTAAATCTCCAACTCTGTCCAAAATCTCGAAAGGTCCGATATACCTTGGACTGAGTTTTCCCTTTTTCCCGAAGCGGAAAACTCCTCTGGTCGGCGATACTTTGAGCAAGACGTGATCCCCCATTTCAAACTCCAAGGGTCGACGACGAGTATCGGCGTAAGATTTCTGACGACTCTGGGCAGTCAGTAATCGATCTCGGATAATAGAAATCTTTTCCTTGGTCTCCAATAACATATCCGGTTCCGTCCCAACTAGCTCAGAAGCCTCGTCCCAACATAATGGCGACCTACATCGCCTACCATAAAGTGCCTCGAAGGGTGCCATTTGGATCGACGCATGCCAACTATTATTGTAAGCAAACTCGATCAACGGCAAGTGAAGCTCCCAATCATTACTCCAGTCTAAGGCACAAGCCCGTAACATATCTTCCAATGTCTGAATCGTCCTCTCTGTTTGACCATCCGACTGAGGATGAAAAGAAGTGCTCAATCTCAACTCAGTACCCAAAGCCTGATGAACGGCCTGCCAAAAGTGCGATACGAAACGGCCGTCTCGATCAGAAACAATGGTCTTGGGGGCACCGTGTAGCCTCACGATCTCAGCAATAAAGGTTCGAGCCAGTCTATCCGGTCCCCAAGTATCCTTAATACCCAAAAAGTGTGCAGACTTGGTCAATCGATCGACAATTACCCAAATCATATTCATTCCGGCCCGAGTTCTCGGCATGCCAGGGATGAAATCCATTGAGATGTCTTCCCACTTCCACTCGGGAATGGGAAGTGATTTCAACAACCCCGCCGGTCGTTGATGTTCGATCTTGACTTTTTGACACGTCAAGCATCGTAGTACAAACTCCGTAACATCCTTCTTCATGTTATTCCACCAAAAATTGCGCTTCAAATATTTGTACATCTTACTCGTTCCGGGGTGGATTGAGTAAGGCGTAGCATGAGCTTCTCGGAGAATCCTCTGTCTCAACTCCAAATCGTTCGGAACACAAAGCCTGCCCTGAAATCTCAGAATACTATCCTCGTGAACCATAAAGCCAGGAGCTTTTCCTTTAATCACATCTTCCTTCAGTTGAGAAATCATCGGGTCACTCCACTGCTTCCCTTTGATGTCGTCAACTAAGGACGAAGTAATTTCGAGAGTACACAACTGTCCCTGTACTCGCTGAAGCCAAACTTCTATCCCTTGCTCAATTATATCTTGACGAATTTTAAATGGGATGTAAGAACCTCGAGCATTTGAAGAGATGCCGATTTGCGACTCAACGCATCCGCATAGCGACATTGGCCTTCCCGGTGGTAAAGAATTTCCGATCATAATCCTTTATCAACTCTAGCCAACGTCTCTGTCTCATATTCAGCTCCTTACGGCTGAAAATATACTTGAGCTCTTGTGATCGGTATAAATCCGGCACGGTGAACCATACAAATAATGCCGCCAAATCTTGAGTGCGAAGACAATTGCGGCCAACTCTAAATCGTGAGTAGGATAATTCATCTCATAAGGCTTTAGTTGTCGTGACGCAAAAGCTATTGTCTTATCATGCTGCATAAGAACACAGCCCAGGCCTTGACCCGAAGCGTCACTGTAGACTGCAAAGCCCTCGCTACCATGTGGTAAAGTTAAAATTGGAGCTGAAGTCAAACGTCTCTTTAGTTCATCGAAGCTCTATTGTCTCTCATCCGTCCAAACAAACTTTTCGGTCTGCTGGAGTAATTTCGTAAGTGTAACACCCCCAATCCACTCAGGGATATTACACGCCGTAGGCCCTCTCCTCGAGGATCTACCAGGCTGATAACTAAAATCAAACATCTAAACATCGCCTTTAAGGCTAAAATGACTCAGTAGACCGACTTGGTCTTTCAATAATAACATACAACTCAATTCCAAACACATACCCACACAGGGGTCAAAATACAATAAACTCCCGTACAGCGGGGAAAAGATACTGCAGCGGAAAAGAAAATACAACTAGACCAAAACGACATCAACAGATCCTCGTGTGATTAGTATCGTTCATCTTTCATCATCCTTCGTGCCGACCCTGTGCTATGCTCCAAAACCTGAATGCAAAAATAGACATCCACCCCCCGAATACTCGGGGGTTAGCAAAACTCCACTATTTTGCTAGTGCAAGTACAAGTCCAAAAATACGAGCCATACAATACAAGTTCCAAGAACAATAATAATCAGGAATCCTCAAAGATCCAAATGTAAAGAAAAGTACTTCCCGAGGCAAGAGTTTGGGTAAACATTTCCAGAACCGAAAGATCGCAAATAAGAGAAACAATTTACAAAACAGTTCAAAATGCCATCGAGAGTTTTAATAGAAAACAATTTAGGATTATAAAATCCTTCTCTTTCCAAAAATCAATAGGGTCACAGCCCAAATGTTTTGTTTTCACAAATAGAAAACCGACAATAATTCACAGGGCCAGAGCCCAACATCACGTGTCCTCGACGGACATAAAATCAACAAAACATAATCGCACACGCGCATCGCCTAGGACCGGGACGAAGCCACAAATCCCACTCGAGGCCTCGAAGGACCCTCCCGAGCTGGCTAGCGAAACAAATCACACACATCTCACGGTTGGATCAATCGCTTGTTGCATCCTGGCCACATGATCGCATGCCATGTGCCACCGTAGATTATCTCAGGCTCTCACGGTTGGATCAATCACTTGTTGCATCCTGACCACATGATCACGTGCCATGTGTCACCGTAGACCTTCAACCGTATCCGCACATTCACACAAATAACATATCACATCAAGGATATTCCAACAATTCACCCGGAGCATCAAACACTTAGCAAAACACCACGTCAAACCACAATGCACCGAAATGAAAAAATATACGTCCACACGCAAATACCAAGTGCAACATCAACACCAAACATATCCATAGAGTTCACATAGTCATTCTCAAACCACACCATTCACAAAACACACGCGTTTTGAAAGCAAGCCTTTAACAAGGCTAAACCGAGTCTTTTGAAAACTCATTTCAAACAATCAAACAACCACATAAAGACGATCACCAATTATCATATTCACAAAACAAGAATAGTATGGACAAGGTACTTGCCTCGAAATCACGATCGCAATAAGACGACGGATAGGACGCGGTCGAATAGCCCCGAACCCCCGAACAATATCAAGAATGTGATAGCACTACGAGTATTACGAGAATAACACCACACGAATCATCAATCACCAAACGGGATTCAACATCAGAATCCTCGAACACCTATAAACCTCCGGAAGGAACAATAACACATGGTTACGACGAGAATCAAGGCCAAAACAACGGAAATCCCAACAAACTATCGAAGGGAAACTCATTGGGACATTTAATCGAACATTAAATGTTCAAGACCCTTCAAGAACAAAGAAATCACCCCTCGGGTCGAACGAACCAAAGATACGAGTATCCAATCCATAGAACAAGTTCAAAACAACGTTTATACAACAATTAATTGATCAAAAACGGATTGGAATCGAAATCAAAAAGGAAAATCCCCAAATCTACAAAAAAACAAGGGTTCAAGCCAAAATACCTTGATTTGGATGAAGGATTCAAGTAGAGGTCGAAAATCTACAACAAGACTTGAGGTGGATGATCTCTAAAAGTTTGGGAGCACTCAAATCGCCCAAAAATCGCCAACAAATCGCCCTATATGGAAGGAGGAAGAAGAGAGGAGAAAAATGAAGTTTTCTCCTCGAAAATCTGCTAAAAACACAGAAAAAGCCCGTGTGCCGCGGCACAGGATGAGTGTGCCGCGGCCCAGGGCCACGAAAAACGCCCAGGAAGTAGCTTAGTGCCGCGGCACGGCTGAAGTGTGCCGCGGCACAGTCTGACCCACTCCAACACGAAATAGGCATATCGTATAGTCCTAGCTATTTCGACCATAACTCCCTCGTCTGGACTCCGATTGACTCACCGTTTGAACCATTGGAAAGCTAACTTGATGCTCTATAATATTGCAAAGATTCAGAATTTTTGGAGTTTCCAAGAATTAATGGTGACTTTACAAAGTCGAACTCCCACGTGAAAAAGTCGATTAAGGACACGGAACTCAACAAAACGACACCGAAACGAACTCGGATGACAAATAGTGCAGAATTAATCATTCTCGAAATGACGAGACGGTCATGTGCGAGTCATCAAAATGGACTCCGGCCGAAAAAAGAAATTTACCGAAAATCGAAAATTGCGGATATTACATTCTACCCTCCTTAAAAGAAGTTTCGTCCCGAAACTTAAAACAAGTAGGGGGGAGAAATATACCCGCCAGGAAAACTCGACGAGATACACAAAAATAGGAAACTCGCGCCCAACGGAGAAACGCTGCAAGAAACGCAAAGAGACATACGGCGTGAAAACACGCTCCATGACGACCAACACAACGTCGCCGTTAGGGATACAATAACACCAACAAATGACAAGCGTCATCAAACAGATAATACAATCAAGTCAATTATCCAAACAATCACAAAACACAAAGTACTTGTTACAAGAAAACACGCACAGTCGAGAAAACAGAGAATAAACACAAAACGATCCACAAGGGCAATCATAAATAATTCGGACTACGCCGAAATCCTCAAAACCACACTAGGCATCTCCGTGTCCTTTCGGAGCAGAGACGCAACCTCGATCCCCAAACCTCTCAGCTACCGTCTATGATATGCGGATCGGTGACCCACTTGGCCACACTCGAAACAGTGACTAACGGTGAACGACAATTCTTCGCAGTATGGCCCGCTCGACTACGCTTATAACATATCTTGAAGTGCTCACATTACTCACTGCAGGGTACTACTCCTCCGATCACGCGATCTAGGAACCATTTTGGGATGACGAACGAAGTCCCAACCTCAAGGGGCCCACTCCTGATTTCTGAAAAGTTCCCAACGGTTTTGTTTCTTAGTCGAGACATACTCTCGGTCGATAATCTGGATAGCTCATAGGCTAACGCCCTATTCTGATAATCTCTCAAGGAAGTACAAGCGAGACCTGCCATGTACTGACGAATCTCCGGCTTCATCCGCCTACTAAAATGACAAATCTTGTCCTCCTATGTCCTTACTTGATTCTGCACATAGCCGAGCTGTTTGCTAAAATCCATAATAGCTTGAGACAGCGGCACATCCTGCGGTTTTGCCGAAAAGAATTCATTAATCCTCTGATTTCTGATCGGTTCCGGACAAAACTCATCTCTCATGAATTTCTGGAACTCTGCCCACATGACAACGCGATCTCGTGGCTTAATGGCCTCCCACCAGCTAGCGGCATCTTTGTCGAGAAGATACTGAGCAACCGGTACCTTACGTTCTTCCGGACAATCAACTACCTCGAATATCTTTTCCAACTGGAAAAGCCAACCATCCCAGCCTAATGCATCTGCAGCACCAGCGAAACGAGGGGGATTCATACGAACCACTTCTCGGCCACCGATTTGCACCAGTGTCCGGGTCGCATCTGTAACACGCTGAACTGCCTGAGTCAACTGTGTCATCTGAGTGGCTACCTGCTGCAAAACAGTAGCAACACCAATACCAATACCATCACCGGCAGCATGATCCCGATCACGCATCCGGTCACCACGACCACGACCTTGGCCCCTCGGCATACTGAATAAGTAACCATTCAGCACAACAGAAAATCATAACACATAACACATACAACGATTACCATCGTAAAGTAATACACACACAAACACTACAACAACGACGCTATCGTTCGGCGACCTCAACGGCCCGAACGATAACCAGCACATAATTACAAACATCATGAAACAATCACACATGTGCATAAACGCACAAAAATCCAAGCTTTAACAACCCACACTCGTGCGACAACACGCAAATCACCACGAGGTGATAACAGTAAACACCAGTTCACACCTCTCACAGAGGGCTAGTATAATAAATGCGTGGCAACGCCTCGACATTCATGCCACCAATTCGATCATACTTGGGAGTAACATCATAACGACAAAGCAAACATCATACATACATATCCATCCCTCAAACGGGAATGGATAGGTTTTTAAAATGAAAACATCCTTTTAAAAACAATTTGGAAACACCAGTTGACCTTGAGTATCATTTTACAAAAAGTTGAACAACATCATTTTCGAGACTTTGAAAATCATCTTGCGTTTGAACAAAAATGAGGACACCTTCTCTTAGTGAAAAACTTTCAGAATATTCGACTATCGGGTCTAAGTAAAAGTGTTTATAAAACATTGAAAATATCTCAAAACATTTTTGGGTCCTCGAGGTAGAAGAATTTTGAAACATATTGTGGCACCTTAGATGTACCACGAGAAAATAATTCATTTTAAAAGTACGTCTCGAAATTTATTTTCTAAGATACTCAAGTTTTTTCCAAGATAATTCAATGGGCTAGAATGCCCAAAAATTTCTGTAATTATACGAACATTATAGCGCCATGGGTCCGTGCCGGAACCCACCGTGCTAAAAACCAATTACAAAAATGCCCAAAAAGGCCGATGACGGTAATATTTCAAAAACTTACGAAAGCCATTTACAAAATACTAAATACCGTCATAAGAATTTCGCCAAAGCGATCAAGGCCATAATGCCAAAAACTCGGTTAAGGGAATCGGTTTTCGAAATAAAACTCGGTCGGTAAAATACCGAAAGTCATTGCAAAAGAACTCACGCAGCGGATAAAAGAAATACGGTTCAACATACACAATCGAGCAACACTACTCCTCATATGAACGAAATATGAGAGTCAAATAACCACATATCACAAAATCAAAATCCATAAGAGGATTCCGTCACTTAACCGATAATCATAAAAATGGCTCGTGTCACACGAGGCACAACACAAAGAAGGGAGACTTACATTCATAGGTCGCCCGAAGATGATGATCGCCCAAGATACTAATCACGACCAACAAACTCAGACGACGCGTCGCGACACTACTCAGTCAGATAAAATCCGACGAAACAAGACTCAAACAACACGACCTAACCCGATAGCCTAGGTTTCCTCAACCTAAGCTCCGATACCATTTATGTAACACCCCTAATCCACTCAGGAATATTACACGCCGTAGGCCCTCTCCTCGAGGATCTACCAGGCTGATAACTAAAATCAAACATCTAAACATCGCCTTTAAGGCTAAAATGACTGAGTAGACCGACTTGGTCTTTCAATAATAACATACAACTCAATTCCAAACACATACCCACACAGGGGTCAAAATACAATAAACTCCCGTACAACGGGGAAAAAATACTGCAGCGGAAAAGAAAATACAACTAGACCAAAACGACATCAACAGATCCTCGTGTGATTAGTATCGTTCATCTTTCATCATCCTTCGTTCCGACCCTGTGCTATGCTCCAAAACCTGAATGCAAAAATAGACATTCACCCCCCGAATACTCGGGGGTTAGCAAAACTCCACTGTTTGGCTAGTGCAAGTACAAGTGCAAAAATACGAGCCATACAATACAAGTTCCAAGAACAATAATAATCAGGAATCCTCAAAGATCCAAATGTAAAGAAAAGTACTTCCCGAGGCAAGAGTTTGGGTAAACATTTCCAAAACCGAAAGATCGCAAATAAGGGAAACAATTTACAAAACAGTTCAAAATGCCATCGAGAGTTTTAATAGAAAACAATTTAGGATTATAAAATCCTTCTCTTTCCAAAAATCAATAGGGTCACAGCCCAAATGTTTTGTTTTCACAAATAGAAAACCGACAATAATTCACAGGGCGAGCCCAACATCACGTGTCCTCGACGGACATAAAATCAACAAAACATAATCGCACACGCGCATCGCCTAGGACCGGGACGAAGCCACAAATCCCACTCGAGGCCTCGAAGGACCCTCCCGAGCTGGCTAGCGAAAAAAATCACACACATCTCACGGTTGGATCAATCGCTTGTTGCATCCTGGCCACATGATCGCATGCCATGTGCCACCGTAGATTATCTCAGGCTCTCACGGTTGGATCAATCACTTGTTGCATCCTGACCACATGATCACGTGCCATGTGTCACCGTAGACCTTCAACCGTATCCGCACATTCACACAAATAACATATCACATCAAGGATATTCCAACAATTCACCCGGAGCATCAAACACTTAGCAAAACACCACGTCAAACCACAATGCACCGAAATGAAACAATATACGTCCACACACAAATACCAAGTGCAACATCAACACCAAACATATCCATAGAGTTCACATAGTCATTCTCAAACCACACCATTCACAAAACACACGCGTTTTGAAAGCAAGCCTTTAACAAGGCTAAACCGAATCTTTTGAAAACTCATTTCAAACAATCAAACAACCACATAAAGACGATCACCAATTATCATATTCACAAAACAAGAATAGTATGGACAAGGTACTTGCCTCGAAATCACGATCGCAATAAGACGACGGATAGGACGCGGTCGAATAGCCCCGAACCCCCGAACAATATCAAGAATGTGATAGCACCACGAGTATTACGAGAATAACACCACACGAATCATCAATCACCAAACGGGATTCAACATCGGAATCCTCGAACACCTATAAACCTCCGGAAGGAACAATAACACATGGTTACGACGAGAATCAAGGCCAAAACAACGGAAATCCCAACAAACTATCGAAGGGAAACTCATTGGGACATTTAATCGAACATTAAATGTTCAAGACCATTCAAGAACAAAGAAATCACCCCTCGGGTCGAACGAACCAAAGATACGAGTATCCAATCCATATAACAAGTTCAAAACAACGTTTATACAACAATTAATTGATCAAAAACGGATTGGAATCGAAATTAAAAAGGAAAATCCCCAAATCTACAAAAAAACAAGGGTTCAAGCCAAAATACCTTGATTTGGATGAAGGATTCAAGTAGAGGTCGAAAATCTACAACAAGACTTGAGGTGGATGATCTCTACAAGTTTTGGATCACTCAAATCGCCCAAAAATCGCCCACAAATCGCCCTAGATGGAAGGAGGAAGAAGAGAGGAGAAAAATGAAGTTTTCTCCTCGAAAATCTGCTAAAAACGCAGAAAAAGCCCGTGTGCCGCGGCACAGGATGAGTGTGCCGCGGCCCAGGGCCACGAAAAACGCCCAGGAATTAGCTTAGTGCCGCGGCACAGCTGAAGTGTGCCGCGGCACAGTCTGACCCACTCCAACACGAAAAAGGTACATCGTATAGTCTTAGCTATTTCGACCATAACTCCCTCGTCTGGACTCCGATTGACTCACCGTTTGAACCATTGGAAAGCTAACTTGATGATCTATAATATTGCAAAGATTCAGAATTTTTGGAGTTTCCAAGAATTAATGGTGACTTTACAAAGTCGAACTCCCACGTGAAAAAGTCGATTAAGGACACGGAACTCAACAAAACGACACCGAAACAAACTCGGATGACAAAAAGTGCAGAATTAATCATTCTCGAAATGACGAGACGGTCATGAGTGAGTCATCAAAACGGACTCCGGCCGAAAAAATAAATTTACCGAAAATCGAAAATTGCGGATATTACAGTAAGCGGTCGAGCGAGTTTCGAGAACCCCTCGACAAACCGACGGTAATTCCCAGCAAGGCCCAAAAAGCTACGAACCTCTTTAACATTTTTAGGCGGTGCCCAGCCTAGCACTGCCTCGATCTTCTGCGGGTCTACGCGAACCCCTTCGGCCGAAATCACATGGCCGAGAAACATAACTTCTTCCAACCAAAACTCGCATTTCGAGAACTTTGCATAGAGGTGCTCGGTTCTCAAAATGTCTAAGACCAAACGCAAGTGCCGGGCATGTTCCTCCTTATCTTGAGAATAGATCAAGATGTCGTCAATAAAGACGACTACACACCTGTCGAGGTACTCGATGAATATTTTATTCATTAACTGCATGAATACTGCCGGCGCATTCGTCAACCCAAAAGGCATAACTACAAATTTATAATGCCCATATCTCGTCCGGAACGCCGTCTTCGGAACGTCAGACTCCCTCACCCTGAGTTGATAATACCCGGATCTTAAATCAATTTTCGAGAAAACTGCAGCCCCTTGCAATTGATCAAATAAATCGTCTATGCGAGGCAAAGGATACTTGTTCTTGATGGTTACTTTGTTCAGCTCACGGTAGTCGATGCACAAACGTAGTGAACCATCTTTCTTCCTCATGAAGAGAACAGGCGCGCCCCAAGGCGAAGCGCTCGGTCTGATGTACCCTTTTTCCAAAAGTTCTCCCAACTGAGTCTTCAATTCCTGCATCTCGGAAGGTGCCATCCGATAAGGTGCTTTAGAAATCGGAGCCGCATCTGGATCCAAGTCCACGGTAAATTCTATCTCTAGATCTGGCGGTAATCCCGGGAGGTCATTCGGAAAAACATCGGGGTACTCCCTAACAACCGGAATCGAAGAGAAATCGATTTCATTTCCTTCCGTTTTCAAGGCATAACACCAATAGCCCGCACAACCTTTATTCAAAAGTTTTACGGCCTTCATGGCACTGATAAGTAACTTGGATAGCCCCGACTTACGCCCCAAAAATGAGTACTCAGATCCGTCTTTAGTCATCATGGTGATAACCTTAGTACGGTAGTTCATAATCGCTTGATGACTATCAAGCTAATCTTCGCCAAGGATCACGTCCTCGCCTTCCATATCAACTACAATTAAATTCGATAACCAATCCATACCGGATATAGTCACCGAAAAATCTCTAATCTCCCGGTTCCCCACAATTCTATCTCCGCTCGGCAGTCTCACAATGAAGGGATCGCAAGCAGTCAGACAGGTTATATTCAAACGGCGTACACACTCCAAAGAAATAAAAGAATGTGTAGCACCCGAATCAAAAAGTACACGGACTGGATAAGATAAAATATAGATGGTACCTGAAGCCACCGCCGTGTCGGGCTCGTCTGATCGACGCATCTCATAAACTCGTGGTTGCACCGAACCGACGCTAGAGTTCCCCCCTCCAGCGTTCTGACCCCGACCCCGGCCCCTGCCAAAATTCTGCTGAGGTTGACCAAAGGATTGTCGCTGATTAATACCTTGATCAAGAGGTGTTGGGGCAGAAGCCCGAGTGTCCAAAGTCTGGTTCGGCTCGGAACAGTAAACCGCTCTATGCCCCATCTGACCACACGTGTGACACTTTAATAGTGGAAAGTAGAATTCCGAACTAAAGTGGCCTGGACGACCACAATTATAGCAAGTCACTGTGCGATTTGAGGTACCCGGAGTGGGACGGTAACCCCTCTTCCCTTTATTAGAACGTGACGACTGTCCGGCAAAACGGTTAGTAAATGCGTGACTTCTGAAAGTTGCCACCCTTAGAGCCAGAAAAATTTCCCCCGACTTTCTGCTTCTTCGGTTCTTCAACGGTATCATTGTCGGGGCTCAACATATCATGGGCTAAAGCTCTGTCCTGATACTCTTTCAGTGTGGTACAAGCAAATCCGGCCATGTACCGCCGTAAGTCCAAATTCATCCGCATATCAAAATAACGGATCTTATCACGCTCGCTACGCACTTGATCCTTCACATGGATCAATTGTTGGTTATACTCCACGATCGCCTGCGAAACGGGAATATCTTGTGGTTTAGCCTCGAAGAAGGCTCGGATTCGGCTCTCTCGTACCGGCCAAGGACAAAACTCGGCCTCCAAGAGCTCCTTAAATTCATCCCACGAGGCAATACGATCCTGTGGCTTGATGACCTTCCACCAAGTAGCGGCCTCCTTTTTTTTTGTGCAAAGAGGATCGTCCCCTGTCCTGAGTCCCCCCAAGAGGCTCGAGCTCACCCCCGATCTAGAGGTAAGTTTGCCAGCATGACCTGATCGCCTCATTGTCCCCCGCTTGGGTTACAGGCCCGCGCTTACTGGGCCCGGGCAGGGTTAATGGTTTCATCCCCGGATATTACCTAAGGGCTCCAGCCGTTCCCCCTTAGCGGCCTCCTTAGTGAGGAAATACTGAGCAATTGGTACTTTCCTCACCTCGGGGCAATCAACCGCCTCGAAAATCTTCTCTAATTCCGCTAGCCACTCTTCCCAGCCTAACGGGTCTGCGGCACCGCCAAACTGTGGAGGGTGCATACGGATTACATTTTGAAGCAAGGCATCCGTGTTTGGGTTCGGGTTATTCAGTTGAACAGTTTGGGCTAAAATGGTCATCTGAGTAGCCAATTGTTGAAGTGCATTCGCCACTCCAACGTCCGCGTTGTTCCCCTGACCGTCGTGAGTGTCGTGACTCTCGGTGTCGGGATGCACCGAGTTCGACAAACTGGGGTTGGTCGACCCCGCAACTGAACTGATGGAAACGGCCGTGCCACGACCTCTTCCTCGTCCACGGCCACGGCCCCTACCAGCTGACATACTGAAGAACACATAAGGTACGTAAGCACAATTCAAACGCACGTCATTAAGGTGATCGATTCTCAAGAATATCCATAGAAGAAGCATAATGAATAAGGAAGCATCAGAAGAGTAAGAGGTCTTACAAGTACCGGTCGCACTGTGATGATGGCGGAGTAGTGATACTGTGGACAATTGACGACTCATTCGACCCAAGAGACCGACAGCCTAGGTATCCATAGACCTAAGCTCTGATACCATATTCTGTAACACCCCCAAGTTATTCAGGGAATATTACAGCGCCGTAAGCCCCGCCATGGGACCCACAAGGCTAAACATACGCGGAACTATAAATTTTGACCGAGGAGGTCTACATACAATGGAATTAAGAACAATACAAAGGTATTCAAAACATAACCAATGTATTCACAACATCACAATTCGAATCAATACTTCGGCAAACACAGGCCGGAACATCAAGGAAAAGGGAAAACAATACTCGAATATTCAAAAGCCAATCCAGTACAACAACACTGAACGGGAAACTCCAAACATAACTGGAAGAAAGACACAGTATCACACTTGCCCACCATCTTCGTGCCGACCCGATACCTGCCTGTCCGATCTCCTGGAACCTGAAATACATGAAACGTATTTCCCCCATAAAGGGGTTAGCAATAGCTAGTGCAAGTATATCAATATGAAACACAATACTCCTCGACAATAAAGTAAATGTAACCATCAATTTATCAATTCAAGACTAGTATTCCGGAATAACTAAAATCTCATAAGACGTATGTGAATGCCGTAGAAACAGTTCGTTTACCTCATACGCCATTACGTATGTGAATGCCGTAGAAACGGTTCGTTCACCTCATACGCCGATACATGTAGGAATGCCGTCAAAACGGTTCGTTCATTACATGCCAACAATATATCTATGAATGCCGTAAAAACGGTTCGTTCATGATATGCCATCAATTTTTCTTACTTTCAAAGTCGAGAACGTACAATCATAAATGTATACTTGCCTTTGAGACATCGACAATTCGAATGGAAAAAGGTATGAGTTCGGTAGGTCCAAGAACGCGCTTCCGGCACCTAAACGATTCGCAAGGAATATGATAATCAATTATCCATATTCAAATTACACGAAGATACCCCCGAAACCCGTCTACGATTCATAAAGATATACGGATAATCAACTAGAGGTTGGAAAATCGTCCAAAATCTCACAAGTCCGAAAACGGCACAATCCAAACCATAAAATCGTAGGAAAAGCATGCATACGGTATAGATACATCATAATCTAAAAGTTCTCAAGCTTCAAAGCGGGTAAATCGGACAAATCTACGAAAAACCCCAAAATTCCCAAAAGGTAGGGTTCTAAGGATTTTTACCTTGATTCGGACGTTAGGAGGAATTAGATGTTGAGAAATCCTTGTTCTCCAACCAAATATATTGTTGTTAGAAGGAAGATCGCTTCCAATCGCCTAAGATCGCCTCTCCCGAGTGATTCCCGTCGAAAAGGAGTGAAGAAGGTGAGAAATGACGAAAATAAAGTCAACTGCCATATTTATATCTGTCCAGTCTAGCGCACGCTACGCCTCCTTCATTAGCGTGCGCTAGCGAAGTCACCGGATAGTCCAGTGGCTTCTGTCGTGTAATATCCGCTCGAAAGTCATGTCATTCAAACCTTTCATATTCTTCGGATCGTGATTTGTTGAGCGAACCCTTGTAATCATTGCTTGGAACCACCGTCTTGGGGTTCCCGTATTTCTATTTCATGTTATTGTTGTCCAGACATTGAATCATATTGCTTTTATTCTCTTTCCGGGTCAATTTTCATCATTTTAGGACCCGAAGGGGGTGTGAGCCGCGGCACAAGGAGTGTGCGCCGCGGCACACACATTTCCTATATTTGGCGAGCGAGCAGAGTGCCGTGCCGCGGCACACATGAGCTGAGCCGCGGCACACTGCCGAGTCATTGCCGCGGCAAACCTACTCTGAGCCGCGGCACACTGGTGTTGCATCCCCAGCAAAAACCCGCCTGTACCCGGTGCCGCGGCACACCTGAGCTGAGCCGCGGCACACTACCGAAACCTGGGAACAATTTTTAGGCCTGTGCCGCGGCACACATATGCTGAGCCGCGGCACACAATGCGGTCAACTGCATAATTCGGCCTTTTAAGCGTGATTCCAGCCTTCTTCCTCCATTTCCACCTTCTATCGCGAGAGAGAGAGTTGAGGGAGGAGCTCTTTTCATAGCTATCACTTGTGTGTTGAAGATTTACCACTTTCAATCGGTTGGGAAGCCCGGATAGTCGATCTATCGCGTATTCCTTGGATCATAGAGCTTGGATATTCAAGAGGTAATTCCTTCGACATCTTGACTTCTCGATTTTGTGTGGGTATTGACGTTTTGGATGATGAAATCATGGTGTATGTTGTGATATATGCGTGATTATGGACATGATTGGGTATTCATCGGATTATTGAAAGATTATTCAAGAACACTTTGATTTTGTGTTGGTTTTTGGGGATTTTCGTAGATTCGTCCGTTTTATCCGATTGAAGATTGAGAACCTTGAGATTTTGATATATCTATACCGTATGAGTGTTTTCTTCCGATTTTTCGGGATGAATTATGTCGTTTTCGGACTTGTGAGGTTTGGACGATTTTCCAACCTCTAGTTGATTATCCGTATATCTTTATGAATCGTAGACGGGTTTCGGGGTTTCTTCGTACTTTGAATATGGATAATTAATTATCATATTCCTTGCGAATCGTTTAGGTGCCGGAAGCGCGTTCTTGGACCTACCAATCTCATACCCCTTTTTCCGTTCGTTCCTCGATGTCTCAAAGGCAAGTATACATTTATGATTGTACGTTCTCGACTTTGAAAGTATGAAATATTGATGATATGATTATTTCTAGCCACTCCGGACGGGCCTATGGTCCTCTCGAGGGTTTCGTAGCCTCCGTGCAATTCCATGGTTGATCTGAACGACGCTTCTACGGCATTCATATGAAATAATGTTGGCATGTAATGAACGAACCGCTTTGACGGCATTCCTACATGTAACGGCGTATGATATGAACGAACCGTTTTTACGGCATTCACATACGTCTTGAGATTTTAGTCATTCCTAATACTAGTCTTAAATTGATGAATTGACGGATATTGATGAATTGACGGTTTACATTACTTTATTGTCGAGGAGTATTGTGTTTCATATTGATATACTTGCACTAGCTATTCGACGGCTAACCCCTTTATGGGGAAATACGTTTCATGTATTTCGTGTTCCGTGAGGTCGGACAGCGTGTATCGGGTCGGCACGAAGATGGTGGGCAAGTGTGATCGTGTCTTTCTTCCGATTATGGTTGGAGTTCCGGTTCGGTGTTGTTGTCTTGGATTGTCTTTTGAATACTCGAGTATTGTTTTCCTCTTTCCTTGATGTTACTGTGTTTGCCAAGTATTGAATGGTAATGTGATGTCCGTGAATACATTGGTTATGTTTCAATACCTTTGTATCGCTTTTCATTCCTTTGTGTGTAGACCTTATCGGTCAAAATTTATGGTTACGCGTATGTATAGCCTTGTGGGTCCCACGGCGGGGCTTACGCTACTGTAATATCCCCTGAATAACTTGGGGTGTTACAGAATATGGTATCGAGCTTAGGTCTATGGATACCTAGGTCCGCCGGTCTTTTGGGTCGATTGAGTTCGTTAAATGTCCACAGATCACTACTCGCCATCATCACAAGGTCACGGCCGTACTTGTAAGACCTCTCACTCTCCTGGTGTTTCCTTATTCGTTTTGCTTCCTTTCATCGGTATTCTTGAGAATCAGACACTTTGTTGATGCGTGATTGAATTGTGCTTACGTGACTTGTGTGTTCTTCAGTATGTCAGATGGTAGGGGCCGTGGCCGTGGGCGAGGAAGAGGTCGTGGCGCGGCCGTTTCCATCAGTTCGGTTGCGGGGTCGACCAACCCCAGTTTGTCGAACTCGGTGCATCCCGATACCGAGAGTCAAGACGACTACCAAATGGTCGTGGAACAACGCAGACGTTGGAGTGGCGAATGCACTTCAACAATTGGCTACTCAGATGACTATTTTGGCCCAGACCGTCAAATTAATAACCCGAACCCAAACACGGATGCCCCTGCTTGAGCGTAATCCGTATGCACCCTCCACATTTGGCGGTGCCACTGCCCGTTAGGCTGGGAGGATTGGCTAGCAGAGTTGGAGAAGATTTTCGAGGCAGTTGATTGCCCCGAGGTGAGGAAAGTACCGATTGCTCAGTATTTCCTCACTAAGGAGGCCGCTACTTGGTGGAAGGTCATCAAGCCACAGGATCATGTTGCCTCATGGGATGAATTTAAGGAGCTATTGGAGGCCGAGTTTTGTCCTTAGCCGGTACGAGAGAGCCGAATCCGAGCCTTCTTCGAGGCTAAACCACAAGATATTCCCGTTTCGCAGGCAATCGTGGAGTATAACCAACAATTAATCCATGTGAAGGATCAAGTACGTAACGAGCGTGATAAGATCCATTATTTCGATATGCGGATGAATTTGGACTTACGACGGTACATGGCCGGATTTGCTTGTACCACACTGAAAGAGTATCAGGACAGAGCTTTAGCCCATGATATGTTGAGCCCTGACAAAGATACCGTTGAAGAACCGAAGAAGCGAAAGTCGGGAAATTTTTCTCGATCTAAGGGTGGCAACTTTCGAAGTCACAGACGACTAACCGCTTTTGCCGGACAATCGTCACGTTTTAATAAAGCGAAGAGTAGTTACCGTCCCACTTCGGTTACAACAAATCGCGCGGTGACTTGCTATAATTGTGGCAGTAAATGCCACATTAATTAGAAATGAAACATACCACCGTTAAACTGTCAAACGTGTGGTCGATGGGGCATAGAGAGGTTTATTGGTCCGAGCCGAACCAGTCTTTAGACTCTAGGGCTTCTGCCCCATCACCCTTTGATCACGTTTTTAATCAGCGGCTATATTTCGGTCAACCTCAGCAGAATTTTGGCAGGGGCCGGGGACGGGGTCGAGCGGCTGGAGGGAACTCTAGCGTCGGTTCGGTGCAACCACGGGTTTATGAGATGCGTCGAGCATTTAACCCGATGCGGCGGTGGCTTCAGTACCATCCATATTCTATCCTATCCATCAGTGTACTTTTTGATTCGGGTGCTACACATTCTTTTATTTCTTTGGAGTGTGTACGCCGTTTGAATATAACTTGTTTAATCGCTGCGATCCCTTTATCGTGAGGCGCCTGTGGGGATAGGATTGTGGGGAATCGAGATTAGAGAATTTCCGGTGGTTATATCCGGTATGGAATGGTTATCAAATTTAATTGTAGTTGACATGGAAGGCGAGGACGTAATCCTCGGCGAGGATCGCTTAATAATCACCAGCGATTATGAATTACCGTACCAAAGTTATCACTATGATGACTAAGGACGGATCCGAGTACTCATTTTGGGACGCAAGTTGGGCAATCAAGTTACTTATCGTTCCATGAAGGCCGTAAAACTTTTGAATAAAGGTTGTACGGGCTATTGGTGTTATGCATTGAAAACGGAAGGTGAAGTCGATTTCTCTTCAATTCCGGTTGTTAACGAGTATCCGATGTTTTTCCTGACGACCTTCCGGGATTACCGCCAGATCGAGAGATAGAATTTACCGTAGACTTAGAGCCAGATGCGGCTCCGATCTCTAAAGCACCTTACCGGATGGCACCTTCCGAGATGCAGGAATTGAAGAATCAGTTGGGAGAGCTTTTGGAAAGAGGGTACATCAGACCGAGCGCTTCGCCTTGGGGCGCGCCTGTTCTTTTCGTAAGGAAGAAAGATGGTTCACTACGTTTATGCATCGACTACCGTGAGCTGAATAAAGTAACCATCAAAAACAAGTATCCTTTGCCTCGTATAGACGACTTATTTGATCAATTGCAAGGGGCTGCAGTTTTCTCGAAAATTGATTTAAGATCCGGGTATTATCAACTCAGGGTGAGGGAGTCCGACGTTCCGAAGACGGCGTTCCGGACGAGATATGGGCATTATGAATTTGTAGTTATGCCTTTTGGATTGACGAATGCGCCGGCAGTATTGATGCAGTTAATGAATAAAATATTCATCGAGTACCTCGATAGGTGTGTAGTCGTCTTTATTGACGACATCTTGATTTATTCTCGAGATAAGGAGGAACATGCCCGGCACTTGCGTTTGGTCTTAGACATTTTGAGAACCGAGCACCTCTATGCAAAATTCTCGAAATGTGAGTTTTGGTTGGAAGAAGTTATATTTCTCGGCCATGTGATTTCGGCCGAAGGGGTTCGTGTAGACCCGCAGAAGATCGAGGCAGTGCTGGATTGGGCACCGCCTAAAAATGTTAAAGAGGTTCGTAGCTTTTTGGGCCTTGCTGGGTATTACCGTCGGTTTGTCGAGGGGTTTTCGAAACTCGCTCGACCGCTTACAAAATTACTCCAGAAAACCGAAAAATTTATCTGGACGGATGAGAGACAACAGAGCTTCGATGAACTGAAGAGACGATTGACTTCAGCGCCGATTTTAACTTTACCGCATGGTAGCGAAGGCTTTGCAGTTTACAGTGACGCTTCGGGTCAAGGCCTGGGCTGTGTGCTTATGCAGCATGATAAGACGATAGCTTTTGCGTCTCGTCAATTAAAGCCTTATGAGGTAAATTATCCTACTCACGATTTAGAATTGGCCGCAATTGTCTTCGCACTCAAGATTTGGCGGCATTATTTGTATGGTTCACCGTGCCGGATTTATATCAATCACAAGAGCCTGAAATATATTTTCAAATGTAAGGAGCCGAATATGAGACAGAGACGTTGGCTAGAGTGGATAAAGGATTATGATCTGAAATTCTTTACCACCCCGGGAAAGCCAATGTCGCTATGGATGCTTTGAGCCGTAAATCGGCATCTCTTCAAATACTTGAGGTTCTTACGTCCCTGCATTTAAGATTCGTCAGATCTAATTGAACAAGGGATCGAAGTGTGGCTTCAACGAGTACAGGACAGCTTGTGTACTCTCAAATTACTTCGTCCTTGGTTGACGATATCAAAGGGAAACAGTGGAGTGACCCGATGATTTCTCAATCGAAGGAAGATGTGATTAAAGGAAAAGCTCTGGCTTTATGGTGCACGAGGATAGTATTTTGAGATTTCAGGCGTGCTTTGCGTTAGAATGATTTGGAATTGAGACAGAGGATTCTCCGAGAAGCTCATGCTACGCCTTACTCAATTCACCCCGGACGAGTAAGATGTACAAAGATTTGAAGCGAAATTTTTGGTGGAATAACATGAAGAAGGATGTTACGGAGTTTGTACTACGGTGCTTGACGTGTCAACAAGTCAAGATCGAACATCAACGACCGGCGGGGTTGTTGAAACCACTCCCCATTCCCGAGTGGAAGTGGGAAGATATCTCAATGGATTTTATCACGGGCATGCCGAGAACTCGGGCTGGAATGAATATGATTTGGGTAATCGTCGATCGATTGACCAAGTCTGCACACTTCTTGGGTATTAAGGATACTTGGGGACCGGATAGATTGGCTCGAACCTTTATCGCTGAGATCGTGAGGTTACACGGTGCCCCAAGACCATTGTTTCGATCGAGACGGTCGTTTCGTATCGCATTTTGGCGTGCCGTTCATCGTGCTCGTACCGAGTTGAGATTGAGCACTTCCTTTCATCCTCGGTGGACGGTCAGACAGAGAGGACGATTCAGACGTTGGAGGATATGTTACGGGCTTGTGCCTTAGATCGAGTAATGATTGGGAGCTTCACTTGCCGTTGATCGAGTTTGCTTACAATAATAGTTGGCATGCGTCGATCAAAATGGCACCCTTCGAGGCTCTCTATGGTAGGCGATGTAGGTCGCCATTATGTTGGGACGAGGCTTCGAGCTAGTTGGGACGGAACCAGATATGTTGTTGGAAACCAAGGAAAAGATTTCTATCATCCGAGACCGACATCGATCGCCGCAGTCGTCGGAAATCCTACGCCGATACTCGTCGTCGACCCTTGGAGTTTGAAGTGGGGATCATGTCTTGCTCAAAGTATCACCGACTGCAGGAGTTTTCCGCTTCGGTAAAAAGGGAAAACTCACCCAAGGTATATCGGACCTTTTGAGATTTTGGACAGAGTTGGAGACTTAGCTTATCGCTTGGCATTACCTCCACTTTGAGTCACGTCCATAGTTTTTTTCATGTGTCCTGATTGAGGAAGTACGTACTGATCCGAGCCACATTATCGACTACAGTGAGATTAATGTAGCCGAGGATATTACCTTTCCGGAGAGACCCGTGAAGATCCTTGAGCGTCGCGAGAAACAGCTTCGGCATAAGACCATTCCACTGGTTAAAGTACAATGGTCGAGGCATGGAGTCGAAGAGGAGACTTGGGAGACGGAAGAGAAGATGCGGGTGGAATACCCCGAACTATTTATTTCTTAAGTTTCGGGACGAAACTTCTTTTTAGAGGGGGAGAATGTAATATCCGGTCGAAAGTCATGTCATTTCAAACCTTTCATATTCTTCGGATCGTGATTTGTTGAGCGAACCCTTGTAATCATTGCTTGGAACCACCGTCTTGGGGTTCCCGTATTTCTATTTCATGTTATTGTTGTCCAGACATTGAATCATATTGCTTTTATTCTCTTTCCGGGTCAATTTTCATCATTTTAGGACCGAAGGGTGTGAGCAGCGGCAAGGAGTGTGCGCGCGGCACACACATTTCTATATTTGGCGAGCAGTGTGCCGGTGCGCGGCACACATGAGTGAGCCGCGGCACCTGCCGAGTCATTGCGCGGCAAACCTACTCGAGCCGCGGCACCGGTGTTGCATCCCCAAAAACCGCTGTCACAGCGGTGCCGCACACAGCTGAGCCGCGGCACACTACCGAAACACAGGAACAATTTTTAGGCTGTGCCGCGGCACACATATCTTGAGCCGCGGCACACAATGCGGTCAATCGCATAATTCGGCCTTTTAAGCGTGATTCCAGCCTTCTTCCTCCATTTCCACCTTCTATCGCGAGAGAGAGAGTTGAGGGAGGAGCTCTTTTCATAGCTATCACTTGTGTGTTGAAGATTTACCACTTTCAATCGGTTGGGAAGCCCGGATAGTCGATCTATCGCGTATTCCTTGGATCATAGAGCTTGGATATTCAAGAGGTAATTCCTTCGACATCTTGACTTCTCGATTTTGTGTGGGTATTGACGTTTTGGATGATGAAATCATGGTGTATGTTGTGATATATGCGTGATTATGGACATGATTGGGTATTCATCAGATTATTGAAAGATTATTCAAGAACACTTTGATTTTGTGTTGGTTTTTGGGGATTTTCGTAGATTCGTCCGTTTTATCCGATTGAAGCTTGAGAACTTTGAGATTTTGATATATCTATACCGTATGAGTGTTTTCTTCCGATTTTTCGGGATGAATTATGTCGTTTTCGGACTTGTGAGGTTTGGACGATTTTCCAACCTCTAGTTGATTATCCGTATATCTTTATGAATCGTAGACGGGTTTCGGGGGTTTCTTCGTGTACTTTGAATATGGATAATTAATTATCATATTCCTTGCGAATCGTTTAGGTGCGGAGCGCGTTCTTGGACCTACCAATCTCATACCCCTTTTTTCCGTTCGTTCCTCGATGTCTCAAAGGCAAGTATACATTTATGATTGTACGTTCTCGACTTTGAAAGTATGAAATATTGATGATATGATTATTTCTAGCCACTCCGGGACGGGCCTATGGTCCTCTGAGGGTTTCGTAGCCTCTGGTGCGATTCCATGGTTGATATGAACGAACCGTTTCTACGGCATTCATATGAAATAATGTTGGCATGTAATGAACGAACCGTTTTGACGGCATTCCTACATGTAACGGCGTATGATATGAACGAACCGTTTTTACGGCATTCACATACGTCTTGAGATTTTAGTCATTCCGGAATACTAGTCTTAAATTGATGAATTGACGGATATTGATGAATTGACGGTTTATATTACTTTATTGTCGAGGAGTATTGTGTTTCATATTGATATACTTGCACTAGCTATTCGACGGCTAACCCCTTTATGGGGGAAATATGTTTCATGTATTTCAGGTTCCAGGAGGTCGGACAGGCAGGTATCGGGTCGGCACGAAGATGGTGGGCAAGTGTGATACTGTGTCTTTCTTCCAGTAATGGTTGGAGTTCCGGTTCAGTGTTGTTGTACTGGATTGTCTTTTGAATACTCGAGTATTGTTTTCCTCTTTCCTTGATGTTCCGGCCTGTGTTTGCCGAAGTATTGAATGGTAATGTGATGTCCGTGAATACATTGGTTATGTTTCGAATACCTTTGTATCGTTTTTCATTCCTTTGTGTGTAGATCTTATCGGTCAAAATTTATGGTTACGCGTATGTATAGCCTTGTGGGTCCCACAGCGGGGCTTACGGTGCTGTAATATCCCTGAATAACTTGGGGGTGTTACATGTCGGCCCCGTTAGCGTGCGCTAAACGTCTGTCCCTAGCGTGCGCTAGCCCAAAATACGGCATCCAGTACTGGAGTCCAGAACTTACTGTCTCTGCCCTGCTCAAAACTTAGCGTGCGCTACCGCTATAGTTTAGCGTGCGTTATGCAATAGCTTTAGCGTGCTCTAGCCGAAGCCTAGCGTACGGTATCTGATAGTCCAAAAAACCTGGCAACCTCACTGCCTCTGCTGACCAGCCCAGTAGCGTGCGCTACGGACGGATGTTAGCGTGCGCTACTATCCATGGATAGCGCGCGCTAACAAACTCCTAGCGTGCGTTAATCCGCCAGTCCAGAGAGCAGTCCGAAATACTGGTTCTGACCTGACTGATCCTCTTAGCGCGCGCTATGGCTCAGAGCTAGCGTGCGCTAATCAAGCAGAATTAGCGTGCGTTAGCCTAGGCCTAGCGTGCGCTACATCTCTGGCACAGAACATTTCCGCAAGGTCTAAACGACATGATCAAGAACCAAACGAGATACGAAACTCAATAACAATATCAACAACATCTCCAAGTATTTACAGAGAGACAAAATAAGGAGGATGACAGAGTCAAACAGTCAATAAAAGTACGGGTATTACACTCGACAACTTCAAGAAGAGGAGGATGAAATGTATGGTCGACAAATGCATAGCCAAGAGTTGGAGGAGGAAGCCGATCAAGCAAGACATGATGTGGAGACGGACCTCCCCACTAGAGGTAAGGGTAGGCCTAAAGCACTTAATTCTAACATTTTCCTTAAACATTTTAAAAAGGTTCCTAGAGAAAAAGATCCAAATGATGCTCCCGGTGCTCCCGAGAAGTTCATGGCATATTGTAACTATTGTCCCGCCGTTTACAAATGGACGGCGGGAGGAGGTTATGGCACCCTCCAAAGGCACATGAACAATATGCATAAATCCGAGGCGGGAATTCCTACAACTCAAACTCAACTAAATCCCCAAGCCTTCAAAGGTAATCAACAAGGTAATGAATAAGGTAATGTTTTATGGAAATATGATCATTTAAATGCTCAAGAAGTAATGGCTCATTTTATTTCTATGGAACATTTGCCTTTTATGTTTGCCGATAAATTGACTTTTGAACATGCTATGCAAAATGCTTATAACCCCGCCGCAAAAAAAATTGGTAGAACTACTATGTGCAAGCGTATAAGAAGACAAGCCGAAGAAAGAAAACGTGATTTAATGAAATATTTTATACGTTTAAATCAAAATGTTTCTATATGTTCCGACATATGGAGTGATTCTTATCAAAAAAATTCTTATATGGGTATTACTTGTCATTGGATTGATGAAAGTTGGTTAATTCAAAAACGTTTAATTGCATTTAGAGATTTTAATGAAATACATAATGCTACTAATATTGCTCAATTGATTATTTCCGTTTTAAATGAGTATAGATTTTTAAATAAGATATTTTCGGTTGGATTCGATAATGCATCCGCTAACACCGCCTCCATTCCCGAGTTAGTTGCCGCATGCTCACCCTCTTTTAATGGTAAGTATTTTCATGCTCGATGTATTTGTCATATTTTAAACCGTTGTGTACAAGATGCTTATGCTCTTATTAATGAAAGTGTTGAACCCATTAGAAATGCCGTTAATATGTTGCATCGAAAAGCATCAATTGGAAAAAAATGGCAAAGATATTGTCGTACTAAAAAGATTAAATATACGAATTTTGTCAAAGATGTTTCTACACGTTGGAATTCAACATATGCCATGATTGCTTCTACCTTGAATCATGTTGATCATTTATGTGATTTTTTTAGAGCCACTCCCGAGGCTAACTTGCTTTTATTGCCCTCTTATTGGCAAAAATGTGCTAAATTATTTGAACTTTTAAAAGTTTTTGATAGTGCAACTAGAGATTTATCCGGTGTTTATTATTGCACTAGTGTTAAAGTTTTAGAACATTGTATGTATATTGCTATTGCTTTAAATGCATCTAGTCATAACCAAGATTTAAGTAAAATAGCATATGAAATGGTCATTAAGTGGCTTAAATATTTTCTAGAAATTCCCGATGTTTTTTTAATTGCTAAAATTTTAGATCTTACATTTAAACTAGTCGGTGTTAATCGCATGTTAGAAATTTATTATGGTGCCTTTAAGGAAATGCCTTTTTATATCCAAGCATTAGCAAATAATGAACCAATGGAATTTTACATTCCCAATGTAGATTACATTAAAGTTAGAATAGAAAGCACAATTAGGGTCTTATTTGGTGAATATGATCAAAATATACACTAGCAAACCCATCATACTCTTCAAATGTAAGCACTAGTAGTAGTTTTCAAGACCAATTTCATGTAGGCTCATTAGGATGTACTTCTTTTATCGACAACCAATTCACTCAAGCCGCCTATTAATTTATGCAAACACAAAGGAGTCATACTTCTAACGAATTAGATACATATTTGTCTAGTACATTTGCTTTCAAAAACGTAGGTGGTCAAAAATTCGACATCTTGAAATGGTGGTCCATGCACGAGAAGGAATATCCCATCCTCGCCACCATGGCCAAGGAGTTATTCGTGATTCCGGCCTCCACGGTCTCCGTCGAGCAAACATTTAGCATTGGTGGACTTGTCTTGGACGAAAGAAGAAGCAACATAGATCCTCGAAACATGGAGGCCACCATGTTGCTTGATGATTGGTCCAAAGCCGAGTTGCGCGCTCAAGAGAACCAATGGGATCAAGCCGACAAAAGCCCAAATGATTCATACACCGAGTCCGAAAGATCCGACGCCGAGGCCTACGACTAGGTAAGTTAAGGTAAGAGAACTATGTGGGCTTTGATTCTTCATTATTCAATGAAGATATGTAGGCCACTCAATTTTAATATTCGTCCCAACTAGCATTTTATAAAAATTCTAAAAATATTTCAAATTTTTATTTCAAAAAAAAAAATCAAATTTTTATTTCAAAAAAAAAACATTTCAAAATTTTATTTTAAAAAAAAAACATTTCAAATTTTTATTTAAAAAAAAAACATTTCAAATTTTTATTTCAAAAAATCATTTCAAAAAAAATAACATTTCAAGCCAGTTGAGACGGATTAAATATTAAAATTGAGTTCAAGCTCTTTATTTATTCATTCTTTTTCCCCTTGTAAAAAAAGATTGTATCATTGTAACATTGTAACATTTCTTTTATTAGTTTAGTTAGTAATTAGTTAGTTTAGTTATTCAATTTTAAAGATTGTATCATAATTGTAACATTTCTTTTATATAGTGAATTAGTTAGTATTAGTTAGTTTACTTATTCAATTTTAAAGATTGTATCATTGTAACATTTCTTTTGTACATAGATAGAATCATAGAAATCAATGAATATATCAATTTGTATGCATTATTTTGATTGTAAATATTTTAGAACTATTTTTACTTTATTGCATTTCAAGTTTTCAATATTTCAAATTTTCAACACAAGTAATTTAATTTAAAAAAGTCATAAAAAATATTACAAGTTACTATAAATTATATAAAAAAATACACAACATAAAGAATTTCTAAATTTCTAAATTATTTAATAACTTATTATATTTTTATTAAATTAAATTAATTAATTTCAAAGATTAAACACTTTTAAATTAAAAAATTTATAAATTTCATCATTTAATTTAGAAAAAATTAATATATAAATAATATTACATATATAATAAAAAAAAAAACCGGAAGCGGTTCAACCAGGAACCGCCGGTTCTCGGCCGGACGGAACTACGGTTCGGGCCCGCGAACCGGCCCTTTACGAATACCGGGCGGTTCAGTTCACCTCTTCCGTGAACCGAACCGCTTCGGGCGAACCGCGGTTCACGGCCCGGTGGCACCACTACCCCACTGCGAAAAATGTTTAAAAATTAGGCATCATATTTCAAATTGTAAAAGCCCAAGACGGACGATAAAAATCAAAAAGATTTGGATTTCCAAAGGAACTTTTATTCCGAATATCGTCTACGTCTCGAAAGAAAAACCAACTATCGGTTGGGTCCCCAAAAATTAATTTTCATTAAAAAATACTTTACTCAGAGGGAGTTTATGTTTTAATGGGGAGATTTTTGTCAGGGGAAGTTATACACTTTTTGTGCATTCATCATTTAATTATCATTTATTATCATTTTATTTACACTTTTTGCTGATAACAAAAAG
The DNA here is from genome assembly GCA_033398695.1 of Orobanche coerulescens. NCBI lineage: Eukaryota > Viridiplantae > Streptophyta > Magnoliopsida > Lamiales > Orobanchaceae > Orobanche > Orobanche coerulescens. Next base: position 47,839,624 of record CM065807.1, on the reverse strand, counting down.
GGGGGAAAATAGTTGAATGGATAAAAAGCGTCATGGAAGATTGACGAGAAAAATAAATATGTGTTCGAATCAAAAAGGGGGAAAACGAATAAACGAAGAAATTGAAAAACAAACAGAAGAAGTCGAAAAGGAAAGAAAGAAAAGATGGGAGACGAAACTAACGAAATGGACAAAGTCGAAAACTTTGATCTGTACTAGTATACATATGCTTTATTTTGCAGGTTTTATCCAATTCAAGGTGTTGTTTTGTAATCATCAAAAAGGGGGAGATTGTTGGAATATTTTATTCCAAATATTCATTAATAGAGGTTTGATGATTAAGTTGCTAAACAAAGCAAAACAACAAAGGAGCGAAACAAAACAACAAGGAGACGAAGATGCAAAAAGTTGATCAATCTGTATGGATGACGCACGCTATCTTCGAAGAATAGCGTACGCAATCAAACGGAGATAACATATATAACATACTCAGCATAACGTACGTAATAAGGACTTACCTTCAGATCAGACGACTTACCTGATGAAGATAGCGCACGCTACAGCTGATGATTAGCACACGCTAACGAAGGTAGCTAACGACGTAACACAAAAGTGTTAACGTATGTAATGGAGTTTGAATATGAATTCAAACAGATGAACGTTGGAAAGAATCTGGTCAAAGTCAGAGAATCAAATGGATACTTTGACAAATGAAGGCTAACGGATATATGAGTTAACGCAAGCTAAGATGCATGGTTAACGTATGCTACACAAGGAAGTTAAAGTACATAATACAGAAGTCATAACGTATGTAATGGAATAAATGAAGCTACTGGACTGAAACTGGAAGGCGATAATGTACGCTATATGAAACCTATAACGTACGTAACAAGGCATAACGCACGCTATGAGGAAAGGCTAGCGCACGCTAGCAAGTCAAAAGTGACTAACGGCTAGTTGGATGAAAAAGGCTATAAATACCAAACCACTTGGTATCAATCCTCACAACAACCTTGAGCAAAACAAATATACTTGTTATATCATTGTAAACATCCTAGTTGTTGTACTTGAGCTTGAATTGATAGTGATTGAGTGTTATACACAAAATCATACAAGAGAGGAAAAAGAAAAGGATACGATTGGATTTGGTGTTATTAGGATCAAGGATCTGGCATTGTTAGAATCGTAATCGATATCTAAGTGAGGTTCATCTAGTACCCATAGAAAGCTAGATTGGTTGATTCCTTATCCAATAGAAAAGGAAAACGGTTTAACTTGGACCGACATAAAGACAAGTGATTGAACGGTTGACTCGGACCGATAGAAGGCGAGTTTGTAATGGTTATCCCTCGACTGATAGAAGAGAGGTGCAGAGGTTTATCTTTAGCCTATAGAAAAAGATACCGAGAGAGGACGTAGACACGTTTGGCCGCACCTCTATAAATCCTGTGTCAATTTATTTTCTGCACTCTTATTTAAATCGCTTCCGCAATGCGAAAGAGTTTTCTAACTCTAGCTCCAAACGGCGATACCGACCAATAGTGCACCAACATCTATGTCGGAATGCCTCTTCTCAACTCCCCTCAACCGGGACAACCTCTTCTTCTTATGAGCCGCCATGACCAGGTCAACGTGCTCTTCATCAACCTTCTCGATGTCCTCCATTGAGAGATCTGCACAAAAATAAATGTTAGCCCAGGACGAGGTGGGAAGAAAATGAAAGCAAGTATGAAGAAAATTACACCCTACGATGTCCACGGCTTGTAAGCACTTGTCTCCCTCGGTCCTGCAAGTTGCACAATCCTTGTGAAAGACAAAATTGGGATGAACAACCGAGTCAGGAAACCAAGACCCTCTTCGGACCTCGACCAAAGGTCTAACCCCAGCTATGGGCCCCCTCATTAGGACGGCCTGAGCATGGTACCAAAAATCCGTCTCTAGGTCAACCCATTTAAGAATGGGAACAGATGATAACTGATCGAGCTTCGTGATCAGATCGGCATTCCAGTCCGACTCATGAACGTGTGAAGGCCGATGTGGTGAATTAATGGGTGCCGTAAACTCCCAGCTATGCCGACTCTCGACCTTGATCACGTGCATGTTCCAACCCGTGACCTTATTGACAATATTTGAAATAGGGGCCATGAGTTTGGGTTTGTTAGGATCGGACTTAATGGTGATGGTTCTGGTTTTGGAATTGTAGGACGAATTGAAAAAGTGATAGAAGGCAAACATACATGGCTTGAATCCGAGACTACGACACAGAATAATAAATGCGGTGAGATATCTAACCACATTGGCACCGAGATGGGCTGGGATGATTTCCCAATCTTTCAGAAATTGATTAATGAAAGAGTCTAAAGGCAGCCTTAGATTGAGGTGGAACTGCTTGAAATAAAAAGAGAGAAGGGCATCACTATAGTAGAAGGTCTTATCTTCATGCTCGTCAGCAAAGGGAGTGGCTAAAGTGTGGTAAAGCCTGTACTCATTCCTATCCACCTCATACGTGGTATAAAGTTCCTCAAGCATCTCGCCTCCCCCTTTGGGATGCTTAGGTCGAGAGGAGCCTCCCGGGTTTATCTGGCCCTTGCCTCGGCTCCATCTTGCACCGGCAACCTCAGAGTCAAACTGCCCGATGGGCCTGTCAGAAGTACTCTCCTCAGCCATACATGTAGAGAAAGACAAGGGATTAGACTCACCCTGTGAAGATGACGAGGTGATATTCTCTCTCGTCTCAACCACTTGGGCCGAGGAGAAACCTCCCCCAAAACGAAGCCGAGCTTGAGACTTGTCCTTGACATAATGCAAAAAGATGCAGTCTAGGACTTCGTCCAAACTACAAGAGTCAACACGTCGACATCACCGCCATCTACAGTCCTGTGCGTAAAAGACCCAGAGGGAGATTAACATCCGTTCTAGGGGTTTTATTCATATACAACATTCGCTAATGGCCGCAAGGGACAAGAGCTTCCACGACCCATCGGATTTAACATAAATCCTAGAGTTCCTAGTTTAGAAACCGTAAGTGGAATTCTTTTCCAAATACCCATGCATAGACATCTTGAGGACGCGAAATTTAACAGAGGAGATTTGAAGCTTTGAAAAACTCAACAATGGCGGAAAATATGAGTAGAAAATGAAGCCGAAAACCTCAAGAAGCAAAGATAACCGAATGAAAATAAATGGGAAGCAACGCCGGAGGAATTGGTCGGAGTAAATCGTCAGAAAAATGGCCGGAAATGGTGCGGTATAAAGTGTCGCCAAGCTGCTGCAAACTGTTCTCCGTTCGGAATCTGAAGAATGAAGGAAATGGTTTTAATTTTATAAGGAGGACACGCGGGTGTTATAATTGCGCCTCATTAATAGGCGCGGTTTCCAGGAGAGAATGTCACTTCACCTCTCCACGCGCGCGCCGTCCAACCACATGATAGGATATAAAGCGATTGGTATGACCAGCTCCTTGAAATTCGGTGAGACGCCCAAGCATGCCAAGGCTGACATAGCACTAAGTAATGCCGGCTTCATGGAAGCAACCAAAAACCCTGAAGGATAAAGGACGGTCTTGAGTTCTACTCGGCACGCCGAGATAGAAACTCAGGGGCCACTGAACGACATAAACCGTAGTGATTACGTGGAGCTAAGGAACTTGGGCATAAGCCCGACAGGGCCCATAAACTAAAACCTTACAAAGCCTAGGAACGAGCTCAGCATCCATCATAATGTTCAGGCCGACTTGAGCGTCGGGCCTTAACTCAGTCGGCCTCGGATCAGATCTAAATCAAGACTTTGGTTACCAGGTAACCAACTTATCATGCCGACTCGGTTCGGTATATGAAGGTCCTATCATTCAAGCACGACGCGGAATCTGGTGTAATCCAAGATAGAGACAATAAAGATATGCTTACCTAACAAGGACTCTTTTCCACAAGGAAACTATGTATACAATCCTTATCAGGATTCTACTTCCCATATATCTGAAGTCCAATACCAACACGGACTCGATAACTTTCTCTGCAAGTTAGGGTTGCAACATTCATGTTTATATAAATAGGTGTCCTTCCACCTACTCGGTTACACAGAATTCTTGGCTCTCAATATAGTCAATTAATCTTATTCCTACCATATATTCACCATACTTACTCTCACGCCGGAGGGACTTTGCCGGTGAAGACCCGACTCAGTTCACGTGTTTTCTTGCGTGTAGGTCCGATCAGGAAGTTCGCTCACCGAAATTATCTGAACCGTTTGGATAAGGACTGATCCGATACATCTTTGGCAGCATCAAATGGTTATGTTGTTTTGATGTATAGGTTATAGTTAAATTTTGGTTGTTGGAATATCGATCGGCTTTGAGGAGATTAGGAAAATGAAAAAGAAAAAAGAAAATAAAAATAGTTTAAATAAATACAAAAAGAAAAGAGAAAGTCAACATTACAATTTTGGGAGGACATTTTAGTCTTTTTAAGTAAAATGATACCAAAAAATTATAGTATTATGAATAGGGATATAAAGCTTGTCAATTTTATGATTTGGTATTAAAAACCAATTCTCACTGTGATAATCGACAAACAATAGTGGTAAGGAAACTTGTCCTTTTTTTTTAAATTGTGCAGATTACAAATCAATCCTAGGTTTTTAACGGATTATTCTCTATATTTTGAATTTGGGTCATGTCTTTTTGCGTAAATTAAATAACCATTTTATTCTTTCATATCATTACCATAATACTACATCTGTTTTATTATAATTGCAACATCTGTACTTTCACGCTTGCCAATGCACAATTTTTACTATTAATATCTTTAATTCTTTATTTTTAAAAATTATAAAAATTTGACATTTTGAAAATATATTTCGTGGTGAATCTAACAAGATCTCACATGATTATATTTTTTTATATGTATGAATCACAAAAGATAGTCAAAAAACAGTATTTGAACAGTGCAATAATCAATACGTTATAATAATAAAAGAAAGGAGGAAGTAATAATTGGTCGATTGAGGGAGACCCTCCATAAAATAGAAAAGTCCTCTCGCTCAAGTGGGTTTCTTTACAGAATTAAATGAATTAGCTAGAAGTCCTACGGGTTGAATTTTTCTGTATGGACAAAGATTGCTCACTCGCGCACCAATATCCAATTAAATAACAAAGCTGCTACACACACTCAATTGCACACACAATTGCACACCCTGCTCTGTAGGGATTGTACCCTGCGTAGTAGGGGTTGTACCCCTACACAACCCCTACTATCCATAAAGTAGAGTCTGGCCTGGCAAGCGGTGTGCGGTGTGTGTGCGCAAATGTGTATTATTCATTAAATAAACTAATGAGGTGGTAGATGCAGCGAACTCAATCTTTTCGAATTAATGTGCCTGCTGGTTCTGAGCGCTTCAACCGAAAGTCATGGGGGTTTTCACGTGCTCCACCCCCCACCCCCACCCCATTTCGATTTCCGTTAATATTAAAAAAGACTCGCGGACTCCGACTCAACTCTTGTAGCAAAAGGCGAAATCTTTCGCCCCCAGGGCCCTCACCCCCCGGCCCGACAGGGATTGGTGGAGGAATTAAATCATGGTGACTCAACGGCCCACAAGGTGGGAGGAACAGTGCCTGGTGCCCACAAGGAGCTATCCCCCACATTGGAGGGATAAAACTCCCACACTGCGGCTGCCAGTACTCGAACATGCGTCCTTGTAGCAATTTGCCACCCAGAAACCAGTTGAGCTGCTCATGCGGACAACCCCGACTCAACTCTATCCAGACATTGAGTTGTCTCAGGACCAGCCGGCGGACCTCAAGTTCTTGCAATTTTTTTGTCTTCACTGTTTTTTTAATAATTTTAATATAATTTATGATACTATCATCGTGTTATTATAATGCGAAATATATCCATGATGCTGCCAAAAATGTACCGGATCAGTCCTTATCCAAGCGATTCGGATAATTCCGGCGAGTGAACTTCCTGATCAGACCTACACACAACAAAACACGTGAATTGAGCCGGGGCTTCACCGGCGAAAGCCCTCCGCCATGAGAGTAAGTAAACTGAATATGTGGTAGAAATAAATTGACAGTATTGAGAGTCAAGGAATTCTCGATGTACCAATGTAGGTGGAGATATCTATTTATAAGTATGAATATTGCAACTCTAACTTGCGGAGAAAGTCACTGAGTCCCTGTTGATATTGGACTTTATGTATATATTGGAAGTAGAATCCTGATAAAGATTGTGTACGTAGTTTCCTTGTGGAAAAGAGTCCTTGTTGAGTAAGGATATCTTTATTTCTTTCTATGTTGGATTTCATCAGATTTCGTGTGCTTGAAGGATAGGAGCTTCATCTGCTGACGAGTGGCATAGATTGAGGGATCTCGGCCTGCTCTGTCACTCACACCAAGTCGGTGTGATGAGATGGTCGCCTAATAACAAGTCTTGGCTCGAATCTGAGTTGAGGCAAGCTGGATTAGGACACATGGCCTTCAGCTCGGCTTGGATGTCATTCTCTTATGCCGAGTTGGGGAGTTTGTAGGGTCTTAGATTTGGTGGGCCTACTGGGCTTATGCCCGGGCTCCTTAGATCCAGGTAGTCAATTCGGTTTATGTCGTTCAGTGGCCCCCGAGTTTCTATCTCGGCATGCCGAGTAGGAACTCCAGTCCCTTTATCCCTCAGGGTTTTGGTTGTTTCTTTGGAGCCGGTTTTATTGGGCATCATGTCGGCCTTGACCTGCTTGGATGTCCCACTGAATTTGAAGGGTCCTGTCATACTAATCGTTTCGTATCCTGTCATGTGGTTGGACGGCGTGCGCGTGGGAGGTGAAGAGAATCTCCTGAAAAACTGCGCCCATTAATGCGGTGTAATTATGACGCGTGCTTTCTATAAATCAAAGAATTCTTCTTCATTTTGCGGATATATAATCGGAGGGTAGAGCTTGTGACAGTCCGGCGATACTTCCTACCGCACCATCTCCGGCCGTTTTTCCTACAATCTGCTCCGACCAGCTTTTCAGGCGCCGTTTTCCGTTTATTCTCATCCGCTTAACTTCGCTTCTTGAGGTATTTTTTCCGCCATTGTTGAGTTCTTAAAGCTTCAAACCTCATCCGTGAAACTTCGTGTCTTTAAAATGTCTAAGCGTGGCTATCTGGAAAAGAATTCCACTTACGGTTTTTACACTAAGAATTCCAGGATTTATGTTAAATCCGATGGGTCGTGGAGGCTCTTATCCCTTGTGGCCATTGGTGAAATGATATACATGAACAAAACCCCTAGGACGGACGTTAGGTATCCTTCTGGGTCTTTCGCTCCTAGGACCGTAGATGGCAGTGACGCCGACGTGTTGACTCTCGATAGTTTGGATGAAGTCACTGCATCTTTTTGCATTATGTCAAGGACAAGTCCCAAACTCGGCTTCGTTTTGGGGGAGGTTTCTCCTCGGCCGAGGTAGTTGAGACGAGGGAGAAGAACACCTCGTCATCTTCACAGGGCGAGTCTAATCCATTGTCTTCCTCTACAGGTATGGCTGGGGAGAGTACTTCCAACAGGCCCGTCGGGGAGTCCGACCCCGAGGTTGTCGGCTCAGGGTGGAGCCGAGGCAAGGACATATTCACCTGGGAGGTTCTTCTCGGCCTAAGCATCTTAAAGGGGGGGACGAGATGCTGGAGGAGCTTTATTCCACGTATGAGGTGGATAGGAATGAATATAGGCTCTATTATAGTTTAGCCACTCCTTTCGCCGACGAGCATGAAGAAGACTTTTTATTATAGTGATGCCTTCCTCCCGTTTTATTTCAAGCAATTCCATCTCGGCCTGAGGTTGCCCTTGGACCCCTTCATTAATCAATTTTTGGAGGACTGGGAAATTGTCCCAGCTCACCTCGGTGCCAATACGGCCAGGTACCTTATCGCCTTTATTATCTTGTGCCGTAGTCTCGTATTCGAGCCGTGTATGTCTGCCTTCTATCACTTTTTCAACTCGTCCTATAACTCCAAAACCAGAACCATCACCATCAAGTCCGACCCCAACAAACCCAAGCTTATGGCCCCCATTTATAACACCGTCAATAAGGTCACGGGCTGGAACAGGCACATGATCAAAGTTGAGAGCCGGCATGGCTGGGAGTTTACAGCACCTGTTAATTCACCGCATCGCCCTTCGCGCCTTCATGAGCCGGACTGGAGTGCGGGCTTGATTACGAAGCTTGAGCAGTTCTCCTCCGTCGCCATTCTTAACTGGGTCGAGCTAGAGACTGATTTTAAATTACCATGCTCAGGCCGGCCTGATGAGGGGGCTCATAGCTGGGGTTAGACCCTTGGTTGAGGTCCTAAGGGGGGCCTGGTTCCCTGACTGGGTTGTCCATCCAAATTTTGTCTTCCAAGAACACTGTGCGACCTACCGTGCCGAGGATAACAAATGCCTGAAAGCAGTAGACATCGTAGGATGTAATTTTCTTATCTTTCATTGTCGTTTTTTCTGCCATCTCGTTTTGGTGCTAACATTGTTTTTGCGCAGATCTCTCGATGGAGGACATCCAGAAGGTGGATGAGCAGTATATTGATCCCGTGATGGTGGCTCGAAAAAAGAAGAGGTTGTCCCGGTTGAGGGCGGTCGAAAGCCGACATGCCGACATGGCGGCTCGACAAAAGGAGTTGCATGATAAGGGGGAATCATCGCTCCCCAAAGAGCTGCCTATTATCCAAACCGGAGCTCTGTCCGAACCCGAAGCGGAAGTTGAGAGGGCGCCCACCGAGGGAGTTAGCCCTACTGGGACTCGTGCTCGGAGTCAAGACCGGGGACACTCTCAAGGGCCATGCCGAGATCGTGGGCTGGACTCTGAGGCAGAGAGTCGTCCGAGACAGAAAAGGCAAAGGGATGATGGAGACCGAGCTATAGAAGATCCTCAGAAGAGAACCATTCCCTCGCCTCCTGGTTCCTCCTCGGCTTTCGCTCTTTCTGATGCCGAGATTAAAAATATGGTCGACTCTTTCGTTGCTGCGCCCATTATGTCTGGGTTTAATTCGACCGTCCGCCCTGAAGCTTGGGGGACCGGTAATTAAGCGCCCTATGAACAGGTATTATATTGATCAACTTGTTGCCGACAAGCCGAGCTCGCTCCATCTTTTCCACAGGAAAGGCTTGATTCTTAGTGAGGTACCGTTATCTCGTCTCGGTCTTCCATCTAAATTTCCTTTCTGCAATCTGTTTGAGATGAGTTTGTTTCCTCTTTGTAGCTCTCCTCCATAGCCCAGCATGAGTATGCCGTGTTCAGGCAAGCCGTGGACTTGGCGCACAAGAATGAGGCGGCGGCTAAGTCAGCCCAGGAATCTTCCATAAAGCTTGCTGAGAAGGTTGAGGCCCTTGAGAAGGAAAAGGCTTCTCACGACGCTTTGATGAAGGAGGCTGTGCTGAAGGTGGAGCAAGCCGATATTGTTAAGAAGTCGGCACTGGCTGATTTGGAGAAATTACAAGAGGCTTTGCTGCAATCCAAGTCCGCTCAGGAGATTGCTGAGGCCGAGGCACAGAGGAAGAGGGCCGAGATCTTGGTGTTGGAGAATAAGGCCGCGGATGAGAGGCTTGCCTTCCTAGAGGAGAGCTTTCCTGGCAAAGAGGAGGCCGTCGTCGAGCGATACCGAAAGAGTAAATAGTATCGGGACAACTTAGCTAATGAGGCGGGCTCGGTCTACGGCGATGCCTGGTCCAATTTATCTCGGCTCCTCTACATTGACCCTGAAGTTGAGGTGCCTTTGAAGAAGCTCTCCCGACTCTTCGTCCAGGATCCTTACAGTGCCGAAGCCAGGGCAGATCATCCTATGATCCCGTACTCTGAGAATGCTCTTAAGAACATAAGGGCTAGGGATTCTCAGGAAGGGAAGCCGGTATGGGATCCTCCGACTCCTCAATAAAACAATTTTGACGACTTGATAGCACAGGCCGAGGAAGAGGATGGCGCCTGACTAAGATAGTTCAATTTTTGTTTTTGGACCGTTTGTAAGTCGATTCGGCTAGGATGTTGTACTCTCGCTTGAATTTTTATAATGTCGGAGCTTGATTTGTCTTATCAGGGTCTTCATGCTTTTCCTATATTCTTCTTGAACCGATTTTGGTGTTTTAGCCATGTTTCTTTCTGTATTCTTGATATGCAATTTATGATCAAGTTTTCTATCTCGTATCACGAGATGCTCATACTTAACCAAGAACTTGTCTATCGTTAGGCGGAGTAGTTGAGGTCGGTCCTCCTGAAAATGTCAAAGGAGACCCCTCTACATAGGGATAGGACCGAGACGTATACCACTTTAACCAGTATGAGCTAAGTGTGGTCGGTGTATTTTTCGTCGACTTTGATCTGATTGTTTAGAACTGGATTCAATTTGCTCGAGTTAGATGCCTTAATCTTAACTCATCATGCCGAGTGTCGTGTACTCATTTTTAGGTTTGAGCAGACTAGTTTGTAACTAGGCTTTGATTGTCGAGTTAATCTTGACTCAGCGCGTTTGAGTGTCATGTACTCGTCTCTAGATTTGAGCAGACTAGTTGTTTGTAATTAGGCTCTGTTTGCCCGAGTTAGATGTCTTAATCTTCACTCGGCGTGTTTGAGTGTCAGGTACTCGTTTTTATGTTTGAGAAGTCTAGTTGTTTGTAACTAGGCTCTGATTTTCCGAATTAGATGTCTTAATCTTAACTCGGTGTGTTTGAGTGCCATGTAATCGTCTCTTGATTTGAGCAGACTAGTTGTTTATAACTGGGCTCTGTTTGCCCGAGTTAGATGTCTTAATCTTAACTTGACGTGTTTGAGTGTCAGGTATTCGTTTTTATGTTTGAGCAGTCTAGTTGTTTGTAACTAGGCTCTGATTGTCCGAGTTATATGTCTTAATCTTGACTCGGTGTGTTTGTGACCAAGCATGTTATGTACGCTTTAGCCTTTATAGGGGCCAGGCTTTCATCTGAATTTACAAGAGTTGCCTTGATTTAAATGTTTAAGTCAGGCGTTGGTGCTCGAGACTTGTTTATATGTTCAGACATTGTTATGTAATGTCTAAGCATGTATAAGTTAAGTACTTAACAGAATGATGAGAACGGATTTTGATGGATAAAAGGCCATTACATGGGTTGTGTGAATAGATAGTTCGTTCTAATTTCTTATTGGTAATATTTTCTCAAGTGCCCTGCGCACCGTGGGTGCCTTAATTCCTTTCCCGGAGGATTTCTCTTTAGGGGCTTGGCCCGGTGACTTTGGTGAATTTTGTGATGATGATGCTCTTTTATGGGGTGTCGATTTCCATCTTATGCTTCGTTTTTCTAGATCTCATGATGTGTTCCAAGAAGTTTTTAAGAGCCCCCGGGACACATCCTATTCCCACTGGTGTGGGAAACTTTGCCCTTTGGTGAGGTAGGGAGGCGACCATGCCGAGTTTGCCTTGACTCGGAGAGCCCAAGATGGCATGATAATCTGATATCAAGTCCACAACAATGAACGTTGTAATGGCTGAGGTTTGGAAGGGATATTCTCCAACCTCGAGTATTAGGTCCACGGTCCCTTTTGCCTCCGCTTTATGGTTTGTGAATCCTTCTAATCTTCCACTGTAAGGGGATAGCATGATGTCGGGTAGCTCCATCTCTTTGAATGTTTTGTAGTATAAGATATCTTTCACTGCCCCTGAGTCAATTAGGAGCCTCTCTGATTCTCAGTTACCTATCCTTCCTTTGATAACCAGGGGTTGTTCCCTTGTGGCCCTGTTTCCTGCCAACTCGTTTGGGGAAAAGCTTATCGTCTCCTCACCCCTATAGACCTATGGGGGGATGTGATATACCTTACTGAGCTCGTGGACCTGCTCTTTCAATTTGGTATTTAAGGGTATTTCTTCTCTATTGACATGCAATTTGGCCCTAGGCGGCCTGTCTTCTTCCTCCTCTTACCTGTCGTCCCTCAACCTCTTGCTATCTTCTTTCCTGACGTATTGGTCTAGCTTCCCTTCGTCGATCCATTCTTGCACCATTTTCTTCAAGGAATAGCAATTCTCTATTTCATGTCCATTATCCTTATGGTAGGCGCAATATTTTAGTGTCTTTAGGGTATTTCGGGTTGTCTCTGATGGGTTTGGGGGGAGGAAGATCCACCAAGTTGAGTATATATGAGATTAGCTTAGTGAGGGGGGTGAACACCTCGGCTTTCTCTGTGCATCTGGTTTTGTTTTTACCTTTAAATCCCGCGCCATTGGAGCCTCGGAAATGGGCGCTGTCAGTTGGCTTGCTCTCTACATCCCTATCCCGGTCCCGATCTCCTTTCTCTCACCTCTGCTTCTTTTTTTCTTCCGCAAGGCCCGTGGCGTAGGCCATTTGGTATAGGTCTGCCTTTGTTGCTGGCTCCCTTATGAATATTTCATGGGTAAGGGCTTCAGATCTTTGTCCGTTAGTGAAACACACGATGATCTCTCTGTCCATGAGACGTTCCTCTGTGGAGTCGGCCAAAGTCCTTAATCTATTGTAGAAATCCAGGGCCGACTCGTTCTTTCCTTGGACGGTATTTGCTAAGTCAGACAATCACTTCTTTATTGCTCCTGCCATGGCAAAGTACTCCAAGAATTGTCTTTTCAATTTCGAGAATGAGTTGATGCTCCTCTTTTCTAGATCCATGAACCAGGACCTGGCCGCCCCAGTCAAGGTGCTGGCGAAAGCTTTACAAAGAATATCCTCTTGGTTAGAGATTAGGGCCATCATGCCTTCAAAGGACTGAAGGTGGTCCCTGGCGTCAGAAGTGCCCGAGTATTTGTCCATATTGGGGAGCTTAAGATGAGGATTCGGAGGCGAATCGACAATCCACTAAGCGAAGGGGTGCATAGCATCATACCCGCTTCTCAGTCTACTCTGTCCCTGCTTGTTCTCCATGTTATCAATTCTCTCTTTCAATTTCCAGAAGATGCAAGATTCCAACACAGAGCTACTGCAGGAGCTTTTTTGTTTCTCCGCGCCTCTACCTTGACTTTGCCTTCATCGGTCATCCTGTGTCGCCCCTACAACTCGACTCCCCGCCGGGCCCGGCAGGGGTCGTATGGAGGAGTTGTGATGGGAAGATATCCGCATATTTCTCCTCAGTTCGGCCTTAGGGCGCCTCTCTCCCACTATTCTGATTTCCGGATACTCGGCCTCTTGTTCTCTTTGCCTGTTCAATTGATCCCTCAGATCTTCTCCTCGTCGGCCTCTTCTATCTCCCCATCCTTTAAACTGGCTGGGATGATTTTGAGTTGGTTTCACCGGAGGGGGTCCATTAAGTCGGTTACCCGCCAGTGGAGACCTAGTATTCTCTTTATGGATTCCTCCTGTTATCCTAGTTTTAGAGGGTTGAAGGGGATGTCCCATGGAATCATCTGGGCCATATTCCAGAAGGGCTCTTTGAGTATCGGCCAACTGCTGAAGCATTATTAAATTCTGATGGAGCAAGGGCTTTCTGTTTATTGGAGGCAGCCGAGGTGGGCCATCACCATTATTTTGGGGCTGGGTCGCTGAGTTTTCTGCCTATCTCCGACGACCATGAATACTCGCGGTCACTCGGGGAGGAAGTCAACGACTGCGCAGGGTCATCCCCGCACTGTAGTGAGGTGGTGGAGGAAGTTCCATAGTACTATTGGCAATATTGACCTTGTTTTTGGCGGCGGCGACCGTGCTTTGTTGATTCATCCGTGGAGGCGGGTTCCGACCACCGGAGGTGACGCTAGTCTCTTGTCCGTCTTGTGTAATTTCAGCCATGGTTCGTGGTCGTCTGAAAGAAGTTCTTCGACAGTTTCCTAGCAATGGAACCAAACTGATGCTGCCAAAAACATATCGGATCAGTCCTTATCCAAACGGTTCGGATAATTCCGGCGAGTGAACTTCCTGATCAGACCTACACATAATAAAACATGTAAACTGAGTCGGGGCTTCACCGGCGAAAGCCCTCCGGCGTGAGAGTAAGTATACTGAATATGTGGTAGAAGTAAATTGATAGTATTGAGAGTCAAAGAATTCTCGATATACCAGTGTAGGTGGAGGACACCTATTTATAAGCATGAATATTGCAACCCTAACTTGCGGAGAAAGTCACTGAGTCCGTGTTGATATTGGACTTTATGTATATATGGGAAGTAGAATCCTGATAAGGATTGTGTACGTAGTTTCCTTGTGGAAAAGAGTCCTTGTTAAGTAAGGATATCTTTATTTCTCTCTATCTTGGATTTCATCATATTCCGTGTGCTTGAAGGATAGGAGCTTCATCTGCTGATGAGAGGCAGAGATTGAGGGATCTCGGCCTGCTCTGTCACTCACACCAAGTCGGTATGATTAGATGGTCGCCTAATTACAAGTCTTGGCTCGAATCTGAGCTGAGGCAAGCTGGATTAGGACACCTAGCCTTCAGGTCGGCTTGGATGTCATTCCCTTATGCCGAGTTTGGGAGTTTGTAGGGTCTTAGATTTTGTGGGCCCTACTGGGCTTATGCCCGGACTCCTTAGATCCAGATAGTCAATTCGGTTTATGTCGTTCAGTCCAGTACTTGAATAAAATGCCATATTATTTTAGTACTTCTTCAAAGTGTCTGAAAAAATTAACCCATATTTCAAATTCTTATTTGTGCAGTTGAATTTTATTTGAATAGGGTTTACAGAGAATTGAAGCAAATTAGAGTTCATATCTTAATTAAAAGTGTATTTTTATATTTCTTTCTCTCTTCATTATTAATGTTTTTAGGAATTAGCTAAAAGAAAAACAATACCAAATCATGCTATTTCTTTATGTCAATTGATGTATTTAAATCCTTTAATATTCATCGAGCACACTAAATAACTATTTTATTTAGGTTTATGTATTTGTAACCTTTCTTAGGATATTTTCTGATTGATGTTTCTACAAAATGAACTAAGAAGTTTAGGCCCTGTTATCTTTGCTGTTTTGAGGTCATTTTTTATTTTTATTTTCAAAAACACTAAAAACTCGTTCTCTTTACCATTTTCCAAAATGCATTTTGCAAAACAAGAATATATATTACAAAGAAAATTCAAAATGTTGAATACATCATTTTGATTATTTTTAGTGGAAAACAGACTAATACTCCAAAACGCAGAAAAGGCAACTCAATTCAATTTTTTGGGACAGGTCGCGGGTTCGACTCAAAGTTACGACAACTCTTGCAATTTTTTCTTCTTCTTCTTCTTCTTCTTCTTCTTCTTCTTCTTCTTTATTTTACAGCTATCAACGCGTTTCACTTTCATAACCTATCTAGGTTTTCTTCTCGGCGCTCCTCCCCTGCCCCCCATTAAAAAACACCACGCAACCTGCTTTTCACTACGAATTGAACATTGCTCCCTCAAGTCCTGCTTTTCTCATGCGTACAGGTATTTTTTTTGTTAGGCAGTGGTGGTGAACTCGATTTGGTAGTGGTGGTGGTTCGGCCGTAGAGGTTCGATTATCTACATAACAATATTTAGTTTCGATTTTAATTTTAATATTGGTGTTGTGCGATTTGAGGGTGTCGGTAAAAGATCATCGGTTCTGGTTTCTGGTCTTTGCTTGTTTTTTCTACGGTTTATTGTTCGTTAGTGCATTGAGTTGCGCCGAAGATGCGCCATTTCTGTTCGATTTTAATTTTGGTGATTTGTTGTTATTGATTTGTGGTGTGCGATTTGAGCTTGCCGAATTCGTTTTCCGATTTTTTTTTCCCGCGATTTACTGTGAAGGCCTTGTCTTCTGCTGTTCGTCCTGTGCGATTTGCTGCTCGTTTCCTGTTAGCTGCAATGTGGTTCCCGATCTGAACTAGGCGTCTTCTGGGTCCATTTGTTTGTTGCGCCGGCCCTGGTCATCCGTTCTAGTTTCGCGAGTTGAGATTCCTATTAGCTGCGAATTTGTTTCTCGATTTACCGGTCTGCACTGGGTTTGCTCTGTTCTTGCTCCGTTTGTTTGTTTCCTTTACTACGGCCGGGGCTTGTGATATGTGGAATTTGATTTAATGGGTTGCTCTGTAATGCCTTGATTTTGGGCAGTGCTTGTTTCATTTTGTTTATTTTGTGCAATAGTCAATTTACTTTTTTTGTGCAATAGTCAAACTTTTTTTTATTTTCATTAGAAGTTACACATTTTTTATGGAATTAAATTGTGTGAAGAACATGGGTGGTCACAAAGGTTCTACTACCCCACCAATGCAATGGACCGATGTGAAGAACATGTACGAGTTGAAACCATCGATATTACTTTCTACGTCTTTTAGGAATGTATGCTTTACACATTAGTTTAAATCGTATTACTTTATGATTGTAGATGAATGGTACTTAGTTGATGCTGGTTACCCAAACATTCCTGGTTTTCTTGCCCCGTATCAAGGACGTCGCTATCATCTATGTGATTATGCTGGGAGAGGAAGACTGCAAGGAAAGGAAAAGTTGTTCAATTACCGACACTCCTCGTGCCATAACATAATCGAGCGTAGTATTGGAGTGTTTAAGGCCAGGTTTCCTATTCTGAAGTTAATTAGCAATTTCCCTCTTATTAGGCAGACACATCCCTACTGCATGTTGCACAATACATAACTTCATTCGTCAAGAGCACGCATTAGACGAGGTTTTCACAGAATATTCAGTGGAGAATATGATTTTTAATGAGGTCCCTGAATCAAGTGATGCTCGAGAACCCATACAATTTGATGCGAGTCAAACAGCTCAAATGGGACAAGTGCGAGAAGAAATTGCTAATCAAATGTGGATTGATTACTCCAGAAGGTCAAGATGACTTTTAAATTTATTTATTTTAGTGAAACTCCGTGTGACCAATTTGAGTTATATGTATTGAGGAAGTAATTTGGAATTCAACATTATGTCGTTAATTTCTTATAATATTTATTGGAGTGGAACATAATGACATTATTAATTAGTCCAATAAATAAAATAAATAAACAATGTAGATTGTTTAATTTAATCCACAAGCAAATTCATTATAAATAGTCTAAGTAGTATTCTTCAAAATATCAAACAGAACGTGTTTTCCGGCTTTTCATTTTCAGAATCAGTTTTCATAACTAACAAATAGAACGCGTTTTCAGCAATTTTGAAAACAAAAATAAAAACAGAAAAATACAAAATATTTTTCAAAATGAAATACAAACAGAACACAATCTTAGAATTATCAATAGAGTAAACTCGAGCAACATTCAATTCATTTTTAACACCACCCTTAACAAATATATTTATAGGTATACATAGGCTTAGTCCACAAGGCTATAACTAATGACTTTACATAATGAATAGACTAAGGGGCTGTTTACTTTTTTTTCATTAATATCTGAATGAATTAAGCTGTCTGAGTGGATTAATCTGTCTGAATTGAAAAAATATCCTGTTGTTTCTTTCTTTTCTGAATGAACTATCTGAATGACAGAAATGACCATTTTACCCCTCAATATGAATTAAGTCTTTTTTGATAAAGTACGGATTGAGCATTTTAGTTTATATAATCAATTTAAATTATATGACATAATATTTATTTTAATTTATATTATAATATATATTCATAAATCATATTATAATTTTCAGGTATATTTAAATAATCAGACAATATTTTATAAATATATTAAGTTATATTTTCATATATATATATATATATAT
This sequence comes from Orobanche coerulescens, assembly GCA_033398695.1. NCBI lineage: Eukaryota > Viridiplantae > Streptophyta > Magnoliopsida > Lamiales > Orobanchaceae > Orobanche > Orobanche coerulescens. Next base: position 47,822,034 of record CM065807.1, on the reverse strand, counting down.
AGTTATATTAATTTTTTAATAGTCAATATAAAAAAATCAATTTAAATAATATAACATAATATATATTTTAATTTATATTATAATATATATTTATAAATTATATTATAATTTTCAGATATATTTAAGTAACCAAACAATATTTTTATAAATACATTAAGTTATATTTTAATATATATAGTTATATTAATTTTTTATTAGTCAATATAAAAAATCAATTTAAATAATATAACATAATATATATTTAAATTTATAATATAATATATATTCATAAATTACATTATAATTTTCAGATATATTTAAATAATCAGACATTATTTTTATAAATATATTAAGTTATATTTTAATATATAGTTATATTATTTTTTTTAATAGTCAATATAAAAAAATCAATTTATATAATATAACATAATATATATTTTAATTTATATTATAATATATATTCATAAATCATATTATAATTTTTAGGTATATGTAAATAATCAGACAACATTTTTATAAATATATTAAGTTATATTTTATTATATATAGTTATATTAATTTTTTTAATAGTCAATATAAAAAAAATCAATTTATATAATATAAACTAATATATATTTTAATTTATATTAATATATATATATATATATTCATAAATCATATTATAATTTTCAGGTATATTTAAATAATCAGACAATATTTTTATAAATATATTAAGTTATATTTTAATATATATAGTTATATTAATTTTTTTTATCAATAAATGGCTTATATTTTATGAATTTTAAATGTATAATATTAATATATATTTTAAATTTATACTATATATACTCAATTATAATTAAGATTATATGATAATTTATACTATATATACTCAATTCTTTTATTATTAAAGAGGGTAATTTTGGTATATTGGGAAAGTGTTTCTGTCTTAATGGTAAGGACACCCCAAAAATTGCTTAATAAAAAAGACATTATTAAGATCATTAAGTAGAAAGTAAACAGCAAAATATAGCTGATCGATTAAGCTGATTAAACATTAAGCTGATTAAGTAAAAAGTAAACAAGGCCTAAATGAGTCTGTTTAATCTAGTCAGACCCAATTATAAGACTGATTTTATATTTCATATCATAAGTCCCAAACTCTCAACTTGCTTTTAGATAACTCGAAGCAAGTTCAAAAGTACGACTTCATTCATCTGAAGGATTTATAGGTTCTGCACGCTCCTATGCATGGGCGGATCCATGTTAAGCATGGTGGTGCACTTGTACCACCAAAATTTTATAAAAAAAGACCATTTTATCTATGCGAATATTCACTCAATTCATATTTTTAATAAATCTGTATATTTGTGTATGACTGTGGCGTGTGCGGTGTGCGCGCATTATCATTTTTGTATTTTTTATCTAATCGTTATTTATTATTTGGCAATATTTCAATTGATTTAAGAACTGAATTATTTAATATCCAATCCTGAATTACTGTAGGTCGGGTGTGAAATATTAAATGTGTCCCTACGAAAAATGCTTGAATTTATTTTCATGTAATTTTCAAAATATTAGTACTAGATACTTAAAAAAAATAAGGCATAAATTATAAATATATGAGTATATAACAATCATAACCATGGTTCAAACAGAAAATTCAATATTGAATTGAATAATTCTAATCAAATGAGCTAACATTTTTAAGTTTGTTAATATTTTGTATTAAATAGGGTTTTGAACTTGGGTCTGTTAATAAATATAACATTTAAGTTCATTTTTCAATCCAATCACAATATAATTTTAATCTGATAATTTTGATACTGTTTTTTTTGGAAAAAAAAAGTTATTCATAGATCCTACAAATTGAAAACCCTCTGTGGGGTACAAGTCGCACCTTCTCAATACTTTACCCATCATGACCGTCGGGGGCACCAGTAGAAATTTTGTGCTGGATCCGCCTATGCTCCTACGACACTGGTAGTGTAATATTCCAATTCCCTCAACCTATTACAATGTTTAACACACTTCCACAATAATTTACCACGCTATAATATAGAATCACCAAAACCAAAACTGACCGGTAAGGCCATAAATAACAAAAATATATAATCATATTTAAGTGATTGCACAAACACAATTGAACCAAACCCACAAGGTTTATGCAACTTCCAACGGACTCCAAAATAAGTACATAAAAAAAGTACGTCTACTACACTTCAAATATAATTAAACTCGAAAGACCCAATATTACACGGACATCTATTATCATTGTGGAGTATCACTATTCTCTTATCGTCCCTGTGGTTGTTCTTCAAACAACTTGTACCTGAACACATAAGTATCTGAACACATCTACGAGAATTGCAAAGACATCACAATATATAAATAAGGGCCCGTTTGGGTTGCCTTTTTAAAAAATAAAGCAAAAGCCAAAAGCAAAAGTAGATGTCAAAAGTAGAAGCACTTTAATTTTGTGTTAGAATGAGTTTTCATAAAAGCAGCATTTCAGAAAAAAAAAGTGTTTGGATTGTTTAAAACTAAAAGTGCTTTTAACCTTATAAAATTACCAAAAAGGGTGTGCTGTCTTTGTAATATTTTTCTTTATTTAAATTAAATATATTACATTAAAGATATTGTATTAATAATAATTTTATTGATACAATATGGTGCTGCGATGTTGAAGAAGACATTAATTGCCCTAAAATTAATTTAATTTAGTGGTAATTTGGTAATTTCAGATAAAATTTGCTTCTATTTTTTTAGAAGCACCCCAAAGGTGCCTCTCAAAAAAGCACATATTTTGCTTTTGAATGTGCTTTTCTTTTATAGAATCACTAATAATACAAAATTACTTTTTTTAAAAGCAAAAGTCAAAAGTCACTCCCAAAAGGCAATCCAAGCACCCCTAAATACAACCAATTACTTGAACCAAATGAGGCAAACACAATGGCCAATTATATATGTTCATAAGCCTATAATAGTAATGCCACACATTCACAAAAAATAACATGCCAAATGCATGCTTTTTTGCACACAATTTTACACATAATCTCATAATATTTTCCTAACTTTGTGCTCTTGAATGTGTATAATTGTAGTGCTTATGCTTAATTCTTAATTTGTTAGACTCGATTATGTTTTGGTGCTTCTAGTTATATTTTTAGATACATTTTGTTCCCATTTATTTTGTATCTTCTTGACTCGCTTGAATTCAACTTGTTGAATATGATGTATTATTGGACCGGTCGTTTCACATTTTCTTATTTTGTTGAGTTTTATGATGTTTCATTACTTTTGCCAATTATTGATTTTCGTGGTTTAGAATTTTTCGGACATGCTTGTTGGAATATTTTATTCCATATAAATATATTAAAGTATTGGTGATATGTTGATAATCAAGTAAAACAACAATTAGACAACAATAGTCGAAGGCGCAGGAGTTAGACATAAAATCAAAAATGGAAAGCAAAAGCAAAATAAAAGCAAAAGAAATTATAAGGAAAACGAAGAAGAGAATGAAGAAAGTGGCAACAACCACATTTGAAAAGAGAAAAGGAGAAAAAGAAAGAAAAAAAATAAGGAATCAATTCAGAAAGTAAAAGTTGGTAGAATGATTATTCCAATGGACCCATTTTAATATGTGCAACATGTTACAGCAACGAACGAAATAATAACAGCCATTACCAGGAGAGTAATACGGCCACAATGACCTAACCAAAAGAGTATAAAATGCTTAGGCACACTACGCCATAGATGGCCTACGGCAACTCCTACAAAATGTTACAAGAAGCAAAAAAATATTGCTGTAGACAAGAAAATCAAAAAGGCAATACTTTTTTGGTGTTGCACTTTTCACCTCTGCCGTAGGTCCCTATAGCAACACTTATGTCACCTACTTCAACACCACTCTTTTTGTTACCATAAGACTGCAAGGCATCGTTACCTATAGTCTACAGCAATATTAAACAAGTGTTGCAGCAGAGGCCAATTTTCTGTAAAAGTAGGGGGCCACAGATGGTGCCCACATGGTGGGCCCCATATGTAGGCCCCACATGTGGGGTCCGATGTGGGCCCCATACCTGTTAGGGAACCCTGTTGCAACACTTTTTAAGTTTCTGCAACACCTTCTAGTAAGTAACTGCAATGTTTTTTTTGTCTACAACAATATTTTTTGTCTACAGCAACGTTTTTCTTGTCTACAACAACGTTTTTTTGTCTATTGCAACACTTTCACAAAAAAAAATTAATAGGAAATATTAATTTATATTAATTACTAATCCATTACAATTCCGAATCCATCCATTCAAAATACAACCCATCCATCCAAAATATCTAAAAAACAATACTTAAGGTTTACTTAAAAAACAGTACTTAAGATTTAATACAACGACCAAAAGCCATGAAATACGGTACTTAAAAAACAGAAAATCTAAGATGTAGCATCTCCTTCGGTAATAGGAGTGCCGTTGTCGTTATCACTTGATATTGTGGGACAAAGTTCCACCAAATTGATGTTCAAGCTTGGGTTTACTTCGCCTAATTTCTTAAGCACCCAAGTTAGGTTCTCCTGCACCTTCTTATTCACCTGTGCATCTACTTCTTGTTGGACCTTCTTCTCCAGCTTTTCTTCCATTTCGTCAACAACTTCTTGCCTGATTTTGGCCATCAAGTCACTGATCTGCGAGTTTGTCGTGCCAGAAGTGGAGCATTTATCAGACTTTACATATTTTCCTATAAGCCATGAAGGACCATGTGCTTTTCCATCCAATAGAAGTTCAGTGACACCTTCAGTCAGGACCAATAACCTTTTCAATTTTGTCCTACAAAATAAAGCCACGACCATGTCAAATTAAATAGATTTGAATGGAAGAATACACATGTCATGTGATCAACTAAATAATAGAACACTTACAATTATGAACTTAGTTACTTTTCCACCAGTCATGTACTCGCGACCCTCTTTTCGCTTATGAGTCTTAACAAAAAAAGGTTGTGTTTCAAAATTATACTATATTAGAGACCATGTAAAAGGTTATATGCTAATTCAAGAGAAACAAAATTGATGAAAACCACCAAGAACAGATACATATCACCAACAATAGAGATCTTCGGACATGCAAGTTACATATGAAAAGCACAACCTTTTCATACAAAAGTAAACAACGATCAGGGGAAAAGCACATAAAGACATCATATACATATGAAATCAGGTGTGGATTGCACTACCTGAGGTAAGATCAGAACAGCTTTATCTAGATTCACTTATAATCAAACAATGTCCCTTGCAACTTCCAGCAAACAATCAAAGTTGATTGCGGTTGTATTCAATCTGGTAAAACTCTAAGGAATTCTAAGCGAACTATATAATAGTTGTCAAAACCATAGAATAATCAACCCATCAAAGTTTAATCCTCAATAAAATGAACAAAGTTAACAGTTGAAACCAAGTTTTAGACAAATTGGCCAAATGGGAAATAAAATACGAAACAGAAATACCTCGATTCAATATAATACTCAAGCTAATTCTATGTTTTAAGAAATACTCCGAAGAATTTCAATCCAGTGGGTAACAAATAAACAATAACAGTAGAAAACAGATAGTTGAGAATGAACGGGCAGCAATCTAAACAAACGCAAAATAAAACTAAAAAACATCAGGAAATATCTCAAGCACGAGATTCACGACGCGCGCATACACACACACATAAATAGTGAAGAGAGAGAGAGCATCAAAAAGAAAAGGAAATGGACGGAAACATCACCTGCTGTCGACCTTCTTCGAACCAGCTTTTGAATTGCCTCCTTCCATGACGAAACACTTCAAACAAACACTTCAGAGAGCGTCAGTCTTCCAGCAAAACACTTTTGTATCAGATCAAAAGCAAGGGACTAAAAGCACATGAAATAGGGACTAAAATTTTAAATTTAGTTTACCAATTAATCAGAAAAAATAAAAACTCAGAACACTAAATTTCTAAGAAATTCAGCACATTTCACCTCACTAACATCATTTCATCATTAATCCCATTGATCAACACCACAACTTGCCCAGAATCGAAGAAACACACACACACACATGGTTCTTGAGAAAAATAGAAATTAAGCGCAAAGGAAGCAAAGAAATCAATGATCCTGGGATCACAAACAAGAAATCAATCTGCGAACATTCATATAAACCCCGATTCTAAAGGCTGCATCAAAGAGAAAATTTCAAAAAAGGCCGATATATCCCCATAACAAACGAACACACAAAAATTCACAAATACTGAAAAAAAAGTACATAACTGTGATTTAATGGTGCAATCTGGGAAGATGAAACAGAATGGAATGTTTACCTCGAGGGAGGAGGGATCTTCAGGCTGAATGAGATTGATGGAGATGATGACTTTGGCGACGGGCGGCGAGTCGGCAGCGGCGGCGGCGGAGGACTGCCAGGCCTTGGAGACAACCGGCGGGCACTTCATAAACCAAATAGATAGGTCGTCTTTGGCCGTCGAGAGTGGCGTTGCATTGCTGTAGTCATCTCTGTAATACCCGAGATTTCTGTTATGTAATTGGAACTTGTGATATTGTAATGATTGTACTTTTGTCTGAGTACTATTCTCCGTATTTCATAATCCGATGTTGTCGAGCGTATAATTTCGTGTTTGTGATTTAAAGATTGTAATTCTGCGCATGTAGCGCACGCTATCGGCTATGTTTAGCGTGCGCTAACGTGGATTCATAGCGCACGCTACTGAGGGTCATTAGCGCACGCTATGCGTGGTCAATTTGATTGAGACGTGCGGTAGGTGATATCTGGACGGGGGACCCCTGTCGGATCGTGTCGGGATGTACCTGGACGGCTTTCGGAAAAAGCCGAGTCAACGCCTTAGCGCACGCTACAGGTATATGCGTAGCGCACGCTAAGTGCTGAGTACAGTTAAGTCAGTGAGCCGTTAGCGCACGCTACGAAAGGTGGTCTAGCGCGCTAATAGCCATTTCTTATAAATAGGAGAGCACCCTATTCGTGATTTCAGTTCTTTCTTCTCCCTTTACCCGAATTCTTACACTTAGAACATAACTTTCTTCATCCTAAACACTTCATATCAACATCCTGGTTCGTGATTGAAGATCGTATATCATTGGAGATTGATGTTCAAGCTTTCGGTGTTGGATTGCTTCAATTTCCTCCGTGTTTTTCACTACCTTGAGGTAGGTGATTCTTCACCAATACTAGTTGTGTTCTAAAGGATGTTGATCATGTTCATCTAATCAGTTAGATTCGTTATTAGTCGTATATCTTGTGTTAGAAGGATATTTTCGACGTTTCGACACTTATTCATCGTATGATCCATTGAACCTTTTAGTATGTGGATTCCTGAGCATGTTATGTATCTTCAAAACCAATCGACCAGTATATGAAGATTACCTAGTTCGTATGTTTTACGTAAGGAATCATATATTTTTGGGACTTGGAATAATCGGAACTTAGAATATTTCTTGAAGATCTTGGATGAGTTATGATGTTGAGATAATTATCCGTATATTTGTATCTCATAATCATAGAACTTCCACAAACCTTATTAGCATGATATGCCCGAGGGTAATTTGTATTATCACCATAGAGTTCTTGAAATTCACCACCTTTCAACCCAGTTTTTCCGTTAGCAGTATTCTGCCATGCAAGATTAGCGCACGCTAACATATGTGAGTTAACGTGCACTATCGGGGTTCAGTTAGCGCACTATACGTACGTAGCGTACGTTATGTATCAGCCGATTCAAACTGTCAGTTCGTGGCTAGCGCACGCTAGTCTTGTAACATCCCCAAAACCGTATGGGAATATTACACACCGTAGACCCTTTCCACAAGGATCTACCAGGCTAAACATCCATAAACAACCAAATGCTTGCCCGACCAGGGTCAAACAATAAAATGATACAGACCGATATGGTCACTTACACGTGAATACACAGACCGATGAGGTCACACAACCCAATCGATAAAACTGACTTAAATAACATTACCCACACAGGGGTCGAAATACAATACGGAAAGGAAATCAACTCGACAACACAACAAAAATCAAAATAACTCTCGACTCATGATTAGTATCGCACTCGTCATCCTCTTGTGCCAATCCTGTGGCTCCCTCGAATGCATGTGCACGGGACGCAAACAGACATCCACCCCCGATTACTGGGGTTAGTAAAACTCCACTGTTTTACTAGTGCAAGTATCAAATCATACGAAATGTAACAAGCAATTAATAATCGTGATCAAATATAATAATCAAGTATCAAATATTCCCGGGAGGTTTTCACAAGAGAAGATAAGCTATGAAGCATTCGAAAATAAGATTATCATCTCGGGAATTTTGAGAATTTCAAAACCTTAAGACCTCAAGTCCTGATTCACAAAACCTTTCGAAAAACTTAAGGGCCTTAACCCGAAACTTGTTTCATAATTCAATAGTTTACAATACCGGAAACATTTCCATAAATCTCGTGGGGCTCGGCCTAACATTCTTTCTTAAAACTTTTCCTGTAAAAACTTTGATTTGAAAAGTATCATGCTCATGACACCGTGATCCACTGTCACGTGTCTCCGTAGGTTCAACAACCCGCACGGACTACATCACGCACAATTAAACAAACATAATCAATTCCGACACCGTGATCTACTGTCACGTGTCTCCCAAGGTTCAACAACCCACACGGACTATTAACCAAACATAACCAATTCCGACACCGTGATCCACTGTCACGTGTCTCCGTAGGCATAACAACCCGCACGGACTATATCAATCATAACAATCACACACACAGTCCTGACACCGTAGTCTACTGCCACGTGTCACCGTAAGCCCCGTCCAGCTCACCCGGTTGGGCGCGCGTATCCGAAACTCATGGTCCATGCCACGCGTTATCGTAGGCCTCGTCGGACCGGCACGATTGGACCTCGGCACCTCACTAAGTTCGATCCGTAGTCCGCCACGAATCCTCGTAGGTCCCGTCGAACCAACACGAGTGAACTTAGCGGTCACACACATATTCACATTCACATTACATACAACAATGAGCACAATTAATCAATCACCTTGATCACCACAAAATCGTACATTGCACGCAAATAACACAACCTCGACACTCGCAATAACTATCATCAATCAACGACATTTAACCAACATAACACACATTCGGTACACGATACATTGTACAACCAAGTGTACAACCATCCCATATGTACGTCGCATTCCTGCACAAATGGCACAACGCCTAACACGTATACTGATATAACACCATTATCACAAAGCCTTCAAATTGCGGAAAACACAACCAACTCAAACGGAACATATTTACGAAGGCAAGCAAAGTCATCATACATCTCATACGTAATTACTAGTCGCAAGATACAAGTCGTATAGTAAGATACTTGCCTCGATAGTCGGCACCCGAATATTCCGACGAATACGGCACAACCCGGAAAACCCCGAACACCTACAATCCTCCTTGAAATCCAACGGAAACACGGTTACTATGAGATTAACAATTGAAGACAAGGGAAAACACGGTCAAGAATTGAAGGGAACCCTTTGAGACATTTAATCGGATACTAAATGTTCAAGGTTCCCAAGAAAACCAAAAATCCCGATTGGGTTCCAACGAACTCGAAATACGGATATACAATCCGTAGAACATGTCCAAAACAACGTTTATACAACAATTAATTGATCAAAAACGGATTGGAATCGAAATCAAAAGGAAAACCCCTAAAATCTTCAAAAACAAGGGTTCAAGCCAAAATACCTCGATTTGGACGAAGAACACGGATTAGATGATGATATAATCAACACAAGCCTTCCCCGATCAAAAACCCTCAAATTTCGTCGAAGGGTCGTGAAAAACGAAGGAAAAATGGAAAATGGCCGAAGGATCCACGTCCAGGCCATTAAATAGGCTGATCTGCACTGTGTGCCGCGGCACAGGACAAGTGTGCCGCGGCCAACGGCCAAAAAAACTGCCCAGCACTGGTTTAGTGCCGCGGCACAGCCAAAGTGTGCCGCGGCACACGGTACAGTCCACTCCAACACCAAAAATGCACATCGTGCAGTCTTAGCTATTTCGACCATAACTCCTTCGTCCGGACTCCGATTGACTCACCGTTTGAACCACTAGAAAGCTAACTTGATTCTTTATAATATTGCAAAGATTCAGAATTTTTGTAGTTTCCAAGAATTTATGGTGATTTTTACAAAGCCGAACTCATACTTAGAAAAGTCGTTTAGTAACACTGAACTCAACAAAACGACACCGAAACCCAAACCTGAATACGAACCGAAGATACGGTTACGAAGTACTCGCAAAGACGAATCTAAGAGCTAGTAGAACACACAATTCCGACCACCCGAAGGCTCGAAATTCGACAACGGAAGGTATTTACCCCAAACTTTGGGAAATTACGAAAATGGCCCAAATGCCCGAAAATCACCATACGACAACGAATAATCAAACCGAAGCTCACAACACGTATAACAACGTTAAATGAACTTACGGGAAACTCGAAATAGCAGTTTCCAACGAGATTTGCAAGAATCGAACTCAAGTGCGGAAAAGCGTCTAAAAAGCTCGGAACTCAGCAAAACTATACCGAAACGAACTCGGATGACAAAAAGTGCAGAATTAATCATTCTCGAAATGACGAAACGGTCATGAGCGAGTCGTCAAAACGAACTCCGGCCGAAAAAGAAATTTACCGGAAATCCGAAATTGCGGATATTACATTCTACCCTCCTTAAAAGAAGTTTCGTCCCGAAACTTAAAATAATTAGGGAGAAGCAATATCCCAACAGGAAACCTCAACGAGATACACAAGAAACGCATAACTTTCGCCCATTGGCGAAACGTTACAAGCAATGCGAAAGAATATACAGCGTGAAAACACGCCCCACGACGACCATAACAAAGCCACCGGCAATGATTCAAAACAATAACAATCAATTAACGACGCATCACATACCACATCATATGCACACATTTAATCAAAGAAACGTACGCGACAACAAGTCGCACCTGACTAAAACGGCTATGCGACAGAAACAAATAGAGTATTACGATAGAAATCATTCCGATTCTCATCAACAAGAAAATGCCTGACGTCAAAACACAAACAATTCAAGATAACGGAAAACGAGAATACCGGATATTACATTCTATCCTATTAAAATTAAGTTTCGTCCCGAAACTTAAAATAAAACATCATGATAGAATAGAAACAAAACCAAAAAGTTCACGCAACAAATATCAATCTCTACACGAATTACAGCACAAAGTACGATACACAACTACATCACTGGACACCACCGGGCCCTCCCCGAGTAGGAACGAAAACCCGATTCCCGAACATCCTGGCAACGGTCTCACAATGCACCGCTTGGTGCCCCAGTTGGCCGCACTTCAAACAATTAACCGGTGGCGAACGACAATTCTGTCTCGCATGGCCTACACGACTGCAGTTAAAGCAGGTCTTCACACTGATCGTCTTACTCGCCTCTGGGGTAAGGTTCTTAGACTGGTCAACCGAACGAGGAGTGCTCCTAGAAGGAAACTGTGAAGCAACAGGCTCACGGTTCTCACTCCTCTGGCCTCTTGAAAATTTTCTCGAGGTCTTCTGTCTCTTACTCTCTGAACCAGATTCCGTCACAGAAACGGCCATCTCAATGGCTAAAGCTCGGTCCTGATATTCCTTCAGGGTGGTACACATGAGCGGAGCCATACTCTCACGGATATGGGGTTTCATGCGCATATTGAAGTATCGGACCTTGTCCGCTTCACTTCTCACTTGATCACGAACATAAGCCAACTGTCGATTATAATCGACTATCGCCTGGGATATTGACACATCCCAGGCGTAGCCGAGAAAAATTCAACGATTCTGCGTTCACGAGCAGGCGGGCAATACTGCTGCCTCCATGGCGGTCTTAAACTTAGCCCATGTAGGTGTACGATCTGCAGCACTACAACGTGCCACCGATCTGCCTTCTTTGTCGAGTAGGTCTTGAGCAATGGGTACCCTCTATCATCCGGACAAGCTACGGCATCAAATATTGTCCATTTGGAAGAGCCGTTTTCCCAACCTAACAAGTCGAGACGAACCCACAAAACGGGTATTGCATCTTCATCACATCTCGTAACCACTTACTAGTTCCGTTATCTCTATTTGGGTTCTCATCCCGACGTACGGCCTGATTCATCTGCACTAACTGATCAACCACCTGACGAAGGATGGTGGCGGCGCCAACGTCAACATTAACGCTAGTCGAATATCCACGATGCATCTTGAGCTGATTGGTACTCGGCAAGGAGGGAGTCGCCCTCTCCTGCTCCCGATTACGACCACGACCACGACCACGGCCTCGACCTCGACCCCTTAGCATACTGAACAGACATCCAATCAGAATAACAAGATAAAACAAACCTCACATAATCGACATAAGCCCAAAATCAGCAGCACAATGCAATATTCACACGTTCACATTGACAAAGATGAACGACCTATACCTCAGCATACACGGTTAAAACATTAAGCATACCATTGTGGTCCAACACCGGTAATATTTTAAAAAAACAAGTTTATCGAGGTATTTGTTCGAATGATAATATAAAAAAAATTCGCGAGTTCGAAAGATTTTGCTGGGGTGAAATTTTGAAAGTACTTTGTTTAATACCTCGGTCATTGAAGTGGGGAACGATACCTAACAACGTATCCCGCCACTTGGGCATACAACCCAGATTTTCTGACGAGAATAATAATATAGCAACTCACTGCACGACTTAACCTCAATACATAAACACATAACGTTCTAATTTACGGAAGCCAAAGTTGTTTTGCAAAACAGAAATTTTCCAAAATCCTTTAGTTCATAAGCAAAATGACGGTAATATTTTACAATGTCCGAAGTATTTTAAAACACATTTTTCAAATACCGTCTGATTGTGTCATTTGAAAATACACGGCCCATTTGTCAAAATTTAACAAATTTTAAAAATCCATATAAACCATGGTTTGACCGCACCACCAAAATATTTTTCAAAAATCGATTTCTACAAAATTCACAAACTGTAAAGTCCTTCAGGAAACATTCACAAACTTACCCATAGCGGACAAAAATTACAACATTCCAAAAACAGTCGAATTTAAAACCACATACTCAAATGGCAACCAGGGTCGCCAATTCAATCAAATGCATCTCGTGGTATCAAGTTTAAACACACAGTAAAATCATTCATCGGAGTTTCTCACAAACTCTACCGTTGGTACCTTTTCGAAACCTATCGAGGTTTACAACCTTCACAACATACCACCCCACCCGGTGGTTCAAAGATAAAATAAAAACGTGCCGATTCTATACACATACTATGTGCCACAAGTATGAAACACAACTATATTACACAATACTGTAAATAAAATTATACACCGCAATTAACTCACTAAAATAAAATCGAGATACACAGGTATTACGCATAAAGGAGGAGACTTACATCCACAGGTCGCACGGAGGTGACAGTCGCCCACGATACTAATCTCGTCGGACAACATAACCGACACGTTGTGACCACGCACAACTCAACTTGTCACCTGACGACTCGAACGACAAGACAACACATTACTCGACAAAACACGACTTGAAACGACCCGACAGCCTAGGTTTCCGCAAACCTAAGCTCCGATACCATAATTGTAACATCCCCAAAACCGTATGGGAATATTACACGCCATAGACCCTTTCCACAAGGATCTACCAGGCTAAACATCCATAAACAACCAAATGCTTGCCCGACCAGGGTCAAACAATAAAATGATACAGACCGATATGGTCACTTACACGTGAATACACAGACCGATGAGGTCACACAACCCAATCGATAAAACTGACTTAAATAACATTACCCACACAGGGGTCGAAATACAATACAGCGAAAGACTGAAATCAACTCTGACAACACAACAAAAATCAAAATAACTCTCGACTCATGATTAGTATCGCAGCTCGTCATCCTCTTGTGCCAATCCTGTGACTGCTCCCCTGAATCTGCATGTACCTGGACGCAAAACAGACATCCACCCCCCGATTACTCGGGGGTTAGTAAAACTCCACTGTTTTACTAGTGCAAGTATCAAATCATACGAAATGCAACAAGCAATTAATAATCGTGATCAAATATAATAATCAAGTATCAAATATTCCCGGGAGGTTTTCACAAGAGAAGATATTCTATGAAGCACTCGAAAATAAGATTATCATCTCGGGAATTTTGAGAATTTCAAAACCTTAAGACCTCAAGTCCTGATTCACAAAACCTTTCGAAAAACTTAAGGGCCTTAACCCAAAACTTGTTTCATAATTCAACACTTTACAATACCGGAAACATTTCCATAAATCTCGTGGGGCTCGGCCCAACATTCTTTCTTAAAACTTTTCCTGTAAAAATTTTGATTTGAAAAGTATCATGCTCATGACACCGTGATCCACTGTCACGTGTCTCCGTAGGTTCAACAACCCGCACGGACTACATCACGCACAATTAAACAAACATAATCAATTCCGACACCGTGATCTCATCACGTGTCTCCGTAGGTTCAACAACCCACACGGACTATTAACCAAACATAACCAATTCCGACACCGTGATCCACTGTCACGTGTCTCCGTAGGCATAACAACCCGCACGGACTATATCAATCACAACAATCACACACACAGTCCTGACACCGTAGTCCACTGCCACGTGTCACCGTAAGCCCCGTCGAGCTCACCCGGTTGGGCCTTGCGTGTCCGAAACTCATGGTCCACCGCCACGCGCGTTATCGTAGGCCTCGTCGGACCAGCCGCGATTGGACCTCGCACCTCACTAAGTTCTGATCCCGTAGTCCACTGCCACGAATCCTCGTAGGTCCCGTCGAACCAACACGAGTGAACTTAGCGGTCACACACATATTCACATTCACATTACATACAACAATGAGCACAATTAATCAATCACCTTGATCACCACAAAATCGTACATTGCACGCAAATAACACAACCTCGACACTCGCAACAACTATCATCAATCAACGACATTTAACCAACATAACACACATTCGGTACACGATACATTGTACAACCAAGTGTACAACCATCCCATATGTACGTCGCATTCCTGCACAAATGGCACAACGCCTAACACGTATACTGATATAACACCATTATCACAAAGCCTTCAAATTGCGGAAAACACAACCAACTCAAACGGAACATATTTACGAAGGCAAGCAAAGTCATCATACATCTCATACGTGATTACTAGTCGCAAGATACAAGTCGTATAGTAAGATACTTGCCTCGATAGTCGGCACCCGAATATTCCGACGAATACGGCACAACCCGGAAAACCCCGAACACCTACAATCCTCCTTGAAATCCAACGGAAACACGGTTACTATGAGATTAACAATTGAAGACAAGGGAAAACACGGTCAAGAATTGAAGGGAACCCTTTGAGACATTTAATCGGATACTAAATGTTCAAGGTTCCCAAGAAAACCAAAAATCCCGATTGGGTTCCAACGAACTCGAAATACGGATATACAATCCGTAGAACATGTCCAAAACAACGTTTATACAACAATTAATTGATCAAAAACGGATTGGAATCGAAATCAAAAGGAAAACCCCTAAAATCTTCAAAAACAAGGGTTCAAGCCAAAATACCTCGATTTGGACGAAGAACACGGATTAGATGATGATATAATCAACACAAGCCTTCCCCGATCAAAAACCCTCAAATTCCGTCGAAGGGTCGTGAAAAACGAAGGAAAAATGGAAAATGGCCGAAGGATCCACGTCCAGGCCATTAAATAGGCTGATCTGCACTGTGTGCCGCGGCACAGGACAAGTGTGCCGCGGCCCACGGCCAAAAAAACTGCCCAGCACTGGTTTAGTGCCGCGGCACAGCCAAAGTGTGCCGCGGCACACGGTACAGTCCACTCCAACACCAAAAATGCACATCGTGCAGTCTTAGCTATTTCGACCATAACTCCTTCGTCCGGACTCCGATTGACTCACCGTTTGAACCACTAGAAATCTAACTTGATGCTTTATAATATTGCAAAGATTCAGAATTTTTGGAGTTTCCAAGAATTTATGGTGATTTTTACAAAGCCGAACTCATACTTAGAAAAGTCGTTTAGTAACACTGAACTCAACAAAACGACACCGAAACCCAAACCTGAATACGAACCGAAGATACGGTTACGAAGTACTCGCAAAGACGAATCTAAGAGCTAGTAGAACACACAATTCCGACCACCCGAAGGCTCGAAATTCGACAACGGAAGGTATTTACCCCAAACTTTGGGAAATTACAAAAATGGCCCAAATGTCCGAAAATCACCATACGACAACGAATAATCAAACCGAAGCTCACAACACGTACAACAACGTTAAATGAACTTACGGGAAACTCGAAATAGCAGTTTCCAATGAGATTCGCAAGAATCGAACTCAAGTACGGAAAAGCGTCTAAAAAGCTCGGAACTCAGCAAAACGATACCGAAACGAACTCGGATGACAAAAAGTGCAGAATTAATCATTCTAGAAATGACGAAACGGTCATGAGCGAGTCGTCAAAATGAACTCCGGCCGAAAAAGAAATTTACCGGAAATCCGAAATTGCGGATATTACAAGTCTTACACGATAGCGTACGCTAACAGGCCGGCTTAGCGCACGTTACGTAGAGTACATAGCGCACGCTAAGCAGTCCAGGCATATTGTGTATTTTGAGCTTTTCGGCCATAGATCGAATTGTTAGGCCATCATTCGACTTGAGATGATTTGTATATCATTCCTTTTGTTAAGGTTCGGGCTTGTTATGTTGATCGAAGGAGGCAGCCTTCGAGTGTGTCGAGATCATTGAAGTGTTTCGTCCTTGCCATTTTCGAGGCAAGTATCATATGTCGAGTTCGATTTATCATGCTTGTGGTTTTGTTCATATTGTTGAATATGAGATGTATTTCTGAAAATTCTCGTGATGTTCGTTGTTATTTGTTCGTATTGATGAACATATTGAAATGCATATGTGTATGCATAGTTGATTGATTTATGGTATAAATGATCCGAGGGGATCATGAGGATCTATGCTGAGGGCGCTGGATCGAATGTCCACCATGCGTTGGTCCGACGGGATCATCATGGGGATCTATCTTTGAGGCGCCGGATCGTTGGACCGGTTTTCCACCATGCGTTGGTCCGACGGGATCATCATGGGGATCTATACCAAGGCGCTGGATCATTTGGATTACCTTGTATTGTGTTGATGGAATCGTGAGGATTCGCATCGTTGGATTCCGGTGGCGGAAGTCCGTTTTGCATGTTTCCTGATGCATTGATGATTTATTGTATGATGATACTTGTACTAGCATTGTTTTGCTAACCCCTTCGGGGTGGACATTGTTTTGATGTTCAGGTAGCCGAGGAGCGGGGAGGCAACCACAGTACCGACAGGACGATGAAATGGCTCAGTGATGTGGTTGATGTTATTGTTATTGTGATTTGTCTTTTTGGTTCGTTTAGTACTCGAGTACGTCTGTATTTAATAAGGTCATTTCGATATGGTTGTATAAGTTAACTCATTTGATCGGTTGAATCAAATCTGTATTTGAACTTCAGTTGTTCGATTGGATTATTTTTACACTTCTTTTAAATTTAGCCTTGTAAATCCTTATCTAAAGGGTTTACGGCGCTGTAATTATTCCGAATATCTCGGGGTGTTACAGAATATGGTATCGGAGCCTAGATTCATGGATATCTTGGCAGTCGGGTTAGTTGGGTCTGTTTACGTTATTTGATTATTGGTCGTTCGTAACATCACTACTGAGCCAGCATCGTCGTGTGGACCGTGGTTGTAAGTTTCCTAATCTCGAATACTACCGTTTTTATTTAATTCCTGTCTTGTAAACATTGATGGATGTACTTTGAGAAAGTTTGTCATGGATATTGAGTATTTATGTTTACAGTATGTTGAGAGGAGGTCGTGGACGCGGACGTGGAAATGCGAGGCAAGAAGAGTCGGTATCTACCCCAGAGATAACCGCTAGTCGAACGGATTCCCATTAGGGGACGGCGAGATCGCCAAATAATAATGCAGATCCTAACGTGCCGGGAGTGCTTCAGCAGGTGGTTGCCCAGATAAACCAGTTTGCTCAAGTTGTGGATCGCATGCAGACGGCGATGGGACAGCAGCATAACGTGGATAATCGAGGAGATAGATGGCTTACCGAAGTGATTAAATTGCACCCTCTGAAATTTGACGGCTCTGCCGAGACGCTTTCTTGGGATCACTAGCTGAAAGAATTAGAGAATATTTTTGCGGGGATTAACTGTCCCAACGATAGGAAGGTTCCGGTCGCCCAGTATCTTTTGACCGGGGATGCTTTCGACTGGTGGGAGGCCATTCGACCGGAGGAGCACAATGTTGACTGGACGGAATTCAAATTGATGATGGAGGCGCAGTATTGTCCTCGCCCAGTTAGAGAAGCCCGAGTTCGGGAGTTTTTCTCACCACAAAATTCGGAAGTTTCTGTGACGGACGTGATTAAGACTTTTTATCACCAGCTGACTTATGTGCGCCACTTGGTCAGGACCGAGGCGGAGAAGATTTTTCATTTTGACATGCGAATGAAGCCGGAAATTCAGCAGTATATGTCCGGATTTGAATGTACCACCTTGCGACAGTATCAGGACAAGGCGTTGGCCTATGATATGAAGGAGGCAGCAGTAGAGAAAGCGACGGAAGCAAAGAAATAGAAGGTGTCTGGAAACTTCACGGAGGATAAGAGTAGCGGACCTCGCAGGGGTCAGTCCTCTTTTCATTCATCCAGGAGACCTCCGCATCCTTCTCGAGGTGGAAAGAAGTTCCGGGCAGCACCAACTGTTTCAGACGCAGGGAAGAAGTGTTACAACTGTGGCAAAGCGGGACATGTTCGACGTGATTGTTTCGCGCCTGCTGTGACCTGTTTCGAGTGTGGACAGGAAGGACATCGCGCAACATTTTGTGGGAATGCGACCCGATCTTTTGGTACTCGCACTCCAGCTCCAGTTCCGAAGGAGACGAGTGTGAACCAGACGCAGCAGAGTGGATTTCAGCAGCAGAACGTTGGGAAGAGAGAGACATCCAGTGCTGGGTCCGTTCCTCCGCGCCTGTACGAAATGAGGATGATCAGAACACAGCTGTTGCATCAGATACGATTCAGATCCTTTTGCAACCAGTTAGTGTCTTGTTCGATTCGGGAGCTACGCATTCTTTTATATCTTTGAACTGTGTTAATCGTTTGAAAATCTCGTGCTTGTATAATTGTGAACCTTATGTTGTGGGATTACCGAGCGGAGAGAAAATTGTGGGAACCCTAGAAGCTAGGGATTTCCCAGTATCTATAGAAGGAAGAGAGTGGCCATCGAATCTCATTGTAGTTGACATCTACGGTGACGATTTAATTCTCGGAGATGATTGGCTCAACCGTTATGGAGCTGTTCTGAATTACCGAGAGAGAGTCATTTCCATCATTGCTGATGACGGATCTAAGCACTTATTCCGAGGATGGAGACCGGGAAGCTCGGGAAAATTGATCAAGGCAATGAAAGCCGTGAAATTACTGAAGCAGGGATGTCACGGACTTTGGTGCTATGCCATGAGGAAAGAGGAAGGAGTAGAGCTCTCGTCTATTTCAGTTGTGAATGAGTTCTCAGATGTATTTCCTGACGAACTACCTGGGTTACCTCCGCAGAGGGGAGTGGAATTCACTATCGAATTAGAGCCTGGAGCAGCTCCTATTTCCAGAGCACCATACCGCATGGCGCCAACCGAGATGTATGAACTCAAGAAGCAACTGGAGGAATTGTTACAGAAGGGCTATATCCAACCTAGTGTTTCTCCTTGGGGAGCGTGTGTTCTCTTTGTCCGGAAGAAAGACGGATCCCTCCGACTGTGTATTGATTACAGGGAGCTCAACAAGATGACGATCAAGAATAAGTATCCTATACCTCGGATCGACGACTTGTTTGATCAACTGCAAGGGGCAAGGGTATTCTTGAAGATTGACTTGCGATCGGGATACCACCAGTTGAGAATTAAGGAGTCGAATATACCGAAATCTGCTTTCAGATCCCGGTACGGGCATTATGAATTTGTAGTAATGCCGTTTGGACTTACCAATGCTCCTTTGGTATTCATGCAATTGATGAATCGGGTATTCTTGGAATACTTGGATAAATTTGTGGTCGTCTTCATTGACGACATCCTGATATATTCGAGGGACGCAGAGGAACATGTTGAACATTTACGTGTGGTTTTGAACACCTTGAGGAAGGAACAGCTGTATGCAAAATTTTCAAAATGCGAGTTCTGGCTTAAGGAAGTAACCTTCCTTGGGCATGTGATATCAGCCGATGGAGTTCAGGTGGACCCGAAGAAAGTCGAAGCAATCTTGGATTGGGAAGCTCCTAAAAACGTGAAAGAAGTCCGAAGCTTCTTAGGACTTGCTGGATATTATCGCCGCTTTGTAGAGGGATTTTCCAAAATTGCTCGTCCGCTCACTCATTTATTCTGAAAACTCAAAAGTTCACGTGGAATGAGAAGTGTCAGGCTGGTTTTGACGAACTTAAGAGGAGACTGACAACAGCACCTATATTAGCGCTGCCAGAGGGAACTGATGGATTCATGGTATACAGCGACGCTTCAAATCAAGGTTTGGGTTGTGTGTTGATGCAGAAGGATAAAGTGATTGCTTATGCTTCTCGGCAATTGAAACCGTACGAGATTAATTACCCTACTCATGATCTGGAGCTAGCAGCTGTGGTCTTTGCCTTGAAAATTTGGCGATATTATTTGTACGGCACTCATTGTCAGATCTTTACAGATCATAAGAGCCTCAAGTACATCTTCAGTCAGAGAGAATTAAACATGAGGCAGAGAAGGTGGCTGGAATTGATCAAGGATTACGACTTGGAGATTCTCTATCATCCGGGGAAAGCAAACGTAGTAGCCGATGCTTTGAGCCGTAAACCTGTTTCTCTTCGAGTGTTGGAAGCACTTACGTCCCAAACCAGTATTCAACGAGAACTGATCCGCGAAGGGATTGAAGTATGGGCACCAGGAATCCAAGGGCAACTTTATGTGATGGAACTGACTTCATCACTAGTCGAGGAGATCAAGTCTAAACAATTGAACGATTCTCTGATCCTTCGATTATGTGATGAAGTAAAGAAGGGAAAAGCCCCAGGATTCGTGATACAAGACGATGGAGTTCTGAGATTTCAGAGACGACTTTGCGTTCCCGAGGATGATGATTTGAGACGGACAATTTTAAAGGAAGCTCATAGCGCGCCCTATTCTATTCACCCAGGCAGCAGTAAGATGTATAAGGATTTAAAGCAAAACTTCTGGTGGGGGAATATGAAGAAGGACGTAGCGGAGTACGTTTCGAAGTGTTTGACTTGTCAGCAGGTTAATATTGAACATCAGCGACCTGTCGGAATGTTAAAGCCGCTTCCGATCCCTGAATGGAAGTGGGAGGACATCTCGATGGACTTCATCACTAGTATGCCAAGGACTAGAACGGGAATGAACATGATTTGGGTTGTAGTTGATCGACTAACCAAGTCGGCTCATTTACTGGGAATTAAAGACACATGGGGACCCGAGAGATTGGCACGAGTATTTATTGCGGAGATAGTCAGATTGCATGGGACGCCGAGGACCATTATTTCGGATCGAGATGGTCGCTTCGTGTCACACTTCTGGAAAGCAGTTCACAGGGCTCTGGGGACTGAGCTCAACTTTAGCACAGCTTATCATCCCCAAACGGACGGTCAGTCCGAAAGGACTATTCAAACTGTAGAAGACATGCTTAGAGCTTGTGCTTTGGATTGGTCAACTGATTGGGAAGTTCATTTGCCATTAGTTGAATTCACCTACAATAATAGTTGGCATGCTTCAATTAAGACGGCACCATTTGAAGCTTTGTACGGGAGAAGATGCCGATCACCCCTATGTTGGGATGATTCTTCGAATTTGATCGGGACGGAACCAGAATTGATTATTCAGACTCAAGAGAAGATAGCTTTGATTCGAGAGAGACTGTTGACTGCCCAGAGTCGACAGAAGTCTTATGCAGATGTACGACGTCGCCCTCTAGAGTTTGACGCTGGGGACCATGTACTATTGAAGGTGTCTCCTACACTAGGGATTTTCCGTTTCGGGAGGAGAGGCAAGCTTAGTCCGAGATATATCAGACCATTTGAGATCCTCGAGAGAGTTAGAGATTTAGCATACAGGTTGGCCTTACCGCCATCATTGAGTCACGTTCACATTTCACGTATCCCAATTGCGGAAGTATGTACCGGACCCCAGTCACGTCATTGATTTCGACGAGATCGAGATAGCTAATGATGGCACCTTCGAAGAAAGACCAATCAAGATACTTGAGAGCCGGATCAAACAATTGAGGAATAAACCAATACACTTGGTTAAAGTACAATGGTCACGACATGGAGTCGAAGAGGCCACTTGGGAAACGGAGGACAGTATGAAGACTAGATATCCGGAGTTGTTTTCATCTTAAGTTTCGGGATGAAACTTCTTTTTAGGGAGGAAGGATGTAATACCCTAGATTTCTGTTATGTAATTGGAACTTGTGATATTGTAATGATTGTACTTTTGTCTGAGTACTATTCTCCGTATTTCATAATCCGATGTTGTCGAGCGTATAATTTCGTGTTTGTGATTTAAAGATTGTAATTCTGCGCATGTAGCGCACGCTATCGGCTATGTTTAGCGTGCGCTAACGTGGATTCATAGCGCACGCTACTGAGGGTCATTAGCGCACGCTATGCGTGGTCAATTTGATTGAGACGTGCGGTAGGTGAGATCTAGTCGGGGGACCCCTGTCGGATCGTGTCGGGATGTACCTGGACGGCTTTCGGGAAAAGCCGAGTCAACGCCTTAGCGCACGCTACAGGTATATGCGTAGCGCACGCTAAGTGCTGAGTACAGTTAAGTCAGTGAGCCGTTAGCGCACGCTACGAGCAGGGTCTAGCGCGCGCTAATAGCCATTTCTTATAAATAGGAGAGCACCCTATTCGTGATTTCAGTTCTTTCTTCTCCCTTTACCCGAATTCTTACACTTAGAACATAACTTCCTTCATCCTAAACACTTCATATCAACATCCTGGTTCGTGATTGAAGATCGTATATCATTGGAGATTGGTGTTCAAGCTTTCGGTGTTGGATTGCTTCAATTTCCTCCGTGTTTTTCACTACCTTGAGGTAGGTGATTCTTCACCAATACTAGTTGTGTTCTAAAGATGTTGATCATGTTCATCTAGTCAGTTAGATTCGTTATTAGTCGTACATCTTGTGTTAGAAGGATATTTTCGACGTTTCGACACTTATTCATCGTATGATCCATTGAACCTTTTAGTATGTGGATTCCTGAGCATGTTATGTATCTTCAAAAACAATCGACCAGTATATGAAGATTACCTAGTTCGTATGTTTTACGTAAGGAATCATATATTTTTGGGACTTGGAATAATCGGAACTTAGAATATTTCTTGAAGATCTTGGATGAGTTATGATGTTGAGATAATTATCCGTATATTTGTATCTCATAATCATAGAACTTCCACAAACCTTATTAGCATGATATGCCCGAGGGTAATTTGTATTATCACCATAGAGTTCTTGAAATTCACCATCTTTCAACCCAGTTTTCCGTTAGCAGTATTCTGCCATGCAAGATTAGCGCACGCTAACATATGTGAGTTAACGTGCGCTATCGGGGTTCAGTTAGCGCACTATACGTACGTAGCGTACGTTATGTATCATCCGATTCAAATTGTCAGTTCGTGGCTAGCGCACGCTAGTCTTACACGATAGCGTAGGCTAACAGGCCGGCTTAGCGCACGTTGCGTAGAGTACGTAGCGCACGCTAAGCAGTCCAGGCAGATTGTTTATTTTGAGCTTTTCGGCCATAGACCGAATTGTTAGGCCATCATTCGACTTGAGATGATTTGTATATCATTCCTTTTGTTAAGGTTCGGGCTTGTTACGTTGATCTAAGGAGGCGGCCTTCAAGTGTGTCGAGATCATTGAAGTGTTTCGTCCTTGCCATTTTCGAGGCAAGTATCATATGTCGAGTTCGATTTATCATGCTTGTGGTTTTGTTCATATTGTTGAATATGAGATGTATTTCTGAAAATTCTCGTGATGTTCGTTGTTATTTGTTCGTATTGATGAACATATTGAAATGCATATGTGTATGCATAGTTGATTGATTTATGGTATAAATGATCCGAGGGGATCATGAGGATCTATGCTGAGGGCGCTGGATCGAATGTCCACCATGCGTTGGTCCGACGGGATCATCATGGGGATCTATGCTGAGGGCGCTGGATCATTGGACGGGTTTTCCACCATGCGTTGGTCCGACGGGATCATCATGGGGATCTATACCAAGGGCGTTGGATCGCTGGATTACCCTGTATTGTGTTGATGGAATCGTGAGGATTCGCATCGTTGGATTCCGGTGGCGGAAGTCCGTTTTGCATGTTTTATGATGCATTGATGATTTATTGTATGATGATACTTGTACTAGCATTGTTTTGCTAACCCCTTCGGGGGTGGACATTGTTTTGATGTTCAGGTAGCCGAGGAGCGGGGAGGTAACCACAGTACCGACAGGACGATGAAATGGCTCAGTGATGTGGTTGATGTTATTGTTATTGTGATTTGTCTTTTTGGTTCGTTTAGTACTCGAGTACGTCTGTATTTAATAAGGTCATTTCGATATGGTTGTATAAGTTAACTCATTTGATCGGTTGAATCAAATCTGTATTTGAACTTCAGTTGTTCGATTGGATTATTTTTACACTTCTTTTAAATTTAGCCTTGTAAATCCTTATCTAAAGGGTTTACGGCGCTGTAATTATTCCGAATATCTCGGGGTGTTACAATCTCATCCTCCATGAGACGAGGGTTTACGGGTGAAAAGAATGGATAGATGAAGAACGAGACCCTACCAAATAAGAGAAATATAAAAGCGGGAAGAAGAAAAGGGACCACGCGTTCACCTCAACAACAGAATTGTGGAAGCGCGATTTCGACCAACACTGACCTTCACTCTTTTAGGATTACTAGGGGGAGCGACGCGCTGTGCGCGTCGAGCATTTTTGTTTTGTGTTTGTTTGCCTGGTTAGTTATGTGAAGAAGTTGTTCGAAGCACAAAATTAAATTTTAGTTATTTACTCCATTTAGAAATGAGGAAGGCAGAAATACAATAATTCATGTAGGTGAAATACACTTTAATATATGTATATGTAGATATATAAATGTGTTCATGTAGATATTTTTGTGTAAAATGGTTCAGGTACACTGGATGAATTTTTAATATCGTCTGCGTTGTCATCAGGTAGCATGTTTGCAATACCATGATTGGATTGTTAGGTAAATATAGAGGGATGAAAGTTTTCTAGGAATGAACAATATTTGAATGCATGATAAATCAAACAAAACTTACTGATGCATGATAAATCAAAAAATCTTACTGATGGCAGAAAGGAATAGAATAGAATATCTAGGGGGGAAAAGAGAGAAAATGAGAATATTTGTATAAATAAATGTTACGAACTCATGATCTGTCCTATATATTGAAGAAAAATGAAGAATAAAACACCCTGTTACGCGGGAAATTTAGTAGCCCAGATTTCTGCATATATGAGATGCAGAAAATACAATAGCTTTGTATGTAGGAATTGCAACAAATTGATAGAAAACCGTTAAAAATAAACCAAACGAAGCAGCAGACTTTTGGGAAAATCTAGCAACAGAACAAAACAGGAAATATGTAATAACAATATCTTGCAAGAACAACCTGAGGCAATTACGTTGAACAAACCCATGAGTCTTTAATTACAGCGATGCGAACTTAAAAATTTACTATTTCGCAACCTGCCAAATAAAGAGTTAGAGAAATACAAAAACCCATAATACAACAGAACAAAAATCATTCTTGTAATAAAGAACGCTAAAAACACATCAAATAATAGCTCGAACTTTCTTAGGGCGGGGAACCACATCTCTGTCTACGAAACTAAGGTTGTTGTGAGGGTCTCGAGCTCATGAAGTTCCGAGTCCGCGCGGAGGGAACAAGCATTTGAGAAAGAGTCTTTGAAAAATATACGTTTATATCACTCCTAACAGAAAATGTACCCTTGCTAATTCTAAAATCTGCACAAGACCACACCTACCTAGTAACAGATAGAATAAAAAATAAATCAAATAAGAACTACCAACAACATAGGTGTTTACTAACCGGAAAGCAACCTATTTTTAGACCACATAAACCAGAGAGAGCCTATAAATCTGCCCATCTGCAACCTGGTAAACAAAAAGAACAACCAGAAAATCAGCAAATATGAAAATAGAACACCAGGTGAGGAAAATATTGAAAGGAAGTCTAATTTTGATGGTGGTGTTGATTTTTGAAATGAGGGATATTCCTAATGTATGCGAAGTTCGGGCTAAAACAAAGAGAAATTACAAGTAATTGTAGAGTGATTTGTACAGGTATAAAAAGATATTTTCTTTTAAAAAAGAGGCCTAATTTTGATAGTGTAGTAGATATTTTGAAAAAACAGCTATTTTTAATGCCTCAAAAATTCAGTTTAAAAGAAAGAACAGTCAAAAGTGAATTGATATGTATACCTGAGTGGAAGAAAACACAAAAGAGGAAGTCCACATTGGGTTTTTCCTGAGAAAACCTGAGGAAAAAAACTCGGTACAAATATGTTACGTAATAATAGTTTGAAAACACGGAGAGCTAAAAATGAATCATGAGATTTTGAAACTTGTACACAATTATCATAATAGGTAACACCTAATTATCAGAACAAAGTAACAATTAGAAGGCAAATAGAATCTCGCGCTACTCACCCAATAAAAGTCAGAACAACGTAGCGCTTTAATATCAAAAACTATGTATTTCTTTATTCTATTTAAGGGTGCAATTTTTTGTCATGATAGTCAGACTCTCTGACACTGAGCTCTTTATATATTCTTAATGTATACGAAGTTCGGTCTAAAATAAAGAAAAATTACAAGTAATTGTAGTGTGATTTGTACAGGTATAAAAAGATATTTTCTTTTAAAATATCTTTTTATAGGTTTGTTGTGAATCAAGCCTGCACAACGCGGCAGTAACACCTCCACACAACAAATGTCTGCCAAACAAAATATGAATAACAATAAAATGAAAAAAGCGAAATAGCAGAATAAATTCAGAAAAACAACAGTTTCAAACTCCAACAGCAGAAAAGATTACACATGAGAAAAAATATTCGCTTTTACAAAAGAGAACCAGATTTCCCAAAAATCGATGGCCCGATTTCTTACATCAACTGGAAAGACGACACGGAATAAGAAACCCTAAAAAAGAAACCGAAGGTAAGAAAACAGGGAAACAAAATAACAAAGAATCGGATTCCCCAAAAACCGCCGACCGAATTTCCTATAAGAACCAAAAATACAACACAAAATTTGAAACCCTAACAGTAAAAAAACCTTACACAGACACTTCGATGAGGAAGCCTCCGCAAAGCAGTAGAACCACAATAAAGCAGAGAAACGAAAGGAACATACAATTCGCGAAATAGTCGGCCGAGAATTCCAAAAACAACCAAATCTATATTTCTATTAAGAGAGTTGTGGATATATGTCATTTTATAAATTTTTTGATTTTTTAATTTTAAAATATATAGCTTATACATAGAGATACATTCTTAAATTTTTAAAAAAATCAAGATTTGTGTCGTGGGAGTTTTATTC
Source organism: Orobanche coerulescens (assembly GCA_033398695.1). Lineage (NCBI taxonomy): Eukaryota > Viridiplantae > Streptophyta > Magnoliopsida > Lamiales > Orobanchaceae > Orobanche > Orobanche coerulescens. The sequence continues at coordinate 47,794,167 of CM065807.1, read as the reverse complement.
CACAACTTACACCTGATCGACCAATAAAAAATTCTTCCTTTATTTTTTTAGCTTAAAATTTTAAATGTTTAGAATTTTTTATATCAAGTTTATTTTTAATAAAAAATATATAAAATTAATTTTTGTTTCATAATTTTCAACTAGACATCCATATGAATATAATAAATTTGATGGATTTACAGTAATGACCGATTGCACAAAAAAAATTATATTAGAAAAAATATGAACATTAATTTTCAATAAATTAATTGATGCAAAATAAAAATATATTAACTCATTTTTATGAAATTAGATTTCAGACTCATATTGCTTACATAAAAAAAATTATGATATTTATTTAATTATAATGACTAAAAATAATAAAAACATATATTGCACACACATATATTAAGACTTAATAACATACTATTTCCGTCCCAAAAATTTATTCATACTTTTTTCGGTATGTTCGGTTTATGTAATGAACACTAATTGACTTAACACTCTGCTAATATGGTACTCTTTCTTGAATTATATTAAACCCCATAATACACTCAATAAGTCCTTTATTAATGTTACACTAATATGATACTCATGTCGAAGATCATCAAAAACAAATTTAGAGATGGAAAAATTATTTTTTAATAAGAGAATATTTTGTACGGTGCATCGCACCGGAGAACATCTAGTCTATACTTCTATTAAAAGAGAGTCCTGACACGTGTCACTTTGTAAGTTTTTTAATTTTTCATTTTAAAATAAAGTTTATATATAGAGATGTATTCTTAAATTTCCCAAAAAAAAAAAAAATTCTAGATATGTATTGTACAAGTTTTATTCCACAACTTACACTCAATTACCAATAAAAAATCTTTCCTTTATTTTTTTAGCTTAAAATTTTAAATGTTTATAATTTTTTAAATCAAATTTACTTTTAATGAAAAATATATCAAATTAATTTTTATTTCACAATTTTCAACTAGACATCCTTATGAATATAATAAATTTGATGGATTTACAATAATGACCGATTGCACAAAAAAAATTATATTAGAAAAAATATTAATATTTATTTTCAGTAAAATTAATTGATGCAAAATAAAAATATATTAACTCATTTATTGCTTAGATAAAAAATAAATTATGATATTTATTTAATTATAATAACTAAAAATAATAAAACATACACTGCACACACATATATATTAACACTTAATCACATATTACTTTCGTTCTCGAAATTTGTTCCTACTTTTTTTCGGTATGTACAGGAAATTTGTTCATGTAATGGACACTAATTGACCTAACACTCCGCTAATGTGGTACTCTTTCTTGAATTATATTACACCCTATAATACACTCAGTAAGTCTTTTATTAATATTATGCTAATATGATACTCATGTCGAAAATCATCAAAAATAAATTTAGAGATCGAGAAATTATTTTCTAATAAGATAATATCTTATGCGGTGCATCGCCCCGGAGAACATCTAGTGAAAATAAAAGAAACGAAACACAGATGTCAAAAGAAGATGAAGCGGGGAAGTCGGTGGGGAGGAAGATAGAAGAAAGAGAAAATGACAGACGGTGAGGAAAAATAAAAGCATCGTCTAATGAAGGAAAACGATGAAGGAAAATGAAAGAGTTGCAACTCTAAGAAACACGCTTTCGACCACTTTCGCCTTCACTCTTTTAAAGTAAAAAAAAAAGTAGGATATGATATATATACATATATATATATATATATATATTAATACCATCAAAAATTTCAATTTAAAATTTCCTGGATATTACACATAATTATTGGCACCTTTTATTTTTCTAGATAATTATTTTAAATTATTATTTTTAATTTTTAATTTTATAAATATTATAGTTTTTTAATTTGTTCATATCAAATTTAATTAAAAAGTATTACTTCTGAATAAATGTCATACTCCACTTCAATCAAAATTAATTAGTTCTCAAGTAAAAGATTATTTAATTTTAATTTTACATAAAAAAATATAAGTTTTTTTTAAATAGTACATCTACTGTAACACCGTGTCATAAAATGTTATAGCGTATGTAACACTGATCTTAAGCAACACTTTGTAAACATATACGAACATCAAAAGAAAGTTGCAACGGGTAAAATTTTTAGAACTACAACATTTCTTCAACAGTTTTGGGCGCAATATGAAAATCATCTATGGCGTAGTGGGCATATTCACATATATAACTAAGATATATTAACATACGCAATGACGTTAACTTATGTAGCACATTCGCGGGCATACGTTAACACATGTAACGTAAGTATAAATGCATTTCAAATTCAAACACATATTTATTGGACTATTTCTAGAAGGTCGGTTGATGCAACTGATACTTAACGTACACAATGATTAGGCAGCAACATATGTAACCAAGTACGGAGCTTACTGGGTATAGGGGAAGCAACTAAGGTACGTAACAACTATGTAACACCCCGCATTTAAGGAAATATTACGGTAGTGGTGAGATGGAGCATGCGCTAAAAGAAATTTTCGCAAACATTTACAAACGCCAAGAGGCCAATGATCTTATCTTTAAAAATTCACAAAGACATATAAAATCCATTTATCAAAAACCGTCGTAAAAACTCTTTTGAAATCGCAAGGCCAGTAAATGACACTCAAAAGTTTAGAAAAGCGATTTCCGAAGTAACCTCGATTACTAGATACCAAAAGAGCATTTCAAAATACTCACGCAGCGGAAAAGACCAACCATAAAGATACTCTAAAGGAATACAAGAACCAATCAAGAAACTCAATGCACACAACATGTCCTAGCCAAGTATCCTCAGGAAGCTCATCTCTTCACGACCGCTACAAGCTCGATACTCGAGAACCTAAAAGAAATCCCACGACGGGTCACCATAATATCCAACAATGATAATCATCACATCACATTAATAATAACATAACAATGAGAATAAAACATAAGAATACGACCAACGTAATCTTACCGCCATGACTTTGCTTACTCAAGAAATTCTCATCAGAATAACCATTATCACATTTCACATCCTGTACTCGATTAACCAATAAACTCGAACATAATATCTGTATTGTACCTCAAACAATACTCAAGATTCTCAAACTGTCATCACCAACTCACGATACGGAAATATACCATTACCGACCAATACGATCCATCGAATAACATCATCAAATCCCAAGACGATAACCGATTTTCCATCAAAGACAAATACCAAGGAAATACGGAACATACCTCGAGATATGAAGTGCCACGACAATCATATCAGTCTAATCCGAGATCAGATCAATGCAATACGGACAAGGTCCTAACACAAGACCTACAAATGCATACTCATATGACCACGTCAATATGATCACAACAATAACAATCATGTATACTCAATGGAAATCCGACGATCCAGCGCCCTCAGCATAGATCCCTTTGTTGATCCTATCAGATCAACATAAGGTGGATAACTAACAATACACATGTGAACAACAACACATGATAAAATCAATGATGCGAATTCACCAGATTCCATCAACACAATACTGGTAATCCAACGATCCAGCGCCCTCAGCATAGATCCCCATGATGATCCCGTCGAACCAACGCATGGTGGAGAACCTGTCCAACGATCCAGCGCCCTCAGCATAGATCCCCATGATGATCCCGTCGAACCAACGCATGGTGGACATTCGATCCAGCGCCCTCAGCATAGATCCTCATAATCCCATCAGATTATTTTCACAACAAAAACAACACAATATGCATACACATATGCAAATCAACACGTTCATCCACATGAACAACATAACATGCACGACAACATGACAATATACTAGGACTACTTCATGTTCAACAACATGAAAGAAAATGTACGAGACCAAAATAAATAACACTAAACCATAATCAATATGGAATACTTGCCCCGAGTCCTTCGGGAGCAACCTCGATGTCCAATCATCACCGACGATTATCCTCAATGCTCGGCGATCCAAACGTACAATGAACTATAGATACTCATATCTTCGTCTTTATTATAATGTAACCTCGATACTCGAAGTTACCAATAACTGAGATAAAGCATATACATTATGATTTACCTCCTAGAATCGAAAGAACGATATGCGATCCGAATATCCAGAGTTCACAATAATAATCATCGCTATATGCATTATAAACGAAATGAAACTCAAAGCATTCATTAAATATTATAACTGAGCAAGTAATAACTTGCCTCGATACCGATACCACGAAGCTGCTGCCGAACACATTGCCTTTATCTACGAGCTCCTCAGCCTCGATCAAACGCAATACAATGGACATACTCGAACACGACCGCAATATCCATTTATAATCACCGATCAATAATCTCAACCTATCGAAGAAATCAAATAACACATATCCGATAACGGTCAACAACTGAGAAAACTAACCAATCAAACTCAACGGTTCAACACAACCTCGAATAAACACAGTCAGAACCAACCAAGTCAAACCATCACGAATTCCTAATCAAAACACAAAAATACTGCACTGTCTGCCTACTTAGCGCACGTTAATCACCTAACGTAGCGTGCGCTAAGTTGTCCCGTTAGCGTGCGCTAGCCAGTAAGCTTAGCGTGCGCTAATGCTGTACAGTGGCATGCATTCCAAACCTCGACTCACATCTTGCGACTACGAATCCGAATGAAGGGAGACATAAATCCCCATATCTCTTGAAGATAAACGACCCCATAATTATCACAATGATCATGTCAATGTCCATATATCAATAACAACCTCAATAATCAAACCGACTCGATAACAAGGATCATATCATGCTAAATCTGGAATTCAACCTAGTATCATGATTCATCTCATCTAAATCGACCAATATAATTACCAAGATTCAGAAATCCTTCTTAGATCGGGTTAAATGAATCAACATCCTTATGGTATGAAGAATCTTAACTAACATCCGAAACTCTTATCAAAATTCCATTGAATCTCATATAACATCATCATATGATTATCCAACATGCTCCTTGCATGAAATCATCCAAGAAAAATGAACCACTAACGAAGGAATACGAAGATTACTTGGTTTAGATGAACCAAAAAGAAGAACATTAGAACTCCATCCAAAGAATCATGAACAACTTGAAGGACAAGGCTTGAATCCATGCTCTCCATCTTAATCTTGTTAAAGATCACCATCTCTCAGTGTTTGAGACCTCAAACCTCTTTCTAAAAACTCTCTCTCTCGGTTGCAAGGAAGGAATGGACGAAATGCTTCATAACACCCTTCTGTCCCTTTAAATAGAATACATTACTAGCGTGCGCTAAACCATTATGTTTAGCGTGCGCTAGCCTTAGCGTGCGCTAACTGACTTTGTTAGCGTGCGCTATCGAAGCCCAGAGGCTACTGTCTTGCTTCGTAAACTACCTTACGTACGTAATGCCCATGCATTAACGTACGTAAATCATCATGTCTAGCGTACGCAAATCCTTACTCTTAGCGTGCACTATCCGAAGTTGACTTACTACAGTGTTCACCTACCACTCGCCCCCACATTCCGACAGCATCTGGCAAGGATAAGATTCCTTGTTGACTGATACATAGTTAGCGTGCGCTAAGCCTAATATTTTAGCGTGCGCTAATACTTCAGGACAACAACCGTTGACTTACGAGCGTGCGCGGCGGAGGTCCACACGCGATTCCTTCCGATGCATGCACTTTCGCGTCGCTAACCTATAAACGTAGCGTCGCTAATCACTGCGATAGCGTGCGTTATGCATGAATATTAGCGTGCGCTAATAAGGCTATACTTAGCCATTTTCCGCAGTTCTTGTCCAACGTCTCGACATACCAAAAGCGAACATAAGACACACTGAACACAAACACTGAATCCAATAATATCATCATACGATATACCCAATATCAAAAGTACGACAACCTGATACACAATATCCTCAAATGTAATTGTCGACCAAATACGACAATTATACCGATACTAATATCTCAGTCCTTCATTTATTTTATCCTTACTGTACAGATTCCATGCTGTACAATATGACTCGAATAAAATAATATCAAACAACAGTAGTAGAAATTCCGGATATTACAAAACTAGAGGTTCACGTACGTAAAATAGCTAAAGTACGTAATAGTACGTAAGGAGACAGCACATCAGCAACAGTCATATTCCATTTCAAGCCTATAAATACCACTTCATTTGGTATTTGTTGAAGACAACAACTTCAAGCATTTTGTATACTCATCTGATATATTTATACAAGTTATTTGTTGCTGTTGTTGTTGTTGTTGTTGTTGTTGTTGTTGTTATAATCAAGCTTAATTAGTTAGAATTTGAGGGTTATTTCACTCATTCATACACGAGAGAAAAGAAGGGATTGTAGATCTGATTCACGTTATTAAGATAACAGATCCGGCATTATTAGAATCATAATCTAAATCTGGTTAGAGTTTTCTAGATCGATAGAAAGTTGCAAAAGGTTATTTTCTTGTCCGATAGAAAAGAAAATATTGTTTATCTCAGATTGATAGAAGACAAGATTTGTAATGATTTATTTTGAACTGATAGAAGACAAGAATTATATGATTTATCTCGGATCGACCCAAGACAAGGGAAAAAGTTTAATCTTAAACCTATCGAAAAATATAACGACAAAGAGATGATGTAAGCTAGTTAGGATCGAACCTTTGTAAATCTCTTGTTTAGTTTATATCCAGTACTTATTTATCACTTTAGCATGAAAACGTTCATTACTCTTTACCATACTATTCAACCCCCTTATAGTGGCAGTACCAACCCATCAATGATGAACATTGATGTAATCGCTCGAAGCGAAAGCTTATGTTCGTGACTAGTGTGTTTGTATAATCACTATGTCAGTATGCATGTGTTTGTTGATATGTTGTCATTTCGGAGATTTTTTGCCGCTTTGTCTTTTATCGTATTATGATGTACGGGGCTATTTCATAACTTCGATGTGTGTTATTTTCATGCGAGATGATAGCACGTACATTCTTACATTGCATAAGTAGGCAATCGCTTCGTCATTTTTCATATTTTTTGCATTGTGGTCGTCGTTCAGGGTATTTCGAAGCTGCTGAACTGAAATACTGTTCAGCAGCAGGTTACAGTTGTAAGTCCCATGCCTTACCGTGGCAATGCTTTATACCTTATGCCCATAGATCACTTGTTTACTGCCGTAATTTCAGATGGTTCGAGTTAGTGAGTTCTACTGTCCTAGTTACTGTAGGAATAATTCGATACTTGCACGTATATTACAAATAAAATTCTGAACTTAACTATAACAAAGAACAGAAAGAAAATATTACACTTCGAAGGTAACAAACAATTGTGAATAAAAGGACTAAAGATCGTCCGAAGCTAGTGCTTCTGCCCGCAAGACGAGAATACGCCCCGGTAGTGCTCACGGTGAAGCGGCTCGTCCCCAAAGGTTAAAACGATCTGAACATCTCGGCAGCAGCAGCACCGCAAACTGACCGAGCACCTACAAACTAGATTGGAACGAAGACTGAACTGTATATGATATGCTAAAAATGCACTGATTTTCGTGTGTTTTTGCAATGACCAGAATGCTGATATATATATAGCACTCCTTGATCAGGTGAAAGGACTCGTCGCCATTACTCCTGCCATGATGGCTGGCGGTTTTAGACGCCCAAAGGGCTGGTCGGATGAAGAGTCTTGCCTTAACTAGGCAACTCAAGAGTCTTGTTCATACCAAAAGGCTAGTGGACTTACGGATTTGGTCCAAAAAGATAAGCCCAAACACCAGCCCAAAGCACTAATTGCCAAGATCTAAGTCCTGGGCCTGGACTGAGCCCGAGCCCGAGCCCGACCCGGATGGATGGACGGACGGTCGGTCGGTTGGTCTCTCGTGTGTGTGTGTGTGCGCGAGGACACCCATACACACCAACCCACTTGTTATTAAGCCCATAAAGGCAAAGACTTTAAATACAAGCCAAAACATTCATCCACAATCAATGTGGGATAACTAACATCATATACCTCATGTTAGTTCCTACTCCAACATCCAACTTTAACATATAATATCTCACTCACCGGAAATCGGTTTAGAAATATTAAATATACCACGTTCATCTACTCACGACGTAGATTAACATTCAATAAATATTTTAATTAAATAATAATTATTTAATTAACAATATTTATTTTTAATAAATGGTTAATTATTAAACCATTTCCAACAATCCCCCACGTGAGTGAGAATGCCATTGCAAAATGAATGCAAATGTATAGTTCAGTCCGGAAGAGACAATATTATATTTGGCTAGGTGGCTTGTGACCTTGAACCTATCCATTGTCAACATCATCGAGTATACTGGCGGCATAGTGGTCATGAAAACCTTGAACTAGTCCTCCATGGTATATACTGAGACAATAATATAGACATAATATCATCTCAATTCCGTCTGTTCTAACGTTTTGTGTCCTTTTCGGCCTTGGACACCCCTTTGGATTCATAAGTGTATCAACTGAAGCGGCCCTCACTTCACACTTATATAGGTGATTCTTATTCTCAAGTATCCTACTATACTTGACCTCTCCGAGGTAATCAAGAATCATTAAAAATCATAAGACTTAACCTCACCACATGTAGGTAAACAATCACTCACTGTTCTCAGAGAATAGGTATGTTTGGGTGTTTTAACACACGGATAATTATAACTTCGTTATCCCATTGAACCAAGCTCTTGGGATCCTCCAATCTACAAGGTTGGGTTTCCGCTATAATCATCCTTAAGATGTGGATTTAACACCCATTCCCTCTAACAATTTATACATTTGATCTCGATTAATACTCTTCCTCAGCAGATCCGCCAGATTATCTATTGACCTTACATAGTCAATTAAGATAATCCCACTCAAGATCAAATGTCTCACGGCATTATGTCATCGATGAATATGTCGAAACTTACCGTTATAAAACATATTTTGTGCCCGTCCAATAGAAGCTTGGATATCACAGTGTATCAACACAGACGGCACAGGTCTCGTCCAACATGGAATATCCGCGAGGAAATTTTTAAGCCATTCAGCTTCTTCACCAGCTTTATCCAAAGCTATGAATTCAGATTCCATGGTAGACCTAGTAATACAAGTTTGTTTCTTGGACTTCCAAGATACAGCACCACCTCCAATAGTGAACACATATCCACTCGTAGAAAATGAGTCTTTCGATTCAGATATCCAATTAGCATCACAATACCCTTCAAGTACAGCAGGCTCTCTTGAATAATGAATCGCAAAGTTCTGAGTATATTTTAAATAACTCAGTACTCGTTCTAGAGCCCTCTAATGTTATTTACTTGGATTAGCTGTGTAGCTACTCAACTTGTGAACCGAGCATGCTATATCAGGACGGGTACAATTTGACAGATACATCAAACTACCAATGATCTTAGCATATTCATATTGACCCACAGGTTCACCCTTATGATAATTCAGATGAACATTCGGTTCCCAAGGAGTCTTAGCAATGGGTTTATCAAAAGCGTTGAATTTCCTTAACACTTTCTCAACATAATGAGATTGCGTCAAAGCAATTCCGTTAGGCGTTTTCAGAATCTTAATTCCAAGAATAGTATAAGCCAAACCCATATCTTTCATGCTAAAATTCATACTTAGCATTCGTTTCGTTTCACCAATCACACGAGAGTTGCTACCCATTATCAAAATGCCATCTACATATAGACAAGCAATGACGTAATTGTCACCCGTTTTCTTAACATAGACACATTTGTCACTCTCATTGATATTGAAACCATTTGACAATATCACTTCGTCAAATTTCAAATGCCACCGCAGAGGTGCTTGTTTCAAACCATATAAATACCGTTGTAGTTTGCATACCATGTGCTCTTTCCCAGGTACTACAAACCCTTCCGGTTGTTTCATATAGATTTCATCTTCTAGCTCCCCATACAAGAATGCAGTCTTAACATCCATTTGATGAATCTCGAGATTGCGTAAAGAAGAAATAGCGAGTAGCACCCTAATAGAAGTAAGTCTTGTCACGGGCGAGTAGGTATCAAAGAAATCATAACCAGCTTTTTGCCTAAAGCCTTGAACTACAAGTCGGGCCTTATATTTGTCAATAGTACCATCAGACTTGTACTTCTTCTTTAGGATCCATTTGCATCCTAAAGCCTTACAACCCTGTGGTAGTTCAACTAACACCCAAGTATGATTCAGCATAATAAACTCAATCTCAATGTCTATTGCCTCTTTCCAGAAAGCCGCATCTGGACCGGATAAAGCTTCTTTTACAGATACCGGTTCACCGTCTAACATCAAAATGACGTAGTCGGGTCCGTATATCTTCACTTTATGTATTCTAGTACCTAGTCTAGGTTCTACGTTGACTGGCGTAGACCTAGGTCGCTTTCTGTTCGGTCGTTCAGATAACACCGAATTCGAGCTAGAGGCTTCATCTATGGTTTCATAACACATAGACTCATCTACAAGTTTAAAACTTGTAGCTTCATCATCAACTCCTTTGCTAGAGTTAGGATCAACCTTATTCTTATAAGGATAGATATTTTCAAAGAATACAGCATTCATTGATTCAATCGTTGTATTTACATGAATGTCGGGTATCTCGAATTTATGTACAACAAACCTGTAGGCGCTGTTGTTAAGTGCATAACCAATAAAGATACAATCGATCGTCTTAGGACCAATTTTAACTTATTTAGATAGAGGCACCTCAACTTTCGCCAAACACCCCCACACTTTGAGATATTTGTATGATGGTTTTCTTCCTTTCCACAACTCATAAGGAGTAACATCCTTACCTTTGCGTGGAATTTTGTTCAATATGTAGTTGGCTGTCAAGACAGCTTCCCCCCACATGTTCTGGGGCAACCCTGAACTAATTAACAAGGCATTCGTCATATCTTTAAGTGTTTGATTCTTACGTTCGGCAACGCCATTAGATTGTGGAGCATATGGAGCCGTGGTTTGATGAATTATACCACTTTCGTTGCATAATTCCTCAAATGGAGCTACATATTCACCTCCTCTATCACTTCGAACCATCTTAATACGACAACCTAATTGATTCTCGGCTTCATTCTTGAAGTTCTTAAAGGCTTCAATAGCCTCATCTTTACTTCTCAAAAGATAAAGATAACAATATCTTGTGCAATCATCGATGAAAGTGATAAAGTACATCTTACCACCTCTAGTTTGCACAAATTTTAAATCACGCACGTCTGTGTGAATTAATTCAAGGGGTTTTGTGTCCCGTTTTACCGAATGAAACAGTAGTTTTGTCATTTTTGCCTCAACACAAATCTCACATTTGCTTTGATTTTTGATTTCATTTAATTTTAGTAAATCTAAGTTTACTAATCTTTTTATAGCATTTAGATTCACATGACCTAATCTACAATGCCATAAATTTGAGCACTCAAGCAAATAAGCAGAAGTAGTAGCATTATTATTAGCAACTGCCTTTGGAGGCTTACAAGTACGAACGCTAAGTTTGACCATGTCCTCAACAATATGACCTTTCCCGAGAGTCTTACCAAACTTGCGTATTATCATAAAATCACTACGAAGGTCTACATCAAATTTAGCTCTAACTAATTTGACACCAGACACCAAATTCTTGCGGATTGCCGGAGCATGCAGCACATCCTTCAGAGTTATCTCCACACCGGAGGTGAATTGAAGCACAACAGTTCCAATTCCAAGAACTGGAGAGGTATGATCACTTGCCTCTGTGATGAAGCAGTCTTGAATCTCCTTGTAAGTGAAAAACAAGTCTCGGTTCACACAGATGTGAACAGTCGCACCTGTATCAAGAAACCAAGTAACAGGGTTAGGTTCCGAGACATGATTCACCTCGATGATCATGGTAGCAAGATCATCTTTATCCCAAGAGTCAAAGTCCTTCTCGACATGGTTGACTTTGCCTTTTCCCTTGTTCTTCTTCGGCTTTCGGCAGTTTTTCGCCATATGGCCGGGCTTGTCACAGTTGTAGCACGTTCCGGTAAACTTCGTCGGAGGTGCCACATCTTTTCCCTTGTCTTTGGTAGGAAGTGGATGCTTTTTGGAAGGTCCGCCCCTACCTTCAGTCATATTAGCCTTAGCATCCATAGGAGCTTTGGTTTTCAAGTCTTGATCGCGGACTTGAGCTTCAGTTTGGAGCTTAGCAACCAAAATTTCAAGAGTCATTTCCTTTCACTTATGCTTAAGGTATCCCTTGAACTCCTTCCAACTAGGCGGCAACTTGTCGACCAAGAGCGCCACAGTGTACGCCTCGGGTAGAGGCATCCCCTCAGAATGAACATCATGTATAAGAGTTTGGAACTCTTGTACTTGGGGCATCATTGGACGAGAATCCACCATTTGGAATTCGGAGAGCCTCGTCACAACAAACTTCTTCGTGCTAGCAGGATTAACACGGTATTTTAACTCAAGAGCATCCCAAATTTCTTTGGCAGTCTCCTTGAAGTTGAGCACATTGAACAGGCCATCATCAAGCCCGTTCAGCAACATATTCCGACACAGATAGTCGGAATGAACCCAGGTATCATAGTCGGTACGCACTTGAACATTCGCCTCGTTCTCAGCAGGGACAGGAGGATTTTCTTCATGCAGGAAGCTCGCAAGCCCCATTGTGGTAATGTAGAACAGCATCTTTTGAGACCAGCATTTGAAGTCGGTGCCCGAGAAAATAGGAGGTTTCTTGGCGATAGGCATTAGTCGAGCAGCATTGTGAATGGGAGCCATTGAAGAGCTTGATGATCCAATGGTTCCAGAACCGGTGGATTGATCGCCGGTGCTTGCATTGAACGACATTTTTCTCCAGCAAAAGTTTGAGGATGACACGAACAGGTAAGGTCGATTATTCTCGTCTTGCGATTGTAGGAATAATTCGATACTTGCACGTGTATTACAAATAAAATTCTGAACTTAACTATAACAAAGAACAGAAAGAAAATATTACACTTCGAAGGTAGCGAACAATTTTGAATAAAAGGACTAAAGATCGTCCGAAGCTAGTGCTTCTGCCCGCAAGACGAGAATACGCCCCGGTAGTGCTCACGGTGAAGCGGCTCGTCCCCAAAGGTTAAAACGATCTGAATGTCTCGGTAGTAGCAACACCGCAAACTGACTGAGCACCTGCGAACTGGACTGGAACGAAGACTGAACTGTATATGATATGCTAAAAATGCACTGATTTTCGTGTGTTTTTGCAATGACCAGAATGCTGATATATATAGCACTCCTTGATCAGGTGAAGGGACTCGTCGCCATTACTCCTGCCATGATGGCTGGCGGTTTCAGACGCCCAAAGGGCTGGTCGGATGAAGAGTCTTGCCTTAACTAGGCAACTCAAGAGTCAAGGCAACTCAAGAGTCTTGTTCATACTAAAAGGCTAGTGGACTTACGGATTTGGTCCAAAAAGATAAGCCCAAACACCAGCCCAAAGCACCAATTGCCAAGATCCAAGTCCTGAGCCTGAGCCCGAGCCCGAGCCCGAGCCCGACCCGGATGGTCGGTCGGTCGGTCGCGTGTGTGTGTGTGTGTACGCGAGGATACCCATACACACCAACTCACTTGTTATTAAGCCCATAAAGCCAAAGACTTTAAATACAAGCCAAAACATTCATCCACAATCAATATGGGATAACTAACATCATATACCTCATGTTAGTTCTGTAACACCCCAAACTAGGCGGATATTACAGTGTCGTGGACCCCCGACTGGGACCCACCAGGCGAATGAAAATGAATGAATTACATAGGGTAAATGTAGTAGCGAACCACATTACAACATTAATTACTCCGATGAGGAGTTTCATACAACACACCCAAGATATTACAGAATACATGTATATTTTATATGGAGATAAAATATACAATACTGAGTGAAATGAGTATTCAAATGGAATGTCTGCAGCGGAATAAAATGAAGGAACATAAATGACTGAAAAGACTGGGGGCCCCTACTAGTATCACTGGGACTCCTCGCCGTCAACGTGCTCTTCCCGTGCTTTTGCCTTGCCATGACCTGAAAAACAATATCCCCCAACGGGGTCAGTTACACAGAACAACAATCCTCAAGAGTTGAATAAACACAATCCTGTTGAAAACATACGCAATCAAACATGCTATATGAATTCAACTAACAATACGGCTCAGAGGAATGGCGCCACACTACGTCCGGGATGGAAATGTGTCCGTGCACAAGCCACCAATGAGTATCGATCTAATACACGTGTGGTCTTGTACCTAATCAGTCTCACGAAGCAATCGACTCGTGTGCACAGTCCAATGCGAGGCCAACAACCAACGCACGACTTAAATGTGCCCGACATGAAAATCCTACACATACCAACCGGCACGCCAGTATGACCCGGAATGCCACGATATAACAAAAGTGACACCGAAAATAAATAATGACTCACCAAGATGAAATGATGGTGAAATGAATGACAGCTCAATGAAATGATTGGAACCGTCGTTCCTCGTGAATGAAGTAATTAAGTGACAATTACAAGTTTCAATACGGTTAGTACTTTATGAATGAATTATGATTATGAATGAACAACAACGAAATGAGTGAATATCCTTTTAATTGAGTAAGAATTAACTTACACAACACCGATGAAGAATGTCCGTCCACGAACAACGTCCTAAATGAAATGTCGGTCGCTCGAACAACCTTGAATAACACAATTACCAATAATCCGTTCAATACACGTATCAAACCCGATTATAACCAACTCAAACGTCGATACAACGATAATTAAACTCATTGGGGCATTCAAACGAATACGTAGCAAAAATCCTTCCCGTTGGTTACAACCAAACCCAAATTATCGAAACCAACTATCAAATGATTGATTCAAACCAGCAAAACAATATCAAAGGCATCAATAATCCAATAGGAATACACAATTCAAGATTACAACAACATCAATCGGAAATCCCCAAATTAACCGAAGTCAACCCCAAGGGTTCTTGAAATAAATCCCCAAAATAGCCATTAAATCCGTAGAAATATATTTATCTAAGGTAGATAATCCATATCTAACATATTCCAACAACAATCCAAGCTTACACGAAGAAATCGGAAGGAAAAACTCAAATATCCGAAATTCTAGATCCAAGAGATTAATACCTTTGATTTGATGTTTTGGAGATGATGAAGTGATGATTAATCCAACTCAAAGACTTGAAGATGATGATTGATGATTACACCTCGAAGAATACTCTCCAAATCGCTCCAAATCACCCTGAACCGATGAGAGAATGAGA
Source organism: Orobanche coerulescens (assembly GCA_033398695.1). Lineage (NCBI taxonomy): Eukaryota > Viridiplantae > Streptophyta > Magnoliopsida > Lamiales > Orobanchaceae > Orobanche > Orobanche coerulescens. The sequence continues at coordinate 47,778,846 of CM065807.1, read as the reverse complement.
AGAAATGACAAATGACGAAATCTGGGCTACACTGTCCAATTTATAGAAATCCCAGTTTAGCGTGCGCTAGCCCCAGTTCTTAGCGTGCGCTAATGGGTGTTTTGGGTAGTCCAGTACCCACTGTCCGAAAACGGTAGCGCACGCTACGTACCTTTTTGTAGCGTGCTATACGGTTGTACACTTAGCGTGCGCTAACCCCGAAATGTTAGCATGCGCTAACGAATTATCTGATGCCCAGTACTGGAGTCCAGAACCTTCTGTCCTCTGATCTGATCGCGGTAGCGTGCGCTACAATCAATATTTAGCGTGCGCTGCAACATCGTTTGCGTACGCTAAAAACCACTCATAGCGTGCGCTATGAATTAATCCAATGCAGTCCAGTAGCCACTGGACTCAACCTGATCCGACCTTAGCGCGCGCTATACCGACTGCATAGCGTGCGCTACTCCAGCCTACTAGCGCGCGCTACTTACCACTTGTAGCGTGCGCTACTTATAACCCGACTGCAGTCCAGTGCCTTCTGGACTGCCTGCTTGAAACATACTAGCGTGCGCTAGTGTTGAGAGGTAGCGTGCGCTACCCATACTCAATTAGCGTATGCTAAAGAGAGTACGTAGCGTGCGCTACTCCTCACACACAGCACACCATGAAAATGACAACGATGATAAACATCGCAGAATTCTCCAACTAGATTGATGATGAATGACGATTGATACACGATACGATTACTCTGAACGATGAATACAATGATTGAATATGAGTGACAAATGATCATTAATGAGTGAAAATTACTGAGTGATAATTACTGAATGATAAACACTGAATGATAATGACTGAATTACAACTGGGTATTACATACACCCCCCTTTAAAAGAGTTTCGTCCCCGAAACTAAGGGTCAAACAACTCGAGATAACTCTCCCGCATACTATCCTCGGTTTCCCAAGTAGCCTCTTCGACTCCATGTCTAGACCACTGAATTTTAACCAAAGGAATCGTCTTGTTCCTCAACTGTTTGATTCGCCGCTCTAAAACTCGTATAGGACGCTCATCGTATGAATGATCATCGGCGATCTCGATTTCGTCGAACTGAAGTATGTGACTCGGGTTGGCAACATACTTCCACAACTGAGAGACGTGAAACACATTATGAATTCGGCTCAACGCCGGAGGTAAGGCCAATCGATAAGCTAGCTCGCCTACTCGATCCAAAATCTCAAACGGTCCAATGAATCTCGGACTCAACTTTCCCCTCTTCCCAAAACAGAAGATACCACGACTCGGGGATACCTTGACCAAAACATGGTCACCCGTATCGAACTCTAATGGTCGACGACGATTATCTGTATATGATTTCTGTCGACTCTGAGCGGTCAAAAAACGGCTCCTGATCAAAACTACCTTCTCACGGGCGGCTAAAAGCATATCGGGCTCGGTGTCAATTGAATCTGATAAGTCATCCCAACACAAAGGATATCGACAACGACAACCGTATAAGGCCTCGTAAGGTGCCATCTTAATCGAAGAATGCCAACTATTATTGTACGTGAACTCGATCAACGGTAGTTGGGCTTCCCAATCATCTTTCCAATCGAGGAAACATGCCCTCAATATGTCCTCTAAAGTCTGAATAGTCCTCTCTGATTGTCCGTCGGACTGAGGATGAAAAGCTGTACTGAGATTAAGCTGAGTTCCCATAGCACGATGAACTGATTACCGTGCATTCTCACTATCTCTTTGATAAACAACTGGGCAAGTCTCTCGGGACCCCATGTATCCTTAATTTCAAGGAAATGAGCTGATTTAGTTAAGCGGTCCACAATCACCCAGATTGTATTCATACCACGACGACTCGTCGGCAAACTCGTGATGAAATCCATAGAAATATCTTCCCACTTCCATTCTGTAATAGGGAGCGGTTTCAGCATACCCGCTGGTCGCTGATGTTCAATCTTGACTTGTTGACAGGTTAAGCATCTCGAAACAAATTCCGCGACTTCTCGCTTCATATTACTCCACCAGTAATTTTGTTTAAAGTATTTATACATCTTGCTAGACCCCGGATGAACGGAATAAGGTGTAGCATGAGCTTCTCTCAAAATCAATTTTTTCAACTCATCATTCGTCGGTACGCACAACGAATTCTTAAAACATAAAAGTCCATCCTCGTGGACCACAAACCCGGGGGCTTTCCCATGAGTCATATCCTCACGAATGCGTAACAGAAATGGGTCCGAACCCTGATTCTCCCTGATCGCCTCCTCAACTGGCGATGAAATCTCCAACGTACAAAGTTGCCCTTGTACTCGCTGTAACCAGACCTCGATCTCGGGTCTCAGAAATTCCTGCTGAAGTTCCTTTTGAACTGTTAATAGAGCAAGCATCTGTTCCTGAACGGACTTACGACTCAAGGCGTCGGAGACAACGTTCGCCTTGCCCGGGTGGTAAAGGATCTCGATATCATAATCTTTGATTAGTTCCAACCACCGTCTCTGTCGCATATTTAACTCCTTCTGAGTAAATATATACTTTAAACTCTTATGATCGGTGAATATATGACAGGTAACGCCATAAAGATAATGACGCCAAATCTTCAATGCAAATACCATGGATGCTAACTCCAGGTCGTGGGTCGGATAATTAACCTCGTAAGGCCTCGATTGCCGTGAATCATAAGCAATAACTTTCCCGTTCTGCATGAGTACACATCTGAGACCCTGTCTGGATGCATCACTATAAACCACAAATCCTTCCGTCCCTTGCGGTAAAGAAAGGACAGGTGCTGAAGTTAACTGGCTCTTGAGTTCCTCAAAACTCTGTTGACACGCGTCGGACCACGTGTATTTCTTATCTTTCCGTAAAAGATTCGTCATGGGTTGAGCGATTTTAGAAAATCCTTCCACAAACTGCCGATAATAACCGGCCAATCCGAGAAAGCTTCGGATCTCCTTAACATTCTTCGGAGGTAGCCAATCTCGGATAGCCTCCATCTTCTTAGGGTCGACACGAACTCCGTTTGATGAAATTACATGTCCGAGAAATGTCACTTCGGACATCCAGAACTCACACTTGGAAAACTTCCCATAAAGTTGTTCTCGTCTCAACACGTCGAGCATCTGATGAAGATGAAACTCGTGCTCCTCCCGGTCACGAGAATAAATTAGAATGTCATAAATAAAGACAACTACGAATTTATCCAAATAGTCGGTGAAAACCTGATTCATTAACTCCATGAATACCGCAGGTGCATTAGTTAATCCAAACGGCATAACCACAAACTCATAATGACCATAGTGTGTTCGGAACGCCGTCCTTGCGATATCTGACTCTCGAATTCGCAACTGATGATACCCAGATCTTAAGTCGATCTTGGAAAATACTGAAGCTCCCTAAAGTTGATCCAAAAGATCATCGATACGGGGTATAGGATACTTATTCTTGATCGTTACCCTGTTCAACTCCCGATAATCAATACACAAGCGAAACGAACCATCCTTTTTCTTGACAAATAACACTGGTGCTCCCCACGTGGACGCACTCGGTTGAATATAACCCTTCTCGAACAACTCCTCAAGTTGGTTCTTTAATTCCTGCATTTCGGTCGGGGCCATCCGGTACGGTGCCTTCGATATCGGGGACGTACTGGGCTCCAACTCAATCGTGAATTCCACATCCCTCTGTGGAGGCAAACCAGGTAACTCATCTGGAAAAACATTGGCATATTCCCTCACTACCGGAATATCCGCCAACATTACTGGTGATTTCTCGGTTTTGGTCATATAGCACCAATAACCAACACACCCCTGACTGAGTAATTTCACTGCTTTCATCAAGTTAATGACCTTACCAGAATAGCCGGGATTACCTCCCTGAAAAACACATTCAACCCCATCGTCTGAAATGATAGTGACCACACGCTTACGGACACTAATAATGGCATCATGACAATCCATCCAATCAATACCCAAAATGACGTCGTCTCTCGGTAAATCTACCACAATTAGGTCTGCTAGCCATACACGGCCATGAAGGTGAATCGGACAATTCTGAATCTCACGATTTCCGATAATTCTTCTACCTTCAGGTAGACCAATGACATAAGGCTCACAACTAGTAGCACTACCCAGACGTAGTCTACTCAAACATGACTCGAAAATGAATCAATGCGATGCACCAGTATCAAAAAGGGTACACACAGGTTGAGATAAAATATCGAGTGTACCTGAGATCATTCAGGCCTCTGGATCGTCGGTCTTCTTCATCTCATAAATTCGGGGCTTGCCGGTCCCCGAGCCGGACGCTCCCGTCTGATAGCTCTTGGCTCCGCCTTTATTAGCTCCTGTCGTCTTGAGCAGCCCAGTGATGGCCTTTGATTACGCACCGCTGAATGTCCTGGGGCCTGAGATGACGCCGGAGTAGGTTTAGAGTCCCTTCGGCAAAAACGGGGCCTATGCCCAGCAATCCCACAGTTGTGGCACGTGACAGTCTGTTTCGGACACTTGGTGCTGAAATGACCCTATTCTTCATAGTTGAAACAGGTGATGGCCGAACTGGCCGCTCGTGACTGAGATTCCGCGGGTCTAGGCGCCATAGGAGGTCACTCAGAAAAAGTAGAGCCCGCACGTGGTTTCTTGAAAGTGGCCTGACTGCCGTCAGACTGATTACGGTTCTTAGACTTCTTGCCAGCAGATGAAGGTTGTTGCTTAGCAATCTCCTTAGCAGTAAGCTCGTAAGTAAGAGCTTTCTCGATAAATTCGGCCAGAGTGGTGCAATTATGATTAAGCAACTGTAGCCGCATTCGAGGTTTCAGCCTCTTGCTGAAATACTTGATCTTGTCCGCCTCAGAGTGAATGATAGATGAGGCGAACGGAAGAAGTTCCTGAAATTTTTCGGCGATGGCGAGAACATCATCGTCTGCTGAAAGGTCGGGAGTGAGTAATTCCGACAACTTAGCCTCCCTGAGTGGGGCTGGATAATACCTCTCCATCATGAGAGTTTTGAACTGATCCCAAGTACATGATCCGTTGGTGGGCTTCAACGATAACCACCATGAATGAGCGATCTTACCAAGATAGTAGGCCGCAACTGAAACTTTATGCCCTTGAGGGCAATCCACCATAGCAAATAACTTCTCGAAATGCTCAAGCCAATGAACAATATCCGCCGGCTCAGATGAGCCCTCGAAGGTAGGTGGTCGCTGGCGAGAGATATCGCCAATGATACTGCTTACGCCCCTCTCTTGCCTCTGAGGTGGCAGCGGAGGAGCCTGTTGATTTTGAGTAGTGGAGTTATGCATTGTCTCTATTAGTTGTGTCATCTGAGTCATTTGGGCCATCATGCCCTGCATAAAAGCGAGTGGGTCAACCCGAACACCCTCTGACTAAGCTGTGTCCCAGGTACGACTCCCTGTTAGTGAATGATTACGTCCAGGTGAATGAGTGGCAGCATCACTGCTCGATGAGTTAGCATTATTCCTAACATTCGCACGTGTATTCACACGAGCTCTCGGGTTTCGGCCTGCACCACGGACTCTTCCCCCGCGTCCTCTACCAGCTCTTTCCATAATGAATGATCAACTGAATTGACGTGATTATCTGATGAAATTCTTGAAATGAATATCTTGAACAAGTTAACAAGATTAATGACATGATCCTCAAGATCAACAACTGAACAATGAAATGAACTGAGTGATTAATGAATTCACATGATCGACTTGATCACAAATGAAAATGATAGATGAGGAAATCTTACTATTCTTTGGTATGAGGGGCTCGGCTCTTGCCAGGTCACACGTGACGCGAAAGTCCAATGATACTAGTCTGATGAACGATGATTTAAAATGAGACATGACTTGGAAGGTAGTATTCGAAACCACGCTCCGATACCAACTCTGTAACACCCCAAACTAGGCACTACACCATAAGTGCTCATATACAACGCTTCCTTTTGTTGCATTATGCCCCATTTTCTGTTGCCTTAAGCCATAAATTGATATATCCAACATATTGCAGGTGTTGCATCTGATCGCGTGGCATTTAACCTCTAATCCAACACTTTTCCTTTCTAATGCAACAGAGGGAAAGTATTGCATTATGTACATAGTGCAACACAAAACAAAATATATGCAACAGAAAATAATGTTGGCTTAGAGGAGAATACAATTTAGAAAAGTGGGGTCCTCAACCAATGACACATCAGCACTGGGCCCTTTAGCCACGTAAGCAGTGGGTCCCACTTCATCCACATCAGCGGTGGGTCCTTTTGCCACGTCAGATATTACAGTGCCGTGGACCCCCGACTGGGACCCACCAGGCGAATGAAAATGAATGAATTACACAGGGTAAATGTAGTACCGAACCACATTACAACATTATTTACTCCGATGAGGAGTTTCATACAACACACCCAAGATATTACATAATATATGTATATTTTATATGGAGATAAAATATACAACACTGAGTGAAATGAGTATTCAAACGGAATGTCTGCAGCGGAATAAAATGAAGGAAACATAAATGACTGAAAAGACTGGGGCCCCCTACTAGTATCACTGGGACTCCTCGCCGTCAACGTGCTCTTCCCGTGCTTTTGCCTTGCCATGACCTGAAAAACAATATCCCCTAACGGGGTCAGTTACACAGAACAACAATCCTCAAGAGTTGAATAAACGCAATCCTGTTGAAAACATACGCAATCAAACATGCTATATGAATTCAACTAACAATACGGCTCAGAGGAATGGCGCCACACTACGTCCAGGATGGAAATGTGTCCGTGCACAAGCCACCAACGAGTATCGAATCTAAATTGCGATTCTAATAATGTCGGATCCTTGATCCTAGTAACACTGAATTGAATCTTATCCTTTCTTTTTCCTCTCGTGTATTAGTTTTCGTGTATCACTCAAACTTATCAATGTAAGCACAATTACAACAACGATAGAATGTATAACAATATATGATCAATATCTTGATTGCTTGAAGTTGTTGTGTGTTCAATACCATAGGAAGCGGTATTTATAGGCTCCAAAGCCTCAACTAGCTGTTAGCTCTCTGCTGCCTCATTACGTACGCTATTCAACATCCATTGTGTACGTTATGTATGTTACGTACGTTAAGCTCTTCTTGTTACGTACGTTAAACTCTTCACAGATCAGTCCAGTAGCTTCGATTCTTTCATTACGTACGTTATAATATCTCCATTACGTACGTTATCTTCAGTCAAAATATCCGTTGCATGCTAACGTACTCCATGATGTCATCTATCCATTCAACGGTTCCAATATTTGAATTTCATAGCACATTATGTACGTTATACGTAGTACATTACGTACGTTATACATGTTCTGCCTAGCTTTTTGCGTCTTCGACTTCTTCGTTGTTTTGTTTTGCTTCCTTGTTGTTTTTCTTTATTTAACAACTAATCATCAAAACTCGATAATGAATATTTGGAATAAAATATTCAAGCAATCTCCCCCTTTTTGATAATTACAAAACAACAACTTGAATGAGATAAAACCTGCAAAATAAAATATATATATTTGCACGCATCAAAGTTTTCGGCTTTAATTGTTTTGTTAGTTTCTTCTCCTATCTTTTCTTTCTGTCCTTTTTAACTACTTCTCTTCATTTTTCAACTTTGTCTTTTTGTTTTCAACTCCTTCATTTCTTTTTTATTTTTCTCTTCCTTTGATCATTCGTGTATATTATTATGACTCTTTTCTTTTCTCCCTTCACATCCGTTTCTCCCATTCAACTATTCTCTCCCCCTTTTTGTTATCAGCAAAAAGTGTAAATAACGATAATAAAAAAATATACGATGAATGCACAAAAGGGTAAACTTTCCCTGACAAAAATATACCGTTAAAAAAATAATACTCCCCCTCAGTAAAATACCAATTGATGAAAATTAATTTTTAGGGATCCAACCGAAAGTCGGTCGTTTTTCATTTATGTAGACGATGTTTGGAATAGTGGTTCCTTTAGGAATCCAAAATTTTTTAATTTTAATCGTCCGACGTGGGCTTTTACAATTCGAAATATGGTGCCCAATTTTTAAACATTTTTCACAACGAGTTATTTTTAAATTTAAAGGCTCGGTCTTAAAATTGGTTTGAATCCTAACCCCTGTTTGTTTAAGGTAAATTTTTGAACCGATAACATTTGTTCAAATTTTTCATTTCCACACAAAAATTTCTTTGTTAAACCTTTAAGTTCGTCTTGAACTTTCAAAAGATCATTCTTTAAAATATTTTCATTTTCAAGGCATTGAGAATGATCGGTTTCGATAAATTTCCCTTTTTCAAGATTTTGGAAATTTTGATTTCCAATGATTTATTTTTAGATTGGAGGGATTTAATTTCGGATAAAGCATTTTGAAAATCGGTATGCAATAATTTGAATGCTTCAAATAATTTGTCTTGAGACGATGTACTAACCTGGCTTTCGACGTCACTTTCGTCGAATATACTTCTTGCCATGAGTGCGAGGTTAGTTTGATTGATGAAATCTTTGTTCTCGTCTTTGTCACTCCACGTGGCAATTAAGACTTCCTTCTTTGGATTTGATGCATGGCAATTCTTTGCGAAATGGCCTGGTTTACCACAGATTCGACAGTTGTTGTTGAATTTCTTAGATTCGCCCGTCTTGGTGTCTTTCTTTCTCCGGTTTATTAAGTTTTGAAACTTATTAATATTTTTGGCATAATATGTCGATTCTTCGTCACTTTCATCCACCGGGATTTATTCTTTGCGAGACATCTTAGCTTTTAAAGCTATTGTTCTTTCCTTCGGTTTTGGCTTGTTGTTCCGTGATTTTAGAACAATCTCATAATTAATTAGCGATCCAACGAGGGCGCTAAAGTCGAGCATATTGAGATCTTTAGATTTCATGCTCGCCGTCATGGTTCCGTACCATTCAGCAGGTAGTGATCTTAAGATTGTCTTTACTTTTTCACTACTTGTTAATGGTTTCCCAAAACAAGCTAATCCATTAGAAATGACCGAAAAACGATCGAGCATGTTCGTGATGGATTCTTCACTTTTCATCATAAATAGCTCGTATTCATGTAGGAGCATATTTATTTTCGTCTTCTTGACTTGAGACGTTCCTTAATGTGTAACTTCTAGCATCTTCCATATCTCTTTGGCACTATCACACGAAGATATCCTGTTGTGTTCTTCCGGATTTAAAGCACAATATAATAATTGCGTAGCTTTGCAATTATAGTGATCATTTTTCCAGTCGGAATCATCGTACTCATCAAAACTTTTAAGCATACCGTCGGATTTGATTGGAATTTTTGGACCAAGACAGATCACTTTCTAAAGGTCGATGTCATAAGCTCGGATGAATATTGACATCTTCTTCTTCTATGTCATGAAGTTAGATCCATCAAAGAATGGAGGTTGATTTAGAGCAAGGCCTTTGACCTGGGCAAGTTGAAACGCAATTTGGATCGTCTTCTCCTTGGATGTTAAGCCGCTTCTAGGAGGTACCTCTCCAATACCAATTGTTGGAGCGAAATATTCAGTAAACGCGCTATTGTGCGGAAGCATATTTAAAGGTGCGGAAAATAAATCAACAGAGGAATTATAGAGGTTCGGCCAAATGTGCCTACGTCCTCTCTTCGGATATTTTTCTATAGGTTAAAGATGAACATCTGCACCTCTCTTCTATCGGTCGAGGGATAACCATTACAATCTTGTCTTCTATCGGTCCGAGATAAACCGTACAATCACTTGTCTTTTTGTCGGTCCAAGTTAAATCGTTTTCCTTTTCTATCGGATAAGAAATCAACCTATCTAGCTTTCTATGGGTACTAGACAAACCTCACTCGGATATAGATTGCGATTCTAACAATGCCTGATCCTTGATTCTAATAACACCGAATCGAATTTTATCCTTTCTTTTTCCTCTCGTGTATGAGTTTTTGTGTATCACACACAAACTCTTATCAATATAAGCACAATTACAACAACGATAGAATGTATAACAATATATGATTAATATCTTGATTGGTTGAAGTTGTTGTGTGTTCAATACCATAGGAACTGGTATTTATAGGCTCCAAAGCCTCAACTAGCTGTTAGCTCTCTGCTGCCTCATTACGTACGCTATTCAACATCCATTGCGTACGTTATGTATGTTACGTACGTTAAGCTCTTCTTGTTACGTACGTTAAGCTCTTCATAGATCAGTCTAGTAGCTTCGATTCTTTTATTTACGAACGTTATAATATCTCCATTACGTACGTTATCTTCAGTCAAATATCTGTTTCATGCTGACGTAATCCATGATGACATCTGTCCGTTCCACGGTTCCAATATTTGAATTTCATAGCACATTACGTACGTTATACGTAGTACATTACGTACGTTATACATGTTCTGCTCAGCTTTGTGCGTCTTCGACTTCTTTGTTGTTTTGTTTTATTTTCTTGTTGTTTTTCTTTGTTTAAAAACTAATCATCAAAACTCGATAATGAATATTTGGAATTAAATATTCCAACATGGATTTAATATCTTTATAATGATGTATCCATCTACTAAAATTTATCTAACTCCCAAAAGAACAAATGACCCATTTATCATCATAATCGACTACTAATTTCTCAATCCCACAATTGATTACATCAAATTACTGAGACCTAATATTGTACTCATATCTCGACTTATGAACAAAAAATTTAAACAAATAAAAATATTGATCAAGTGTCTAAACACGAATTAGAACTAATTATTTGAAAAGGAAGCCAGAGTAGAAACATTCAATAATTAATCGTCAAAAATCCATCACAAGCAATGTATTCTCATGTCGTGGACTCTTACAAGTTTAGCCAAACATGGTGATATAAATATAATAAGAAAGTATGTTCATTTCCGTCTTGTTAAAACTAAGAATAAAAATACAAATTTAAAAAGAACAAGATAAAACTCGTATAGATGATATCTCAATCTCGCTTCAACCTCATCAAATATGGGACTACTAGCATCGCCCAGTGACAAGGGCCATGTCAAACAACACAGGTATGTCATATTATCCTAGGATTGGCTGCTTTCGTCTGGCAGGAGTAACGGTCGAGGCTATGGCTCTGACATATGAAACAGTCGTGTTGTCTAACACGGTCTCACTCATGTCCTGCAGCCCGAATTCATTTTTCTCGCTTTACTAGCGCGTTTTCTCATTCGTGTTCGTCTCTTCTAGTTTGGGATCAGGACATCTTTCACGCTAGTGAATGGCTTCGAAAGTACTTAAAAACACAACTAAAAACATCAAAACCTAATTGAGTCCAACAAATCAAGAATTAAGCATCAAAACCACAATTGCACACATTCAAGAATATTATAGTCTGAAAACATATTATGGAATTATGTGTAAAATTTTGTGCAAACAAAATTCCCCAAACTTAAATATTGAAAGTCTCAATCAATATATAGACCAAAACTTTCAAGATACTTAATTCATAACGCGCCTCAAAAGACAATTATACGATTTACGGATTGAACACTTATTGTAACACCCCCAAATCCTATTGGGTTATTACAGTGCCGTGGACCCCACGCCAGGAGATCCACCAGGCGAACATGACTAAAATACATTAAATTAAATAACAAGGAAAATCATAGTCCCTACCATGATATCCGACACAATATTCCGATAAGGAATTTCAACGACAACGATGGGCCCACATGGCCAAAAATAAAATACAACAACATCCACGAGCATCTGCTCAGGTAAAACATAACGACAATGACTGACAAACTGGAGAACACTCTAACTGACTGACCAACATGAACAACTCGGACTAGTATCGCTCGAATGCCTCGTCGCCATCATCATGCCCTTGTTTCTCAACTCTCTCAAGCACCTAAAACATGAAAACATGTTCCGCCCCCACGGGGTCAGTAATCCAGATAATGAACATCAAATACATGTATAACATGATATGCATCCAAAGGCAGAATGAAACGGTACAATGATAATAATAATACAAGATGCTCACAAACCAAGGTAAGAACCGAGCATTCGTGAAACACCATGCCCACGGCATACTATTAATACCTGTTCGACAGGTTAGAACATAAGTGCCCAACGACGAATCATAATCCCAGAATACCGCCATGAATTACACGACATGAACCAAACCAGAACTGAATTAAATATGAATCACAATGCCCGAAGGCTTCAATGAAATTATCAAGACAGTCACAAAGGCGTGAAAGCCACTCAGCCGAAGCTGTCAAATATCACAATCACATGAAACCGGAACAGCCCGAAGCTATAGTTAATGAGGTCTAATAAGGTCATAACCACGACCGTGACCTACTGAGCTGTAGGTGTTGGGAAGCCAACCGCGAAGGTTCAAGCCCCAAGCTTACCCATAAGATCATAAACACGACCGTGACCTACTGAGTTGTAGGTGTTGGGAAGCCAACCGCGAAGGTTCAAGCCACAAACTTACCCATAAGATCATAAACACGACCGTGACCTACTGAGTTGTAGGTGTTGGGAAGCCAACCGCGAAGGTTCAAGCCCCAAACTTACCCATAATAAGTACTAGCCGAGACTAGCCTCCAAAATATAATTAATCACAAATGAAAACGATTCGTAGATTATCGAATTCACGAGAATGTTAGTGTGCTACCTTGAGTCGGCCAACACGATAATGATGTCTCACGGATGGGCATCGTACTCGACAGTCCCAATTCAGTACCTCGATCACCTTAGAATAGTCAATCGATAACAATGATGCAGCGGATGATTCAATATCTCGATTACCTTATAACGGTCAATCGATAACAATGATGCATCGGATGATTCAATATCTCGATTGCCTTAGAACGGCTAATTGATGACAATGATACAATGAATTCCTCGGTACCTTTAATCGGCTACCGACGACGAAGATGAGAATGAATACGACAATGCCTTCAATCAGCTAATACAACATGAATGACAGGATGCCAACATTAATAACAATGATTACAACAACGTCTTAGATCGACATCAATATTAACAACAACAACCGATACATCGATACCGTGAACCGGTGATCGATAATAACATTAACAACGAATATCTCAATGCCTTACCGGCCATTTATGAATGATAATAAACATTTGGCATAATTGCCGAAGAGTATCGTATCGAACGATCCCCTAATATCAATGAATTTATGAAGAGACTAAGTCTCGGAATGATACAACACATTCATACACATATATGATGACATTAATCTCATTGACTAGTACAAGTATAAAACTTGCCTCAACCGAAGGTGATGAAATCCTTCCACGAACAACGAACGGCGTCCTCCGATAAATATAAGCGCTCGAACAACCTTGAATGAAATACAATTCACTCAATAACACAATATCGAACGAAAACAACACAACGATCGAAGGAAACTCTTTGAGACATTTAATCGAACACTAAATGTTCAAAGTTCCTCAAGAACTTAAGAATCATCAATCGGGTTGAACGAATCGAAGATATGGATATACAACCCATAGAACATGATTAATAATGTTTACAAACATCAACCGATTCATCAAATTCGGACGGAAAATGAAATCAAAGCCAAAACTCCCAAAAATCAAATTTTAGGAGATTTCAAGAAATTACCTTGATTAGGATGAAGAATCCACAAACATGTTGTTAATCCACACCACAACTTGAAGAAGATGAAATTATTTGAGTTTGATGATTCTAAATCGCCCAAAATATCGCCCATAAATCGCCCAAGGAGGAGAGGAAGAAGGAAAGTGATGAAAATGAGGATGATTCCACAAGAAAACGCTGATATAGGCGAAATTGTACTGTGTGCCGCGGCACAGGATGAGTGTGCCACGGCCCACGGCCAAAAACTGCCCAGCACACTGCCTTTGTGCCGCGGCCCGGCCAGAAGGGGCCGCGGCCCGCGGTACAGCCCGCTCCAGCACAAAAAGGCACATGGTGTAGCCTTAGCTATTTCGACCATAACTCCTTCGTCCGGACTGCGATTGACTCACCGTTTGAACCATTGGAAAGCTAACTTGATTCTATATAACATTGAAGAGATTCAGAATTTTTGGAGTTTCCAAGAATTAATGGTGATTTTACAAAGTCGAACTCATACGTGGAAAAGTCGCTTAAGAACACGGAATTCAACAGAACGACACCGAGACGAACTCGGATGACAAAAAGTGTAGAATTAATCATTCTCGGAATGAGGAAACGGTCACAATAGAGTTGCTAAGATGGAATTACACCAGAAAAAAAAAATTATTGGAAATCGAAATCGCGGATATTACATACTACCCCCCTTAAAAGAAGTTTCGTCCCGAAACTTAAAACAAGTTGGGAGAAGCAATATCCCGCCATGAAAATTCAATGAGATACACCAGAACTGGATGCTCGCTTCTCATCGGCATCGGATGCCCATACAAACACTGATTCACCTCCAGAGAAGAACAACAATGCACATATAGTCCTCGGAATCATATCTATCGCACGCCCAAGTCCCCATGACTTGACGCCTCGAATCACAATAAACAATCACCCAGATTATCACGAAATCTCGGTACAACACCAAAAGGAATGCACCAAACGATCTCAAAATTTCAAGATTCTCAAATACGATCATTATAAAATAGATCAACAATAAATGATCCACAACCACGATACATTATTACGGATTGAGTTATACAGTCATCCGAAATACAAGGCTACATTTCAAATGTACCCAACATCGATATCCTCCATATCATCGATCTCCTCGATCCCAACGATTCAACAAAGACTCAAATCTGAACTCACCGCTTAATATGACCCCGAAAGGTTACCAAAAACGAGAGTGACTATGATGAATGATAAATGATTAGAAATCCGACAAGGATCAAGAATGACTCACCGAGGTGAACTAATAACGTAATGAGTGATAACTCAAATGAAATGATTGGAACCATTGTTCCCCGTGAAGTGAATGATTAGTTTGATCATTATAAGTCTCAACGTGATTGATATATGCTGAATGACTTATGCGAATGATTGAACGGCGATGAAATGAATGATTATCCTATTACCGAGCAAGAATTAACTTGCTCAAAACTGGTGATGAATGTCCTATTGTATCACAGTTAAAGCAAACAACAGTCGAACTCGTCGTCTGAGATGAAGATGCTCTCCCAGCACGAAGACGACTAGAAAACAATCTATTGGACGTCGGAGTCCGATGTCCCTCTGACAACTCTTTCCATACCGAGGCAGGAAAGTCACGTGATAATTAAAGATCTCGTATGAAGATTGCATTATGATTACGAGACGGAATGATAACAATGAGCATACACGCTCTAACATAATGAATGCATTAATAATGCAATAAAACGATCATCGACATGACGCCGGAATATGATAAGATCGCATGAAAGATCAAGTGAGGTGACAAGACTATCTGATGAAATTCCTGAAATGATTACCTTGAACAAGTTAACAAGGTTGAAAATTTGATTCACAAGATCAACAACTGAACCGTGAGATGGACTGGATGATTAATGAATTAATTGAATAATGAGATTGACTGAGTGATAATGAATTAACTGAGCGATGAGATTGACTGAGTGATGAATAAATCAACTGAGCAATGAGATTAACTGAGTGATGAATGAATTGACTGAGCAATGAGATTGACTGAGTGATGAATGAATTGACTGAACAATGAGATTGACTGAGTGATGAATGAATTAACTGAACAATGAGATTAACTGAGTGATGAATGAATTGACTGAACAATGAGATTGACTGAGTGATGAATGAATTGACTGAACAATGAGATTGACTGAGTGATGAATGAATTAACTGAGCAATGATATTGACTGGGTGATGAATGAATTAACCGAGTGATGAATGAATTATCTGAGTAATGATATTGACTGAGTGATGAACGAATTAACTGAGTGATGAATGATATTGACTGAGTGATGAATGAATTAACTGAGTGATGAATGAATTAACTGAGTGATGAATGATATTAACTGAGTGATGAATGAATTAATCGAGTGATGAATGAATTATCAGAGTAATGATATTGACTGAGTGATGAACGAATTAACTGAGTGATGAATGATATTGACTGAGTGATGAATGAATTTACTGAGTGATGAATGAATTAACTGAGTGATGAATGAATTAACTGAGTGGTGAATGAATTAACTGAGTGATAAATGAATTAACTGAGTGATGAATGATATTGACTGCGTGATGAATGAATTAACTGAATGATGAATGAATTAACTGAGTGATGAATGATATTGACTGAGTGATGAATAAATTAACTGAGTGATGAGATCAAAATGATGATTGAGGATTATTAACTGATGAATGAGTTGATCCTTAATGCTTACACAAGTCACACGTGCTCCAAAACAATTAGTCATGAATCAATCATAACACTAATATCACATATAGGTTTCAAAAAATCATGAACAATTAATGACATGATGAATGTATGAACATAAAGAGAATCGAGTCCTTACACAGGTCATACGAAGCTTCGAGATATCACGATACTCGTCCCAACTGACGACGACTCGATGAATGAATGACTCGTGCAGTCGTACTAATATTACGACTCACAAAACCCGACTGTCCAGATTGTTATAACCTGACAGTCCCACTACTACTGCATTGGTAGAGCCACATAACTCACATATCAGGGTATCTCACAACTCAAAAGCTCTGATACCATCTTCTGTAACACCCCCAAATCCTATTGGGTTATTACAGTGCCGTGGACCTCACGCCAGGAGATCCACCAGGCGAACATGACTAAAATACATTAAATTAAACAACAAGGGAAATCATAGTCCCTACCATGATATCCGACACAATATTCCGATAAGGAATTTCAACGACAACGATGGGCCTACATGGCCAAAAATAAAATACAACAACATCTACGAGCATCTGCTCGGGTAAAACATAACGACAATGACTGACAAACTGGAGAACACTCTAACTGACTGACCAACATGAACAACTCGGACTAGTATCGCTCGAATGCCTCGTCTCCATCATCATGCCCTTATTTCTCAACTCTCTCCTCGCAAGCACCTAAAACATGAAAACATGTTCTGCCCACATGGGGTCAGTCATCCAGATAATGAACATCAAATACATGTATAACATGATATGCATCCAAAGGCAGAATGAAACGGTACAATGATAATAATAATACGAGATGCTCACAAACCAAGGTAAGAACCGAGCATTCGTGAAACACTATGCCCACGGCATACTATCAATACCTGTTCGACAGGTTAGAACATAAGTGCCCAACGACGAATCATAATCCCAGAATACCGCCATGAATTACACGACATGAACCAAACCAGAACTGAATTAAATATGAATCACAATGCCCGAAGGCTCCAATGAAATTATCAAGACAGTCATAAAGTCCTGAAAGCCACTCAGCCGAAGCTGTCAAATATCACAATCACATGAAACCGGAACAGCCCGAAGCTATAGTTAATGAGGGCTAATAAGGTCATAACCACGACCGTGACCTACTGAGCTGTAGGTGTTGGGAAGCCAACCGCGAAGGTTCAAGCCCCAAGCTTACCCATAAGATCATAAACACGACCGTGACCTACTGAGTTGTAGGTGTTGGGAAGCCAACCGCGAAGGTTCAAGACCCAAACTTACCCATAAGATCATAAACACGACCGTGACCTACTGAGTTGTAGGTGTTGGGAAGCCAATCGCGAAGGTTCAAGCCCCAAACTTACCCATAAGATCATAAACACGATCGTGACCTACTGAGTTGTAGGTGTTGGGAAGCCAACCGCGAAGGTTCAAGCCCCAAACTTACCCATAAGATCATAAACACGACCGTGACCTACTGAGTTGTAGGTGTTGGGAAGCCAAACGCGAAGGTTCAAGCCCCAAACTTACCGATAATAAGCACTAGCCGAGACTAGCCTCCAAAATATAATTAATCACAAATGACAATGATTCATAGATTACCGAATTCACGAGAATGTTAGTGTGCTACCTTGAGTCGACCAACACGATAATGATGTCTCACGGATGGGAATTGTACTCGACAGTCCCAATTCAATACCTCGATCACCTTAGAATATTCAGTCGATAACAATGATGCAGCGGATGATTCAATATCTCGATTACCTTATAACGGTCAATCGATAGCAATGATGCAGCGGATGATTCAATATCTCGATTGCCTTAGAACGGCTAATCGATGACAATGATATAATGAATTCCTCGGTACCTTTAATCGGCTACCGACGACGAAGATGAGAATGAATACGACAATGCCTTCAATCGGCTAATACAACATGAATGACAGGACGCCAACATTAATAACCATGATTACAACAACGTCTTAGATCGACATCAATATTAACAATAACAACAACCGATATATCGATACCGCGAACCGGTGATCGATAATAACTTTAACAACGAATATCTCAATGCCTTACCGGCCATTTATGAATGATAATAAACATTTGGCATAATTGCCGAAGAGTATCGTATCGAACGATCCCCTAATATCAATGAATTTATGAAGAGACTAAGTCTCGGAATGATACAACACATTCATACACATATATGATGACATTAATCTCATTGACTAGTACAAGTATAAAACTTGCCTCAACCGAAGGCGATGAAATCCTTCCACGAACAACGAACGGCGCCCTCTGATAAATATAAGCGCTCTAACAACCTTGAATGAAATACAATTCATTCAATAACACAATATCGAACAAAAACAACACAACGATCGAAGGAAACTCTTTGAGACATTTAATCGAACACTAAATGTTCAAAGTTCCTCAAGAACTTAAGAATCATCAATAGGGTTGAACGAATCGAAGATATGGATATACAACCCATAGAACATGATTAATAATGTTTACAAACATCAACCGATTCATCAAACTCGCACGGAAAATGAAATCAAAGCCAAAACTCCCAAAAATCAAATTTTAGGAGATTTCAAGAAATTACCTTGATTAGGATGAAGAATCCACAAACATGTTGTTAATCCACACCACAACTTGAAGAAGATGAAATTATTTGAGTTTGATGATGCTAAATCGCCCAAAATATCGCCCACAAAACGCCCAAGGAGGAGAGGAAGAAGGAAAGTGATGAAAATGAGGATGATTCCACAAGAAAACGCTGATAGAGGCGAAACTGTACTGTGTGCCGCGCCACAGGATGAGTGTGCCGCGGATCACAGCCAAAAACTGCCCAGCACACTGCCTTTGTGCCGCAGCCCGGCCAGAAGGGGCCGCGGCCCGCGGTACAGCCCGCTCCAGCACAAAAAGGCACATGGTGTAGCCTTAGCTATTTCGACCATAACTCCTTCGTCCGGACTCCAATTGACTCACTGTTTAAACCATTGGAAAGATAACTTGATTCTCTATAATATTGAAGAGATTCAGAATTTTTAGAGTTTCCAAAAATTAATGGTGATTTTACAAAGTCGAACTCATACGTGGAAAAGTCGCTTAAGAACACGGAATTCAACAGAACGACACCGAGACGAACTCGGATGACAAAAAGTGTATAATTAATTATTCTTGGAATGAGGAAACGGTCACAATAGAGTTTCTAAGATGGAATTACACCAGAAAAAAATTATTAGAAATCGAAATCGCGGATATTACACTTATATGGAGGGCAACACATTTTTGTCTAGCATTCCACCTATCTAATTGTACCATATCTTCATTTATCTAAGGTTCAAGTTAAGGTTTCGGGATAAGTTGCTTAGGCTACAGATTGCTATGAGTTTAAATATGGCATTTTTTTCTATTTAAATTATGTCGCACGATTGCTTTGCTTGAGGAAAAGTAATGTACTTGTACTACCAATTCTAGTGTTAAGCCCTTCAATGGCAATATATTTCATGTATTCATGTATAGAGTACCCGAATGAACCAACATGCGGCCAGTAGAAAGATGATGGGCATAAGTGATAATATGTTGTCGTGGGTGTCATCTATTTTTTTTATCTTTTGTTTCTCTTCAATCATTCATTTGTTGATTATTGGTCTCGAGTATTACTTGCTTTACTTTTATATTCCATGTTTTGAGAATTGGTATTTTGATTGAAGTTTGAATGTCAAGTATTATTTTATTTATACTGGGTTGTCAAATTTTGTGATGTTTCTTTTATGATTTGTGCCGTGAATATTGTGATGAATCGAGACGGCCTTATTGGTTGGTAGAAGTATGTATTCAAGTATAACTTTGTGGGTTATACGGTATGGAATTTACAATGTTGTAATATGCTCCAAATATCTCAAGGGTGTTACAACGGAAGTGTGGATGATGTGTATATGTGTGTAATATTAGATTTCATTTGTGTGTCTACATTGAATTATGTTTTATTATAACAACAAATTTGTGTCATGTAATTGTGATGATGTATTTTGATGTGTTACAGTAAGTATTTGGTGATACATGATAACAAGAGTTGATATTTGTGTATATACGCCGAGGTGTATCTACGTAGTAGTTTAGATCCGTTATTTGATTGCCTTCGTGATGGAAATTGTGTAGTTATGAATTGATTGATGTGCGATGTTACTAGTGTGTTGAGTTTATGCTCGCTCATATCCAATGTTGACAAAGAGGGAAAGTGTCGATGGGCTTGTATGTTGCAATGTGGGACTTATGTTAAGGAGATGTACAACGATGTTACCTGATGTGTGATCAAGGGCTCCGGACGAAGAGTATACACCGGTTGGTGGCATATACAAGGGGTGGGCCCTGGCAGAAAGTGAATGCTGGTGCACGATGCGTTTCAAGGAGCATCTTCTGGCAATCTTCAATATGGAGGATATGTGTGCATGTATTGAGTCACTGATACCAAGTGTTTGAAAAATTCTTCTTTTGTAAAAAGAAAAATGCTGAAAGATTATTTACTTTTGAAAATATTGGTTTCAAAATCAAGGATAATCAACTCGTGGAGGGTCTGAAGAGCCCTCTCAGGATTTCGAGGAGAATACATGATTGTGGATCCTCATTGAGATTGTGGTATGTGAATGATATTTTGGATCGAGCACCATATTATCTTTTTGAGATATGAATGATATTTTGGCCGATAACTCTAATGACCTTGCGAGAGGTGAATGATATTTGGGTTGTGTTGTGCGGCGATTAATACGCCTCAGCAGCGATCGGCACAAGGGTCGAGGGACCAAAGTCAGCCCCAAATAATCCAAGGCAGATTTACCAGACAAAGATTCCAGATCGAGATCAAGTACCGAGCGATCGACGTCCAGGGCGATCGTCTCTTGGCACCTAGCGATCGACCCTACTGCCCGACCAGGGATGATCGTCTTATGCCACGTGTAAAGCCAAACAACCATCAAAGTCTACGAAGACCGAGTCTCGGGATGAAGACCCACGTGCAGATCCGCAAATGGCGCCGCAGGAAAAGGCTTTTTTGACTCCAGCCCTTCACCAGCTGTGGGTGACATGGACAGCCTCTCACCTACCGACAGACCCGCCGAAAGGTCCTAGGTGGGACCTTCCAAGACTGCGACGTGACGCACGTGTTGACGTCTCATTGGTACGCACATTTGGCTGCCAGCAGCAGCTACGGACTTTAAGGAAATAGGCCCACGTGCTGAGACGATCGCCCGTTTAATTTAATGCAGGATAGGCGATCGCCTGTTAAGGACTAACACATCCCAACAATCTCTGCCTCTATAAATAGGAGACCTCCAGTATTTGGAAAGGACACGGTCAAACACAGAATTCCACAGCGAAAACATAGAATTCGACAGTGCACAATATAGAGAACACTTCATCTTTGTAACAAAAACTCACAGAGCTTTAACTCTGGTTCTTCCGGCAATCATCAAGCACTCAAGAGCTAGATAACTAGGGTCATTACACTTTGTACTCCAAAGCAGTATTTCTATTAATAATATCTTGCGAGAGCATTCAAGCTCGGGACTTACAACCCCGGCAAATCTTGTGTTATTTTTCATTCCATCAGACGTGCTCTTGCATTTTGTTTGTTACTCACCCATAGCCATATCCAGCAAATCATTCCGAATAATATTTTGGGTAACAACAATTGGCGCTAGTGGAAGGGCTTTAACCCTTATTTTCTCTCCGACCGTTTCGAAGAACACTCACTGTTCTTCATAACATATACTTGAAGAAACACTCAGTGTTCTTCAAAGAAAACCCTCGAAATAATGACTTCTGCCACCACCTCGAAGAGAGCCACTTTACGATCCACCGGACGTATTATTCCGGCCCAAACCGAGTTCCAACCTACGGCGGAAGGCAGCCGCGGTGACGCTTGACTCTCACTCCCACCCCCGAAGGACGGCCCAAGCCTCTCACTCGATCAATTCCATGTTAGGAATATGCCCTCGAATGCCACTCAGGGGATGAGAGAGTATGGGCATTATACTTGTAATTATGGAATAATAAATAATAAAAAGGCAATTCGATTCATTCACTGTTTATTGTATTTCGATTGCATTCTTTACTTGGTAAACATTGAAGTGAAGTCCATGTAAATAAACTGAACATTCCATTCTCGTTATGGGATAAGAGAAAATGCACTGGAAGTGTTTAAAGTTTATTTACGTAAATCGTTCGCAAGTCAATAAACTTAAATGGGCATTAAGTTTTAATAAGACTTGTATAACTGATGCTAGGACGTGTGCACGTCTTGATAGCATAGTTATAAAGTATATTGGTGGGACCAGTATACTCAAACACGACTCATACTCGATTCAGTCACACGGTATTCACTCTCGGAGAGTCGATGACGAATCGAAAGGTTGTGATAGTATACGTGGACCTTTGACTTGAGGGTTCAGTAGAAGATGTGCCTGTGACGTTTAGTTTGTCATTAGAGTGGTTAGACTCATTTGCTTAATTGCTGAGTCGACCTCGAAGTGCGGACTATACGGGCAGGTAGCAGTCTTTACTGTATGCCAAGAAAGGATTCTATCTCCTGTTAGTGAGCAGGCGTATGTCCTATACGGTTAATGGCAAATAAGATCATGAGTCTTTGGCCAAAGCATTCTGATATAGTCGTATTAGATACACTATTAATCAGTCGGTCTTGATTTGCATTAATACATGTATAGAGTCTAGTCAATAGTAGGGTTTGACTTTACCGTGAGCCAAAGACTTGACCGGGACATCTGATAAAGGGTCTATACGTATATAGTATTCATGACATAATGGTTCTGGAATGATCCCTTCATTCGTTCTCAGTCGGGGTTTACAGTGCGGCCCGCTAGGCTGGCTAAGTGGTGTCCGCACTCATTGGTTCCTCCCAATTCCGGCTGAGACGGACCTACGGAGTCGCGCATCAGGAGCGTCGACGGATAAATGTGAATTTATTATCTCTCTATTAATATTAGATATTGGATATCTAATTATGATTTATTAGATAAATCAAAATAGCGGTCTTATGAATTAAAATTAAGTTACTGGGTAATTAATTTAATTCATAAATTATATTTCTTAGAGAAATATATTTGTATTTGATATTATTAATTAATTAGATTAATTAATTAATATAAATACATTGGTGATTAGATGGAGTGTATTTAACGAAGTCGTTTGACGAACGTCCGGTACACGAGCCGAGTGACTCGACTCGTTTCTAGGAAACTTCCTAATGGGCCGCCCCCCCTCACATGTTTTTCCACCCTTGCATGTTATGTTGTTGTTGTTGTCATGTTTTGTTATTATGTGTTGAGATTCTTTTCTCACATTAATAACTACATGATGAGATGTTTCCATTATATATACATCTTCACCAACATAAACAAGGAGAGAGAGAAGACACAAAAAAATAAGGCCATAAGCTTGCTGCTCCTGCCGAGAGAAAAGCTGAAGTGAGGAAGAATATTATTTTTTTTAAGTTATTTTCATCTTAGAGGTGAAAAGAAATTCAAAGAAAAAATAGAGAGAAAATTCCTACGGTAACTTCCTAGCCGTGTTCTTGGAGAACGAAGTTACGTCGAATTTTCCGGGCAACTTCCGACGCGTGTGAAGTAGAGGCTTCTAAGTTTCGGTGCTTGGAACGAAGAGATTTCGTGTTCGGGACGGGATCGTGATCATCATCTACATTTTACGAAGATTTACTTCAAAGGCTTCAAGGGTATGAACCTTTATCTTTGTATTTTTTTTCGTATATACGTTACTTAATCGATCCTGTTTGGGATTCGTATTTATTTCCGCTGCGTATTTCGTTTTATTTTCTGAATCCCAACATTCCAAACTGCGGAACAGATCGAGGAGGCCATGGCCATCCTAAGGGAGCGACGGAGAGCGTGCGACGCGCCCACTATTACCTCATCAGTCATCCGCCACGCAGGTAAACGAAAGCTCAACGGGTTATATGTTGAGAAATCGTTAGAAAGACCCGAGTCGCAAGAAAAGGTGCTCGCAAGGCGGGACAGTTCCGTCTTCAGCCGCCTAGGAAGTGATCCTTCATGGCGACCTGGGCATTCTGGCCCCAGCCATGAGACGTCGGAGTCCCAATCCGTCACAAGGAGTTCGACTTACCCGACTCCCAAAAAACAGGCCAGCCATTTGGCTCCCACTCGTCAAAGAATTGAGCTCGGCGGTAGAGACCTCGTCGCTTACAATGGAGCCAGGAGATCAGTACATGATCGCCTCGTCTCCCGCTCCGAGAGCCAAACCGCGAGCAGCCAGGCTACGGCGATGGCCGCAATACAACACCAGCTCGACGATATGAAAGCGCTCCTAGAAACTGGGGCAGGCGCCATGAGAAAGGTCGCCGGACCAAGTGAGCCGCTCGCGGTCCTGATCGAGCTTGCCCCCGTGCAACCAAAGATCGCTTCTCCTCAAACACCTCTGTATGAGGGTAGATCGGACCCCGAGACTCACTTAAGCTGGTTCCAGATCTACATGACCGGATGCGGGGCGTCAGACACGACGAAATGCCGAATGTTCCCGTTAACATTGGGCAATCTTGCCCATAGGTGGTACATCTCATTGCCACCGCGCTCAATTAACTGTTTTGAAAAGCTGGCGAGCGACTTCACGTCGTACTTCGCCGCCAAGGTCGCTCGGCCACAAGGTCCCCACCGCATGATGAAGATCAGGCAGGGGAAAGACGAGTCCGAAGAGGATTACATCGACTGGGTAGATGAAATAGTCCTCACCGGCGAGCCCATAAGCGACGAGCTGGCCCTCTACTCGGTCCTGGGGGTATTCGATGGTCATTCACCCATGTTCAGGCACCTCATGAAGGACATCCCCCCGACCTACGCAATCTTCCGCACCAAGGTCGCCGACTTCATGGCCAAGCAGAGGTTGCTCACCATTCGCCTAGGCAAGGGGGCAACCGGGGAAAGGAAGGCGCCATCTCCTGTCTCAAAGAAGGCGATCGTCAAGCCCAGAAAGGCAGTCGCAAAGCCACCCGGTGAGTTCAAGGACTTCGAGGATGTGGGAGTTCACCTCCTCCGCAACCTCAATCTATCTTCGGCCCATATCTTCAACGCCATCAAGGGGCGCGAGTGGCTAAGCAAGCCAAAGTCGATGAGGGACAACGGTCATCTGGACCGCAGTAAATTTTGTGCCTACCACAAGAGTCCCGGCCACAACACCAGCCAATGCCGCGACCTCCTCAGAGAACTCTGGAGATTGTTCGAGGAACGCAAGCTAGACAATTTGGTAACAAATCCCGAGCCCCGGGCAGAAAGGACTGGGGGTCGCGATCGTCGACAGAATGACGACCGTAAACCTCCCAATTCGGTCGCCAGAATCGAGCAAAACGAGTCGGAGTACTCAGATGAGTCGATCCCTCCGATCAACCCCGGCGGCCGGGTCAAAATGCTCCAATCAGGAGGTGGAAATCTCAGAGGTCTTTCCCTGGTTTCCACCATGTCAAGTAGAAAACGGAAGGCCGAGCTGAGGGCGTTCGCCGGAGTCCACATCATGGTGCCCCCAGAGCCAACCATCTCCAAAGAGACGCTCATCATCTCCTTCTCCAACAAGGATAGGGAAGGAGTGCAGTGCCCCAAGGAGGATGCCTTGGTGATTTCCGCATGTATCCTCGGGAAAACGGTCGACCGCGTGCTGGTTGACAACAGGAGCTTTTGCAACATCATATTCAAATCTGCTCTGGACCAGCTCGGCAACCTGACTAAATTCATCAAGCCGTTCGAAGCCGTGCTTCAAGGGTTCGGTGACAACACGGTCAAAGCCTATGGAAGGATCAAGCTCTCCATCGAGCTAGTCTGCTGTTACGATCCTAAGGTTAAGATCACTAGGAACCTCACTTTTGTAATCATAGACATGCCCAGCATCTATAATGGGTTCCTAGGTCGCCCCTTTCTAGAAACCTTTGAGGCGGTTGCCTCCTCTTTCTTTTATTGTATCAAGTTCCCCCTCTGAAGGACGGTCAGATCTTGTAAAAGGAAACCATCGAATGGCAAAGAAATGTTTGAACTACTCTTGTGTTGTAGCTTTTCCGTTAAACATTTCTTGTCCTGTTTGTAACACTGGGACGATTGACAACCAACCGATGGAGATCGACGAGCCAAGCACCTCATACCATCCCGACTCAGAAGACGGCATCTCTCATCGATCATCGGACGACATCGAACCGAGGATCGGCTTCGAGCCAAGCCTCGATGTTGATCCAAGGATCGAGTCCGGATATCGCTCCAAACTAGAAGCGACCGTCCCCACCGAAGAGTTGGAAAGTATAACAATCGATCTGGCTCGCCCGGAGCGGGAAGTGCAGATCGGCTCAAGCGTCGATCCCGAGTTAAAAGACAATCTGATCAGTTTACTACGAAAGAACATCGAAGTCTTTGCCTGGTCGCATCAATATATGGTCAGCATCAGTCCTGGACATGCTTGCCACTATCTGAAGATCAACCCGGCAAGGAAGCCTGTTCATCAGAAACATAGGAAATTCTGTCCAGAGAAATATGCTGCACTAGATGCAGAAGTCAAAAAGCTGCTCGACAACAAACTAATCGGGGTAGCTACTGACGAGCCACAGTGGGTGGCCAATGCGGTTCTCGTCAAAAAGACGAGCGACTCCTGGAGGTTATGCATCGATTTCACCGACCTCAATGCGGCTTGTCCGAAAGATCACTTTCCAATGCCTCATATTGACCACTTGGTTGATAGCACGGCAGGTTGCGAAATGATGTCGTTTATGGACGCCTTCTCCGGATACCATCAGATCCTAATGGCGAAGAAAGACGTAAAACACACATCATTCCACACGGAAAAAGACGTGTACTTTTGGGTCCGAATGCCATTCGGTCTGAAAAATGCGGGGGCAACCTACCAACGCCTAGTCAACGGGATGTTCGCCAACCAAATCGGCAAAACCATGGAGGTGTACATTGACGACATTGTGGTCAAGAGCCTCAAAAAGGAAAATCACCTCAAGTACCTTGCCGAGACGTTCGCCATCCTCGAGAGGTTCAACATGAAGCTGAACCCCAAGAAATGCAACTTCGGAGTAAGCTCCGGAAAATTCCTGGGGCACATCGTGAGCCAAAGGGGGATCGAGGTGAATCCCACAAAGATCAAGGCGATCCTCGACATGCAAGAACCACGGAATGTCAAGCAGGTGCAACGCCTCACGAGGTGTTTGGCAGCCCTTAATCGTTTCATTTCGCGGCTCGGAGACAAAAGCAAGCCTTTCTTCGCCACCATAAAGAATAAAAAATTTGCGTGGACGAAGGAAAGTCAAATGGCGTTCGCCAAGATCAAGGAGTATCTTTATAACCCCCAAATTTTGGCAAAATCGATCCCCGACGAGAAGCTGTTCCTTTACCTGGCAGCCTCGGAGGTCATGCTGAGCGCCGTATTAGTGCGAGCAGAGGGGCAAACCCACTTGCCGATCTACTTTGTCAGTCAAGCACTACATGACGCGGAGATGCGTTACACGCCTCTGGAGAATCTCGCCTATGCACTTGTCATGAGTATTCGCAAGCTGAGAGCCTATTTCTTCGAACACCAAGTGGAGGTTCTGATGACTCTCCCTCTAAGGCAAGTTCTGCACCGGCCAGACACCAACGGGCGACTCCTCAAGTGGTCACTGGAGATCGCCCAATACGGTGTCACGTATGCTCCTCGCACACCGATCAAAGGTCAAGCTCTGGCAGATTTTGTGGTGGAATTAACTTTCCCACCTAACCCGACCCAAGTCGGCCGTCCCGCCTGGAAACTGTACGTAGATGGCTCGTCGACCAGCTCGCGAGGGATTGTCCTCATCAACCCCGATGGCCAGAGTTTTACAAATGCTGTGTGTTTTGATTTCCGAGCGACCAACAATGAAGCCGAGTACGAAGCCTTAGTGGGTGGGCTCGATCTAGCGCTCGCCATGGACATTCGTCGCCTTCACATCTTCATGGACTCCCTCTTGGTCGTGAACCAAGTCAAGAGGGAATATGAGGCGCGCGGCGAACATATGGTCAAATATGAAGAATTGGTCACCGAAATGTGCACAAATTTTGAAGAAGTGCTGATCGAGCATGTCCCGAGAGAGCACAACTCCCAGGCCGATGCCCTATCTAAACTCGCATCCTCGGATGGGGCAGTGGACTTCTCTAACATCCAAATCACTAAGTTGGCGAGATCGGCGATCAACAAAAGCCTGGTCGCCACAGTTGCCATCGCCGAAGAGAACTGGATGACTTCGTTCATTGAATACTTGAAGGACAGAACGGTCCCCACCGATCGGGTCAAGGCTCGTCAGCTCCAGCTTCGGGCGACCAAATACACCCTCTTTGACGACCGGCTTTACAAGCGAGCTTTCAGCCTTCCTCTCCTCAAGTGCATTACACCGGAAGAAGGCCAACTTGTTTTAGCCAAAATCCATGACGGGATCTGTGGAAATCATAGGGGAGGGCGAGCCCTCATCCACAAGACGACCAGGCAAGCCTTTTTCTGGCCTACCCTGCAAAAGGACATGATCGCCTACGCCCGATCTTGTCACAAGTGTCAAATAATGGGCCCGAACATCAAGCTCTCCCCCGAGCAGCTCACCTCTATGTACAGTCCGTGGCCATTCGCCCAGTGGGGCATCGACCTCATCGGTCCTTTGCCGACGGAACTGGGGGGATGTAAATTCGCCATCGTGGGGGTCGATTATTTTACGAAATAGGCAGAGGCCGAACCACTCAACAAGATCGGCCAAGAGAAAGTAATCAAGTTTATTTGGAAGAACATCATCTGCCGCTTCGGTCTACCTCAGGCTATCATCTCTGACAACGGAAAACAGTTCGACGGTCTGAAAGTTATGCAATTCTGCGAAAAATGGGGAATTAAAAAGCTGTTCTCGGCCCCTTACCACCCTCAAACAAACGGGCAGGTAGAGGCTGTAAACAAGATCCTCAAGCACACAATCAAGGCCAGACTCGAATCCAAGCAAGGACGTTGGGCGAGCGAGCTCCCGGATGTTTTGTGGTCCTACCGAACGATGACCTGAAATTCAACCGACGAAACCCCATTCGCCCTCGCTTTCGGAACAGAAGCAGTGATCCCATCGGAAATCGCCACCCTTAGCCACCAGACTACGCAACCTTTGACGACAAACAATGATGTCGCTCGGCGGATCGATTTGGATATGCTCGAAGAACGCCGACTAACCTCGGAAATGAAGAACACGATCCACAAAATCCAAAATGTTCTTCAATTCAAAGGTCAAAGAAAGGCGATTTCAAGTGGGCGACCTAGTCCTCAAGAAGATCCAGACCCACACAGGAGTGTTTGGTCCGAACTGGGAGGGCCCGTTCAGGATATCCAAGTGGCTAACCAAAGGAGCCTACGAGCTCCAACACCAAGATGGCACTCCGGACCAATATCCCTGGAACGCTGTTCATTTGAAGAAGTACTATCAATAAAAACACCATGTATTCATTTATTCAATGTACAAAATGCTTAATGAGATTTTTCAGTTCTCCCCAAATGATTCGCTTCGCCAAAGCAAACCAAAGGCTACTGCCTCCAAAAAGAGGATGCCTCGATCGCCTTCTAAAGTTCGTCATCTAACATGATGGACCTAGGCAAGCGATCGCCTCCCCCAGCACAACGTATACCGTCGAGGATCGCCATCTAACATGACGATCCGAGGTAGAAAAGTGCAGCCATGGTTCTGGAGGTCGATGGAACCGACAGCCTATTGCTACCCAAAATATTATCCGGAGATAGATATTGCTGGAATGATCGAGTAACGAACAAATGCGAGAACACTTCCGTGAGAAAAAAGATAACACAAGATTTGCCGGGGTTGTTAATTCCGGGCTTGAATGCTCTCGCGAGATGTTATTAATAAATATACTGTCGAGTACAAATATTAATGTTAGAATCTACTACAAGAAGTGTAAAGACTTCTAGTTATCTCGGCTTTAGAGCGCTTAGATTGCCGGAAGAACCAGATAGATATATCTGTGAGTTCTTGTTTGGGATATATGTTGAATGTGTATGAATATTGCTATGAATGTATTAGTGATTGCCAAAAGATCCTTTGATTCTCTCTTTGGTATGTATTTTGCACTGAATTCGTAGTAATTTCGCGTCACCTTTGCTGCTGCCGTGAGCTCTCTATTTATAGGGGACAAGGTAGTTGGGGGCCCTCAGGCGATCGCGGGTGACCGCCGTTTTTTATGTTATAATAAGGTGGCCGATCGTCCCATCACGTGGGGCTATTCCCTTAAAGTCTGGGGCTGCTGTTGGCGCCAGCTGTGCAACCCAATGGGAGGCCAACACGCGTCCTGGGCAGCTGTCTGGGGAGGACCCACTTTGTACCTTTCGGCGGCTTTGTCGGTAGGTGTGGCAGGCGACAGGCTGGGGTCAAAGATCCTATCTGTCGGTATCCTTTGAAGATCCTCACGTGGGCCACCGCGGCCAAAGATCCCATATGTCCGTATCCTTTGAAGATCCGCACGTGGGCCACTGCCCAAGATTCGGTCTTCGACGACTTTGACGGATGCTGGATCCATACGTGGCATGAGATGATCGCCTTTGGTGCGCTCATTAAAGACGATCGTCAGATATTAGAAGACGATCGCTGGGTACCAAAAGACGGTCGCCGTATTATGCCGAACTCTAGGAGTTTGTCCAGAGTATGTCTTCCATGGTTGGTTTCTCTGATCGTGATGACGATCCCCTATAGAGGCGTTTTAATCGCCGCACAACAATTTCCCCCCGGCTCACCTCGATGTTGAAAACACGGGGTGAGGTGGCACTGTTGGCGATCGCCAATGTTTAGCCGATCAGCCGATCTGAATTCAAATCCGGGCGGCGGGAAATGAAGGCGGGCTTTTAAAGTGACAGGGACACGCGTCGCGCCGCTGTTGGGGGAGTCCGATGGTTTGTCAGACTTGTCGGATGGCGTGCCCTCGAAAAGACGCGTACGTGGGATCCGAGGGCATTTTTTAATGCGCCCCCACGTGACGGTTGCGATCCAGCCCTCGAGTTTTCTCCTATTTGCATTCAGACCCTCGTCTCCATCTATAAAAAGGGCAGGGCTTCTTCTCCTTCATTTTTTACGCATCCTTGCATCCCTAGCCGAATTTATGCAAAAAACTCAGGAGCTTCTTGCGCCGACTACCTTCTTTTCTCTAGTTAAGAAAAATTAACCTTCTCCCCCTCTTTACTTTCTAATATGTCGGGAGGATCCAAAACCTTTGAGACCGGAAGTTCTTCCGCTGCCGCAGCGTCGCCTGAACGGGAGGAGATTCCTGTTGGAGTGGATATGGAGACGGCCGTTGAAGCTATTCGAGCGGGGATTGCACCCTCAGAACTTGGAGAACTTTTCAACGAGGCCGTGGTGGCGAGGACGGCGGCGACGGCAGAGCAGGGGGGCTCGTCGGTGGATGAGGATGATTTGGTGCGGGAGGCCTGGGAACGAGAGAGTAGCTTTGGCCCTGCCTATGTGGCTTTTGCTCGGATGGTGGAAGCGATCGCTGGAACCTGTCCGGAATTCGACTTTGAGGCCTACTCCGCCGCTCACCCTTACGAACATGTGAAGCGGACGGTTTTTCAGGCCGACGTCCCGTCTCCGTGGACTCTCGGACAAATCAGGAGTACGACGACCGAGAAAGACCTGAGCCGTTGGAGGGCCAAATATCACATCCCCTCTGACGTTTTCTTGCACGTGCCTTCGGAGAATGAACGTGCCGATCAACCGCCTGAGGGCATGGTTGCCGTCAACGGGTTGATTATAGAGGCCGGTCTGCGATTTCCTCTTCCATTTGCCGTCTCCTACTTGCTGATCGCCTGGAATTTGGCGCCTCTTTAGCTGACGCCGAACGCTTGGCAACATATTATCTGCACGCTGACACTGTTTGGCGGTCACCGGTTGTTCCGCCTCCTTTCCGCGCTGGAGATGAATTATCTGTTTAAATTGACCGCGCAGAAGGGGATGATCGGCGGTAACCATATCCAAGGCCGAAGGGGGAGAGTGGTCCTCGGTGTGCCGAATAAGACCAGGGGTAACCTGGTTAAATGGTGTTGGGTCGGCGGGGCGTGGCGATCGGCGTCGGGTGACAGGCCGAATGAGGAGTTGGAGATCCCCACCACTTTCCGGGAGAGGAATCCGAGTAAGGATTTTAACTCTCCCCTTGATTGAGCTTGTCTTGGACTGATCTAATTTTGTTTTCTTTTTGCAGGACCTCTCGTTCCAGCGATTGGCGACCTTCCATTCGATTTCTTGATCGTTTGGGAGCGGATCCGTGCCTTGCCGAACTCCTTTATTGACGTTCGATCGCTTGGTACCGAAGCTCATCGGTTGGGGGCTCGATTGTTCTGCTACCCCCGTCACTTGAAAGTTCCAGGTATAAGTTTAAGTGGTGCTCCCTTGCTTGACGATCGTCTCCAGGAGGTCGTTTTGTTTTGTCTAACTTGTTTGTATCTCTTCTTTGTGAGGTTTATTTTCCCGATTTGTCGAACCACCGCGAGAGATAGCCATGTCGAACCGGGAGTTCTTGGTCGCCTTCACTTGGGCAAGCGGTGGTCGCGTTCTGCGGCGACGACGTCTCGCCCTGCTCCGTGTGAGGCCGGCGAGGCGCCGATCGCCGAGCCGGCGGTTGGGCGAGCAGCCTTGGCGCCGCAAGAGGCGAAGGTCGGAGGAGTCCCGTCGATTTACGAGGCGGATGTATCAATTCTTGAGCCTCCCGGTCGCTGCGGCTCCTATCTCTGCCATCCGATGATGGGTGATCGGGCCCTAGGCCCACGGTCCCGGCCGGTCATCGCGGCTCGGCGAAGAAGGTGGCGATCGCCAGGCGGAAACCTCCCGGGGCAAGCCTTATTTCGGACGCGATCCCGAAATGGTCAATAGGTAAGAAAGGGTCAAAATTTTACGAGTTAGGCATTACGAGCATGGTATGGGCTAACTCCTTGGTTTCCTTGGTTTGCTGCTGAGTTCGTCTCGCCCAGGCCGGACGTTGCTCCCATGGTCTTTGGACTTTACGTCGAGCAAGGCTCATGTGATCTCTCGAAGTCCACCTTACGTTCGCGAGGCTATCACCTCTTTGCCCAAGGCTTGGGCGGCGATCTTGATGCGATCGCTCGTCGGCGATCTGGAGACGCCATGCGGCGGCCGTTGCCACAGCTCTTCAGACGGCGACGATGGTCGTCCAAGCTGCTAGGGATTTTGAGGGGCGACCCTCCACTGCTCATCTCCATCGCGAACTCGAGGCCGCCCGGAACAAAAATATCGAGGATGCCAACCGGATCCGGCCTATGGAGAAGGAGTATGAGGAGACGGCCAAAAGGGCTAAGCAGGACGTGGATCGATTGAAGCAGGAGCTCAGCCGCTCCAAGGAGGCTGCCAATCGGTCCCGTGATAAGGAGAAGGAAACCCGCTAGAAGCTCGTGGCTTCGCAGGAGGAGGCGGCCGGGCTGAAGGCGATGGTGGATCGGCTCAGCGGTGAGCTGGAGGTGGCGAAGAAAGAGCTGGAGAAGGCCAGGGGCGAGAATGTTGCCAAGGCGGTCGAGCTGGCGGAGGTCGAGAAGGCGGCCCAGTTTGAAGGGCGGTGAAGGCGATCGAGGTCGATCCTACCTTAACGTCGAGCACGTCGGCGAGTTCGCTTACTACTTGGCCTATCTTGTGTTGTCGAGCCGCTAAAAGGCGAGGGTCGATATCGGTCCCCTGATAGAGAGCTTCAAATCCTATGTCCTCGAGCATCCTCTGCATCCAGAATTCTCCCTGCCGATCCTTGACTTTGTCGACTTCGGGATCGACTTGAGTTGGTATACCGGCAAACTCATTCATCCCGAGGCCGATGGGGGAGCCCAAGCCGATCCGCAACCGAGGCGAGACGGCGAGGCGGGGCCTTGAGAGGCATTTTTGTTTTTCTTCCGTAACCTGTACTTTTTGTAATGCCTTCGGGCCTCGTAATGTATGAAGCTTGTGTTATGAATAAAATGCTCGTTTTTTCATACTGTCTCTTTACATGCGATCGCCTTTGACTGTTTGCGCGCAATTTTTACAAGTACGTGTATGATTGCTTTCGACGTTTTGTTCATCCGACCGATTGTCTGAGTGTTGAAAGCATTGACATGTTTTGAATCGGAATTCTTACTTGTAATTTTTGTCGGACGACCCCGATCGCCCTGCATGTTTTTTAGCGAAGCCGATCGAGTGTGGTTCCTCTTTGTTCGATCGTATTTTGATATTAGCTCGACCTGTCCCTGCCCCCTTGTTTTTGTTTACTTATTGTAAGTAAGGAAACAAAAACTAGTTTGTCTGGCGAGCTATCTTCATTTTGCCGATTCTGAAGAGTCATGTGTGGTTGGGGTGTTCGATGGACCGACCTCCCCAATCGTATCTTTATGTGCGAGGGATATTGTGTATCCCACGACTCACTTTTTGTGAGGGTCCTCCGTTAGGATACGCCTGCCTTGTTTTAAAACGAAAGGCGGGCGATCTTGGTCCGGAGGAGTCCTTGCGCGGGGCGTCGTCGGCTTATTCGACTCCACGTCCGCGGCTTGTCAGCTCTGCTTCCACCTCGGCCCGCCATGAAGATGGCGACTCTCGATGGTGTACGTTGAGATGGGGGTAGTGGCACCTCGCATTGTCCGGGTTCACCATGTTAGATGATGTACCTTGAGGACGTGCGATCGTGCCTTCTGATTATTTTGGAAGGTCGTTCGGCTACGCCGGCCTCGTATTTAAACGAAGGGCAGGCGATCTCAGCCCAAAAGAACCTTGCATTGGCGAAGCTGTCGATTCCATCGACCTCCAGGACCATGGCTGCATTAATTTTACCTAGGATCGTCGTGACCAGCGATCGTCGGCAGTATGCGATATGCCTGGTGGGGCGATCGCTAGAATAGATGGGATAGGAAAAAATCTCATTATATTCCTTGTACATCATTGAAATTGAATACAAAATTATCACTGGTAGTATTTTTTTCAGATGCACGGCGTTCCAGGGGTATTGATCCGGAGTACCGTCAGGATGTTCTAGCTCGTAGGCTCCTTTAGTTAGCCATCTGGATACTCTGAAAGGTCCATCCCAGTTCGGACCGAAAACGCCTGTGTGGGTTTGGATCTTCTTAAGGACGAGATCGCCCACTTGAAACCTTATTTCTTTGACCTTTTAATTGAAGAACTTCTCGGCTCTCCTTTTGTGGATTGTGTTCTTCATTTCTGAGGTCAGCCGTCGTTCTTCGAGCATGTCTAGGTCGATTCGTCGGGCCATATCGTTGTCGGTCGTCATCTCCTGTTCGGTTCGATGACTGAGGACGGCGATCTCTGAAGGAATCACCGCTTCTGTTCCGAAGGCAAGGGCGAATGGGGTTTCGCTGGTTGAATTGCGGGTCGTCGTTCGGTAGGACCACAAAACGTCTGGGAGCTCACTTGCCCATCGTCCTTGTCTGGATTCGAGTCGCGCTTTAATCGTGTATTTGAGGATCTTATTCACTGCCTCTACCTGCCCGTTCGTCTGAGGGTAATAGGGCGCTGAGAATAACCTTTTGATTCCCCACTTTCCACAGAATTGCACGACTTTTAATCCGTCGAACTGTTTTCCGTTATCGAAGATGATGGCCTGGGGCAGACCGAATCGGCATACGATGTTTTTCCATATAAACTTGATCACTTGCTCTTGGCCGATCTTGTTGAGCGGCTCGGCCTCAGCCCATTTGGTGAAATAGTCGACCCCTACGATGGCGAACTTACCCCACGGCCGTCGGCAAGGGACCTATAAGGTCGATGCCCCATTGCGCAAATGGCCAGGGGCTATACATGGAGGTGAGCTGTTCGGGTGATAGTTTAATGTTGGGGCCCATTATCTGACACCTGTGGCACGATCTGGCATACGCGATCGCATCTTTCCGAAGTGATGGCCAGAAAAACCCTTGTCTGGTTGTCTTATGGATGAGGGCTCGCCCGCCCGCATGGTTTCCACAAATCCCGTCATGGATCTCAGCTAAAACGATCCGACCTTCCTCCGGTGTAATACACTTGAGGAGGGGAAGGCTGAAGGCTCGCTTGTAAAGCCGGTCGTCCAATATGGTATATCTGGTCGCGCGAAGCTGGAGTTGGCGAGCTTTAACTCGGTCGTCAGGGACCGTTCCGTCCTTTAAGTATTTGATGAACGGAGTCATCCAGTTCTCCTCGGTGATGGCGACCGTGGTAACCAGGCTTCTATCGATCGCCGGCCTAGCTGACTTTGTGATTTGGATATTGGAGAAGTCGGCTGCCCCATCCGATGATGCCAGTTTGGAAAGAGCATCGGCTTGGGAGTTGTGCTCTCTCGGGACTTGTTCGATTAGCACTTCTTCAAATTTTGTGCACATTTCGACGACCAGCTCTTGGTATTTGACCATTTGTTCGCCGCGCGCTTCATATTCTCCCTTGACTTGGTTCACGACCAAAAGGGAGTCCATGAAGATATGGAGGCGACGAACATCTAGGGCGAGGGCTAGATCGAGTCCGCCTACCAAAGCTTCGTATTCGGCTTCATTGTTGGTCGCACGAAAACCGAAGCATACGGCATTTGTGAAACTCGCCCGTCGGGGATGAGGACAATCCACCTTTGCTCTCGCATTGGTGTTGAGCCATCCACGTATAATTTCAGGCGGAGTCGGCCGACTGGGTCGGGTTGTGAGGAACGTTAATTCCACCACGAAGTCCGCCAGAGCTTGGCCTTTGATCGCCGTGCGAGGAGCGTAAGTGATACCATATTGGGCGATCTCCAGCGACCACTTGAGGAGTCGCCCATTGGTGTCCGGTCGGTGCAGGACTTGTCTTAGAGGTAGAGTTGTTAGGACTTCCACTTGGTGATCGAAGAAGTAAGCCCTCAGCTTACGAACACTCATGACAAGGGCGTAGGCGATCTTCTCCAATGGTGTATAACGTGTCTCAGCGTCGTGGAGCGCCTGGCTAACATAGTAGATGGGCAAGTGGGCTTGTCCCTCCGCTCGCACCAGAACGGCACTTAGTGCGACTTCCGATGCTGCCAGGTAAAGGAATAGTTTCTCACCGGGGATCGGCTTTGCCAGGATCTGAAGGTTAGATAGATATTCCTTTATTTTGGCGAACGCTATCTGGCTTTCCTTCGTCCATGCGAACTTCTTGTTCTTGATGGTCGCGAAGAAAGGCTTGCTTTTATCGCCGAGCCGTGATATGAAACGGTTGAGGGCGGCTAGACAACTTGTGAGGCGTTGCACTTGCTTGATGTTTCGCGGTTCCTGCATGTCAAGGATCACCTGTATCTTGGTGGGGTTCGCCTCGATCCCCCTTTGGCTCACTATGTGCCCCAGGAACTTCCCGGAGCCCACCCCGAAGTTGCATTTCTTGGGGTTCAGCTTCATGTTGAACTTCTCAAGGATGGCGAACGTCTCGGCGAGATCGTTGAGGTGATCTTCCTTCTTGAGGCTTTTGACTACGATATCGTCAATGTAGACCTCCATGGTCTTGCCGATCTGATCGGCGAACATTTTGTTGACCAATCGTTGGTAGGTCGCCCCTGCGTTTTTCAAGCCGAACAGCATTCTGACCCAAAAGTATATGTCTTTTTCTGTGTGGAAATATGTCTGTTTTATGTCTTCCTCCGCCATTGGGATTTGATGATACCCGGCGAAGGCATCCATAAACGACATCATTTCGCAACCTGCCGTACTATCGACCAAGTGATCAATATGAGGCATCGGGAAGTGATCTTTTGGACATGCCGCGTTGAGGTCGGTGAAGTCAATGCACAATCTCCAGGAGCCAGTTGGCTTTTTGAAGAGCACCGCGTTGGCGACCCATTGTGGTTAAATGCATGGCTACTCCGATCAATTTGTTGTTGAGTAACTTCTGGACTTCTATGTCGAGCGCCGCGTATTTCTCGGGACCGAACTTCCTTCGCTTCTGGTGAACAGGCTTCATCGCCCGGTCGATCTTCAGATAATGGCAAGCGTGTTCGGGACTTATGCCAACCATATCTTGATGCGACCAGGCAAAGACTCCGATGTTCCTGCGTAGCAAGTTGATCAGATCTCCCTTTAATTCGTGGTCGATGCTTGCGCCGATCTGTACTTCCCGTTCTGGATGATCCGGATCCATCGTAATGCTTTCCAACTCTTCGACAGGGACGGTCGCCTCTCGTTTGGTGCGATCTCCGGACTCGGTCCTTGGATCGATGTCGAGACTTGGCTCGAAACCGATCCTTGGCTCGATGTCGTCCGTCAATTGATAAGAGATGGCGTCCCCTGAGTCGGGTTGGTACGATGTGTTTGGCTCGTCGATCTCCATGGGTTGATCGTCGATCGCTTCAATGTTACATATAGTTAGGGAAGTATTGAAAGAAGTAACAACATAGGAGTAATTCAAACATCTTTTTGCCATTAGCTGATCTCCTTTTACAGTACCGACCGTCCCATCGGCAGTGGGGAATTTGATACAGTAAAAGAAAGATGAGGCGACCGCCTCAAAGGTTTCCAAAAAGGGACGACCTAGGAACCCATTATAGATGCTGGGCCTATCTATGATTACAAAGCTTAGGTTCCTAGTAATCCTAACCTTGGGATCATAAAAGCATACTAGCTCAACGGAGAGCTTGATCTTACCGTAGGCTTGGACTGTGTTGTCGCCGAACCCTTGGAGCACGGTGTCGAAAGGCTTGATGAATTTGATCAAGTTGCCGAGTTGGTCTAGGGCAGATTTGAATATGATGTTGCAGAAACTCCCATTGTCGACCAACACGCGATCGACCGTCTTCCCAAGGATACAAGCGGAGATCACTAGAGCATCCTCTTTGGGACATTGCACTCCCTCCCTGTACTTGTTGGAAAAGGTGATGAGCGCGTCTTTAGAGATGGTCGGCTCCGGCGGTAACACAACATGGACTCCGGCGAATGCCCTCAGTTCGGCCTTTCGCTTCCTGTTCGACATGGTGGAAACCGGGGAAAGACCCCCGAGGTTCCCACCTCCTGCTTGGAGCATATTGATCCGACCGCCAGAGTTGATCGGTGGGACCGACTCATCAGAGTACTCCGGCTCATGCTCGATTCTGGCGACCGGATTGGGAGGAGTTCTCTCGTGTTGTCGGCGCTCGCGTCCTCCGGTCCTTTCCGTCCTTGGCTCCGGCTTGGTGACCAAGTTGTCCAGTTTGCCTTCCTCAAACAGTCGCCAGAGCTATCTGAGGAGGTCGCGGCATTGGCTAGTGTTGTGGCCGGGACTCTTATGATAGGCACAGAATTTGCTACGGTCTAGGTAACCGTGGTCCCTTATCGGCTTTGGTTTGGAAAGCCACTCGCGACCCTTGATCGCGTTGAAGATGTGGGCCGGAGATAAGTTGAGGTTGTGGAGAAGGTGGACCTCTACATCCTCGAAGGCTTTGAATTCGCCAGGCGGCTTGGCGATCGCCTTTCTGGGCTTGGCGACCGCCTTCTTCTGGACATGGGAAGGTGCTTTTCCTTCTTCGGATGGTCCCTCTTCTAAGCGAAGTGAGAGCATCCTCTGTCTGGCCAGGAAACCGGCGGATTTGCCGCGGAAGATCGAGTAGGTCGGGGGGGATATCTTTTGTGAGGTGTCTGAACATGGGCGAACGTCCGTGGAACCCGCTCATAACTGAGTTGAGAGCGATCTCGTCGCTGACGGGCTCACCAGTGAGGACTATCTCGTCTACCCGGTCGATGTAATCCTCATCTGATTCGTCCTTCCCCTGCCTGATTTTCATCATGCGGTGGGGACCTTTCGGGCGAGCGACCTTGGCGGCGAAGTACGACGTGAAGTCGTTCGCCAGCTTCTCAAATCAATTGATTGAGCGAGATGGTAGTGAGATGTACCACCTGTGGGCGAGATCACCCAGAGTTAACGGGAACATACGATATTTCGTCGCATCTGAAGATCTGCATCCGGTCATGTAGATCCGGAATTTGCTTAAGTGGGTTTCCGGATCCGATCTCCCCTCATATAGAGGTTTTTGTGGGGGATTGATCGTTGATTGGACTGGGGCGAGCTCGATCTGAGTCGCGAGTGGTTCACTTGATCCAATGATCGATCTTCTGGCGCCTGCCCCATTTTCCAAGAGCGCCTTCATCTTGTCGAGCTGGCGTTGCATGGCGGCCATCGTCGTCGCCTGACTGCTTGCTGAGTGGCTCTCAGAGCGTGAACCAAGGCGATCGTGTACTGATCCCCTAGCTCCGTGGTGAATGACAAGCTCCCTGCCGGTGGGTTCCTTTCTTGGACGAGCAGGGGCTTGTTGACCGGCCTGTCTCCTGGGAGTCGGATATGCCGAACTCCTGGTAAAAGATTCGGATACCGATGTCTCCCGGCTGGGGCCTGAGTGCCCGGGTCGCCATGAGGGATCGCTCCCCAGGCGGCTGAAGATGGAATCGTCCCTCCTTACGAGAGCCTTCTCCTGTGGCTCGGGGCTTTCTGTCGATTTCTCAACATAGATCCCTTGAGCTTCCGTTTGCTTGCCCGGCGGACGGTGGACGGAGTGATGGTGGGCGAGCCATTGGCCTTATGTCGTTCCCTGAGGATGGCTATAGCCTCCTCAATCTGTTTCGTGGTCTGGAACTGATCGAGTGAGAGGCTAGAACCGTCCCTCGGGGGCGGGAGTGAGAGCCTAGCGTCGCCACGGTCGCCTTCCGCCGTGGGCTGGGATTCGGTCCGGGCCGGAATGAGATTTCCGGCAGATCTTAGGGTGGCTCTCTTGGAGGTCGTTGCAGATGTCATTTTCTGAAGGTTTTTCTATTGAAGAACAGTGAGTGTTTCTTCAAGTATATGTCCGGAGAACAGTGAGTGTTCTTCGAGACGGTAGGAATAAAAATGAAGGTTTAGAGGGGCCCCCCTTCTAGCGCCAATTGTTGCTACCCAAAATATTATCCGGAGATAGATATTGCTGGAATGATCGAGTAACGAACAAATGCGAGAACACTTCCGTGAGAAAAAAGATAACACAAGATTTGCCGGGGTTGTTAATCCCGGGCTTGAATGCTCTCGCGAGATGTTATTAATAAATATACTGTCGAGTACAAATATTAATGTTAGAATCTACTACAAGGAGTGTAAAGACTTCTAGTTATCTCGGCTTTAGAGCGCTTAGATTGCCGGAAGAACCAGATAGATATATCTGTGAGTTCTTGTTTGGGATATATGATGAATGTGTATGAATATCGCTATGAATGTATTAGTGATTGCCAAAAGAGCCTTTGATTCTCTCTTTGGTATGTATTTTGCACTGAATTCGTAGTAATTTCGCGTCCCCTTTGCTGCTGCCGTGAGCTCTCTATTTATAGGGGACAAGGTAGTTGGGGGACCTCAGGCGATCGCGGGCAACCGCCGTTTTTTATATTATAATAAGGTGGCCGATCGTCCCGTCACGTGGGGCTGTTCCCTTAAAGTCTGGGGCTGCTGATGGCGCCAGCTGTGCGACCCAATGGGAGGCCAACACGCATCCTGGGCAGCTGTCTAGGGAGGACCCACTTTGTACCTTTCGGCGGCTTTGTCGGTAGGTGTGGCAGGTGACAGGCTGGGGTCAAAGATCCTATCTGTCGGTATCCTTTGAAGATCCTCACGTGGGCCACCGCGGCCAAAGATCCCATATGTCCGTATCCTTGCCACTGCCCAAGATTCGGTCTTCGACGACTTTGACGGATGCTGGATCCATATGTGGCATGAGATGATCGCCTTTGGTGCGCTCATTAAAGACGATCGTCAGATATTAGAAGACGATCGCTGGGTACCAAAAGACGGTCGCCGTATTATGCCGAACTCTAGGAGTTTGTCCAGAGTATGTCTTCCATGGTTGGTTTCTCTGATCGTGATGACGATCGCCTATAGATGCGTTTTAATCGCCGCACAACACAGCCCATCCATGCAAGGTTCCTTTTGGCGAAGATCGTTCGCCCTTTTGTTTAAATACGAGGCGAGCGTAGCCGAAGGACCCTCCAAAACAGATCTGTGGACACGCTCGCCCACCCTCAAAGGTTCATCATCTAACGTGGTGGACCCGGACAATGCGACGCGTCCCTCCCCCCGTCACAACATATGCCCTCGAAGGTCCGTCATCTAATATGTCGGTCCCAGGCAGAAAATTGCTAACAAGCCACAGTCGCGAAGTTGATTCATCCGACGACGTCCCGTGCAAGGACTCCTCCAGGCTAAGATCGTCGGCCCCATTGCTGCATTGCGAGGCAAAACGTAGTCTATGGAGGACCCTCACAATTAAGTGAGTCGCAAGAAGTAGACCATCAGACGGAATGTCGCTCACACACAAGACATGGTCGCGGAGGTTGGTTCCATCGAACTTCGCGACCGTGCACGGTTCCTCTAGGTCGAGATGGTCGGCCTTCCTCGAGGAATCTGCAAAATTGAAGATCGCAAGAACTAAACCGAAGATAGCTCCCTAAACGATTTATTTTTGTTCCCTTACTTTCACTAAGTAAACAAAAACAAGGGGGAGAGTGGATCTATACATACGACGATCGGCGTTGTTCAAATATACATACGACGATTGGATTTGTTCGGAGATATACACAACAACCGAATTTGTTCCGAAGCTTACCAGTATGAGTTTAAGTATATCAATTCATTTGGAGCTGCACGCACGACGATCGCTCCTCAAACACTTGTATAAAGTCAAGCACGAATGATTTGGAAAGAAACATACAAACACAAGAAGTCGGGTAAATAAACATTTCTCATTTCATTTCACTGAAGAGATGCACAAGCACGGTCGCCCGAAGGCGAAATACAACAAAAGCTGTAAAATTACAAGTAAAAAGTAAAAGCAAGGAAAAATTCAGGGATCGGGGTTCGCTCCTTCGCCAGCATCAGGCTCTGAACCCCCGTCCTCCGGGGCACACGGATGAACAAGGCTGTCCGGCGATGGGTACCATCTCAAGTCGACCCCGTGATATGCGGAGAGGTCGAGGATCGGCACAAAAAAGGCGGGCTGCAAAGGGTGCTCAAGCACGTAGGCCTTGAAGTTGTCAACCAAGGGGCCGACCTCGAGCCCTCCCTTCTTGGCAGCGCGGATTGCATCAGCATAATCCATGTAATAGGCAAATTTGCTGACGTATTCCACGTTGAGATAGGGATCAGCCTCGGTTGCCTCCAGCTTCTCCCTCAGCCCTGCGATCGTTTGGTTCGCGCCCTGGAGCTCGGCAGCCTTGGCAGCCACCTCTCCCTTTCGACGACGCCAGTTTGCTGGT
Source organism: Orobanche coerulescens (assembly GCA_033398695.1). Lineage (NCBI taxonomy): Eukaryota > Viridiplantae > Streptophyta > Magnoliopsida > Lamiales > Orobanchaceae > Orobanche > Orobanche coerulescens. The sequence continues at coordinate 47,735,184 of CM065807.1, read as the reverse complement.
CAACCGGTCGACAACCGCCTTTAGTTCAGCTGCCTCCTTAGCGCGGCCGCGTGCGACCTTCGGGCTTCCATCATCTGATCCCGTATCCGGTCGGTCGCCGCACGGGCCCTTTCAAGCTCGCCGCTCGCCCTCTTGGCCGCCTCTACGGAATCCTTCTCCATTGCCATGATCCTATCGGCAAACTCGGCATTCTGTTTCCGAGCAGCCTCGAGTTCCGGCTGAAGACGAGCAGTGGAGGGTCGCCCTTATAGTCCTTCACGGCCTGAGCAGCCATCGTCGTCGTCTGAAGGGCTAGGGCAAGGGTCACCTGCATCGCGTCAGTGGATCGCCGGCGTGCGATCGCACCCAGGTCGGTCGTCCAGGCCTTTAGCAGGGTGGCAACAGCCCGGGCAACGTAATGAGGGACATCGCAAGCCTCGCGAGGAGATCTGCTCGCGAGGAAGTCCAGCACCATCGGCGAGAAATTCGGGTCGGAGCGACGGACCCTGCACCAAGAAACAAAAGAGTAATTATATTTCCAACAAGGAAATATCATAACCCAGCAAAGCAACCAAGCTCACCTTTCGACCTTCTCTGGGTCGCGGTCGAAGAACGGCCTCCCGCGCGGGGTCTCGGCATCGGCGGTCGCCATGGGCTGCAGAAAAGCCGATGAGGGCGTGGATCCCTCCACCAGGGGAACCGCGGAGAGCGGAGGTGCGGCGATCGGATTCTCTTCAACAGTGGTGGAGGCCGAAGGCTCCTCCGCCCTCCGTCTCTTACGGTTCAGCTGAAGTCCCTCCTCCCGAGTTTCTTGTTCCTCTGCGACCGGCTCCAGGTGAGGCCTCGCCTCCGGGATAGTTCGGAGCGTCGTAGGGGGAGCGCGACTCGTCTTCTTCCCTTGGCGCAGGTGACTCATGATTCCGGGGTTCGACATAGCAACCTCTGTCGGGGGCTCTAGGAAGCGAGGGAAGTGGATTTCTGCAAAGAAAGCGATCGACAAAAGTTAGTCACCCTCCTCAATCAAGACGATCGTCAGGCAAAGGAAGATCGTAAAAATTCGTACTTGGAACCCTTAAGTGGCGAGGAAAACGAAATAGCCTAGCGGCCAACCAATAGGTTTCGTTGTTGATCCGGCAAGCGTCGATATGAGAATCCGAAAGACTGCGTATCCGCTCCCAAACGATCGTGAAATCAAAGGCTAGCTCGCCCGCCGCCGGAACAAGGACACCTGCAAAAAGAAAGCCAAATTAGATCAGTTCAGAATTTATCCGAACAAATGGAGAGTCAAAACCCTTACTCGGACTCCTTTCCCGGAAGCCGGTGGGGATATCCAACTCGACGGTCGGATTGTCACTCGCGGCCAATTTCCACGCACCGCCGACCTAGAACCACTTCGTCAGGTCGCCCCGGACCATGTTCGGCACCCCAAAAATCACCCGGCCTGAGCGACCTTAAATGTGGTAGCCGCCAACTGAACCCTTCTGAGCCGTCAGCTTGAAGAGATAGTTCATCTCCAGTGCCGAAGGAAGACGGAACAGCCGGTGACCGCCAAATAGAGTAAAGGTGTTAACGATCTGCAACCAGGCGTTCGGCGTCAGTTGAAGCGGCGCCACATTCCAGGCAGTCAGCAAATATGACACGGCGAACGGCAGTGGGAACCGCAGTCCGGCCCCCATGGTCGCCTCATTAATGGCGACCACACCCTCAGGAGGTTGGTCGGCACGTTCATTCTCGACGGGCACATAAACGGAAATGTCAGAGGGGACATGGAACTCCGCCCTCCAACAAGCCAAATCCTTCCTGGTCGCCGAGATTTTAATCTGGCCAAGGGACCACGGGGAGCGGCACGCGGCCCGGAACAGCGTCTGCCTTTCGGGTTCATGGGGATGGGCGACCGAATACTCGCGGAAGTCAAACTTGGGATTCGGGACGGCCAGTTTCTCCATGAGTTCGGCAAAGTCTAAAAAGGCTTTGCCAAACGCACTGTTTTGCTCCTAGTAAGCCTTCACTGCCGCCTCCTCTTCGGCCGGCGAGCGCTTACGCTCCGCCTCCGCCGACCTGGCCGCATCAGCCTTATTAAAAAAGTTCTTCAACCTCCGTGGGTTCAATCCCGGTGCGAATAGCCTCGACGGCCGTCTCCACATGGAACTCCACGGAGATTTCATCCCGAGCGGTCGAAGTCCCGGTGGCGAAGGTGCTACCCATCTCATACACCATTGGTTTTCCTCCGGACATCTTCGGAAAAAGAAAGGGAAAGATAGAAAAGGCTTTTTTCTTACCTAAAAAGTCTAGTCGGACGATGCTCGGCAACGGAAAAAGCTTCAGAGGAATTTGACAACCTTTCTTCTCATGCAAAGTGCAAATGGGTTATAAACCAGAAACCCTAACCCCTTTTATAGGCGAGAGAAGGGTCTTCTGGGCAAATAAACAAAGTTTCGGGGGCCGAAGCGCAAGGGTCGGGAAAGTCCGCGTTTAATGATGACCTCGAATCCCGCGTGCGTGTCGTTTCGAGGGCACGCTTGAAGTTAAGTCTGACAAAACCGTAGGACTCCCCCAACATGAACGCAACACGTGTCCCAGTGACGTTTCAAGACAGCTTTCACTTCCCGCTCTTTTCATCGACCGAGTAGGTCGTCCAAATTCAAAATCAAAGTCCGCTCGAGTGATGATCGTCTGTTCCATAAAGTGATGAGTCACTCGTCTAATTCAAGTGATCGCCAGTAGAATCACCTCACACCACGCCTTTAATATCGGAGCGAGCTGGCGGGCAATTGTTGTACGGAGATTAATACGCCTCAGCGGCGATCGGCACAAGGACCGAGCGACCAAAGTCAGCCCCAAATAATCCAAGGCAGATTTACCAGACGAAGATTCCAGATAGAGATAAAGTACCGAGCGATCGACGTCCAGGGCGATCGTCTCTTGGCACCTAGCGATCGACCCTACTGCCCGACCAGGGACGATCGTCTTATGCCACGTGTAAAGCCAAACATCCGTCAAAGTCTATGAAGACCGAGTCTCGGGATGAAGACCCACGTGCAGATCCGCAAATGGCGCCGTAGGAAAAGGCTTTTTTGACTCTAGCCCTTCACCAGCTGTGGGTGACATGGACAGCCTCTCACCTACCGACAGACCCGCCGAAAGGTCCTAGGTGGGACCTTCCAAGACTGCGACGTGACGCACGTGTTGGCGTCTCATTGGTTCGCACATCTGGCTGCCAGCAGCAGCTACGGACTTTAAGGAACAGGCCCACATGCTGAGACGATCGCCCGTTTAATTTAATGCAGGATAGGCGATCGCCTGTTAGGGACTAAGACATCCCAACAACCTCCGCCTCTATAAATAGGAGACCTCCAGCATTTGGAAAGGACACGGTCAAACACAGAATTCCACAGCGAAAACATAGAATTCGACAGTGAACAATACAGAGAACACTTTATCTTTGTAACAAGAACTCACAGAGCTTTAACTCTGGTTCTTCCGGCAATCATCAAGCACTCAAGAGCTAGATAACTAGGGTCATTACACTCATTGTAATTGTACTCTAACATTAATATTTGTACTCCAAAGCAGTATTTCTATTAATAATATCTCACGAGAGCATTAAAGCCCGGGACTAACAACCCCGACAAATCTTGTGTTATTTTTCATTCCATCGGACGTGCTCTTGCATTTTGTTTGTTACTCACCTGTAGCCATATCCAGCAAATTATTCCGAATAATATTTTGGGTAACAACAAGTTGAGGACACTAAATAATTCTAAAAGATCTTGAAAAGTGGATCGTAAGTTCTAAAGGGTTTTACTTTGTAAAACTAAACAAGACGTATAAAAGGTTTTCAAAATCTATTATTTTGTATTTTCAAGTTAACCAAAGTGTTTTGAGCTTAGGAAACTTGAAACGCTCTCGGGATTTTAAAAGAGTATTTTTGATGATGGGCTTGTCTATTATTATCATAAAGTGTAATTCGTGGTGTTTGTTTGATGGTTCGTGCTATTATTGTTTTGTCTACTATTGCTTGTTTAATTGACACTATAGAATATATTCGGTATATTTGTTTAAACTTGCACTATTAAATTTCAGTTGCTAACTCATTCGGCGTGAACATGTCTTATATGTTCAGATTATATGATGCAGATGAGCAATACATGATTGATATGAGTATGACGAGTTGCATCGATATTTGAGCATTGCGAGTATTATAATTTCTATATTTGTCACTTGTCAAGTGTAAACATTTTAGTACTCGATATTAAGTGAAAATTTTTGTAGATGTTTGAATCGCGTACATGTTCATTGATAGTTTTCAGGGTTTGTAAAATTTCGAGAATTATGTATATGAATCGTGTTTTGTTGACCTTTTTGGTCGGTGTAAAGTTAATGTATATGGCCGTAACTTTTAATAATAGGGCCGTATAATTCCAAGAATTTTGCTAACAGTGATTCTTTATTTTTCGTCAAAATTTCTGGGTATTACAAATGTGAACCATGGGATGAGTCGTATTCAATGTTGGCGAAGACCAAGGTGTTTTCGGGTTGTATGCTGCAATGCGCGACTTACGTAGATGAGGTGTACAACGTCACTTGATGCACGAGCAAGGTGCGGCTCTTAACGGGGAGTGTATGCTAGTGCAATGGCATGTACAAGGGGCGGCACAAAAAGAAAGTGAACACTGGTGCACAGTACGTGTCTATGAGCAGCTTCTGGCGGTCTACAAGATGGAGGTTACTTGTGCGTGTATTGAGTCACGCATACCAAGTGCTTGAAAGACTCTTCTTTTGTGTAAAAAAAAAAGATGTAAAATTATTTTACTTTTGAAACACTGGTATCAGAATCATGGATAATCCATTCTGGGCGGGTCTGACGAGGCCTCTGAGATTTTGGGGAGATTCCCGGGTTGCGGATCATCATTGAGATTGTTGTACATTTGATTGATATTTTGGATTGAGGACTCTAATATCTTTTCGAGATGTTAATGATATTTTAGTCGATGACCCTAATGACCTTTTTGAGAGATGAATGATATTTTGGGTTGAGGACCCTAAATAATTCTAAAAGATCTTAAAAAAGTGGATCGTGAATCCTAAAAGTTTTTTACTTTGTATAAATCACTGAGACCTGTAAAATATTTTCAAAATTTATTAGTTTGTATTTTCAAGTTAATTAAAGTATTTTGAGCCGTTTTGGGAAACTTGAAAACCTCTACGGATTTTAAAAGAGTATTTTTGATGACAGGCTTGTCTATTGTTATCAGGAAGTGTAATTCTTGATGTTTGTTTTGATGATGAATATATATCATGGTGTTCCTGCTAGTATTGTTCCGTTGTTGCTTGTTTAATTGATATTATGGAGTATATTTGGTATATTCATTTAAATATTTTAGTACTTGAGTACTATTAAATATTTTTGTCAATATTTGAGTCGTGTACAGGTTCATCTATAGTTTTCAGGATTTGCAAAATCTCAAACGTTATGTATATGAATCATGTTTTGTTGACCTACGTTGGTCGGTTTATAGTTGTTGTGTGTTGTATTTAGCATGATAAATTCTTATGGAAGGATATACGATGTTGTAATATGCCTCAAGAGTCTTGAGGGTGTTACAATGATAAAGAACTAATTTTGAGTCTAGAGATTAAGGGAATTCATTTCAATTAACATGCATGGCATATGATTATTCTTTTATTTTTCTTAATTGGACTGAACTACGTATATGATTGATTGATTGACCATTTTTTTGATTATTAATAAAAGAGGTCGTTTTTTAAAAAAAAAATTAAAAAACCCACTTAAAACTCCAAATAACACCAGCCTCGTTAAAATGGTCATCAATTAAAAATATTAAAGTTTTAAACCATATTTTAATGCTAATACCATCTTACCTTATAGACCAAGTATATGTTGGGAAAAATACCGACTAACGTTACGTCACAATGAATAAAGCAGAACCTCGTTTGACAAATTCCCACTCTTCAATCGTAACTTTGTAGTTACCGATGAGTAGAGCAACAATTACAACTCGATAAAATTAATACAAATGATATCCGAAAAACAATAAACACGAGACACAAATTTTAGCGTGGAAAACCCCTCAAGACGAGAGTAAAAACCACGGGACCGAAGCCGCTTAAAATCCACTATCACCAATACACACAAATACACAATCGTCCCTAATACAAACTAGGGGTATACACCAATCGTCAAATACTTGGTAATAAATGTTCTTCAAGTATTTGGAATCAATAACAACAACAAGATCGAGAAAGAAAACAACCGTAAATGGCTTACACAAAGAGCTAATGAAATACCCGTACTTCCGGACTCAAAAACTCGATCTACACCGGTGAAAAGATTTGCCCAATAGCTACCAAGTTCTTGTCAAAATATCACGACGATCCGACCGATAAATCTCCGGGATTAAATATATTTCTCTCTCTATATCTCTCTCTCTTGTTCTTGAAGTGTAGGTGATGAAGTGTGTAAAGTCCCGTCTGAAAATCTGCATAAAAAGATACACTTTTGTAGGTTTGACTCGTGTGCCGTGGCCCGGCCCAAGTGTGCCGCGGCACAGAGCACAAAAGCGCCCAGTACTCGGCGGGGGCGCGGCCGGCGAAGGGCGCGGCCCAGAGTACAGGCCACTTTGGCCTTGTGAAGCGAAATGCCTGGGCCGCGGCTCGGTAGGGATGTTCCGCGGCCCCAAACGGCTCGGCAGGGGTGCTCGGCGGGGGTGCTCGGCAGAGGCCGCTCACTAAGGGCTTGGCAGGTGCGCTCGCCGGGGCGCTGGGCGGGGTGATCGGCAAGGGCCGCTCGGCAGGGACTCGGCAGAGGCACTCGGCAGGGTGCTCGGCAAGGCGCTCGGCGGGCGCTCGGCAGGGCGATCGACAGGAGCCGCTCGGCCATATCGAAGGACGCTCAGTAGGGGCTCGGCAGGCGATCGGCAGGAACCGCTCGGCCATATCGAAGGGCACTCGGCAGTGTCTCGGCAAGGCGATAGGTAGGCTGCTCGGCAGGAGATCGGCGGGCTGCTCGGCAGGGCGATCGACAGGCTGCTTGGCAGGGCGATCGACAGGCTGCTCGGCAGGGCGATCGGCAGCTGCTCGGCAGGGCTGTGCAAGGTGAGAAAATGACTATATTTTGGAAATTACTCCTACAAATCTCCCTCTTTCCTGAATATAGGAAGAGTTCGCCATCCCGACGATCGAACAACACACTTTCACCTTCTCTCTACTCAACGCCTTGGTTAATATATCGGAACCATTATCATCGGTATGAACTTTATCAAGTTCAAACAAACCATCCTCCAAAGCATCTCGGATCCAATGATACCTCACATCGATATGTTTAGTTCTCTTGTGAAAAGTCGTATTCTTAGCCAAATGAATCGCACTTTGACTATCACAAAGAACTACGTAACGTCATTGTCGGAAGCCTAGCTCTCGTAAAAACATTTTCAACCATAAGAGCTCTTTGCTCGCTTCCACCGCTGTAATATATTCGGCCTCCGTTGTAGACAAGGCAACGCACTTTTGCAATCTTGATTGCCATGACACGGCTCCCCCTGCGAACGTCATCAAATAACTGGAAGTGGATTTTCGGTTATCTTCATTACCGGCCATATCCGAATCGGAATATCCAACAAGCATTGCTTTCCCATTTCCAAACGTAATCCCCACTTTGGAAGTACCTCGCAAATATCTAAATATCCATTTTACGGCTTCCCAATGCTTCTTAGACGGATTCGATAGAAACCGGCTCACCACTCCCACTGTAATACCCGTACTTTTTATTGACTGTTTCACCTTACCGTTCTTCCTGTTTTGTCGCTTTGTAGACTCTTTGTGATGGTGTCGGTGTTGATCTAGAGTTTCATGCCTTTTTTGGATCATGATCGTGCCGTTTAGACCTTTCGGAAGTGTTCTGGGTCAGGGAGGTAGCGCACGCTAGGCCTATGCTAACACACGCTAATTCTGTGTGAGTAGCGCACGCTAGTTTTGAGCCTTAGCGCGCGCTAACTGATTGAGTCGGCAGAGGCAGTGAGGTTTCAGACTTTCTGGAGTAGCAGGCATCGCACGCTAGGCAACGACTAGCGTACGCTATATGTGTTGCGTAGCGCACGCCAGCGGACTGAGGCAGTGAACTGAGATTTTGGCAGGACACCAGTTAACGCACGCTAAGGATGTGGAGTAGCGCGCGCTAACGTCTGCAGACAGTAGCCACTGGACTACCGGGTGACCCGTTAGCGCACGCTAATTTCGAAGCGTAGCGTGCGCTAGACTGGGACAGTATATAAGGGACAGTCAACCCCTGCACTTGTCATTTCACATCATTTCCATTTTTCCGATAGGAAGAGCTCGGGAGAGGCGATTTGGGGCGATTTGAGGTGGTTCTTCTTCAGATATCATCATCTTGGGTTGGTTAACAAGGATTATACAACATCTAATACATTCCTATCCTCCAAATCAAGGTAAAAATCCTTAGAACCCTATTTTTGGGAATTTTGGGGTTTTTCTTAGATTCGTTCGATTTATCCGGTTTGAGGCTTGAAAATATTGAGATTATGATACATCTACCCTGCATACATGCTTTCCCTACGATTTTACGGATGGGTTTGTGCCGTGTTCGGACTTGTAAGGGTTTGGGTGATTTTCCAAACTCCAGTTGTTTACCCTTGTATTTTCGTGAATCGTAAATGGGTTTCGGGAGTTTCTACGTGAATTATGAGTATGGATTATTGATTATCATATCCCTTACGAATCGTTTAGGTGCCGGAAGCGCGTTCTTGGACCTACCGAACTCATACTCCTTTCTGTTCAATTTCTTGATGTCTCAAAGGCAAGTATATAATTATGATTGTACGTTCTCGACTTTGAAAGTAAGGAATATTAATGGCATGATTATTTATATCCACTCTGGGGCGGGACGACGGGTCCCCTGAGGGTTTCGTAGCCTCTGGTGCGATTCCACGGATGATATGAACGAACCACTCTGGGGCGGGCCGACGGGTCCCCTGAGGGTTCCGTAGCCTCTGGTGCAGTTCCACGGTATTCATATATGTATTGATGTGATGCTATGAGATTTAGTTATTCTAGAATACTAGTCTTGAATTGATGAATTGACGGTTACATTTACTTTATTGTCGAGGAGTATTGTGTTTCATACTTGATATACTTGCACTAGCTATTCGACGGATAACCCCTTTATGGGGGAAATACTTTTTATGTATTTCAGGTTCCAGAAGAGCGGATAGGCAGGTATCGTGTCGGCATGAAGATGATGGGCAAGCGTGATACTGTGTTTTATCTCCGATTATGTTTTGTGTTCCTCCATTCAGTGTCATTGTACTGGAATGGGTATTGAATACTCGAGTATTGTTCGTTTTCAGTCTACCTTGATGTTTCGGCCTGTGTTGCCGAGGTTTTGGATTTTTGCACTGTGATGTATTTGGATACATTGGACATGGTTTGAATACCCTTTGTACCGTCTTTCATTTCATTGTATTTGGACCTTCTCGGTCAAGTTTTATAGTTCCGCGTATGATTAGACTTGTGGGTCCCTCGGTGGGGTTCACGGCACTGTAATATACCCTGAATAACTTGGGGGTGTTACAGAATATGGTATCGGAGCTTAGGTCTATGGATACCTAGGCTATCGGTCTTTTGGGTCGATTGAGTCATTGTTTGTCTATAGTATCACTACTTTGCCATCATCACAGTGCGACCGATACTTATAAGTCCTCTCACTCTTCTTGTATTTTTCTTAATCGTATCGTTTTTAGCTTGGTATTCTTGGGAATCGGTCACTTCGAGAATGTGAAATTTGGTTTATACTTACGCACATGTGTGCCCTTCAGAATGTTGGCTGACAGGAGACAGAGTCGTGGCCATGGTCACGGGCGTGAACTCTTCCTTGAGACTTTGTTTGGGAGTCGCATGCTAGTATCACGGGAGATCATCGACTTCACGCACCTGTAAGTATACTGTCTTGGTTATTCGCTTGTGGTGACCGACGATTGCCCTTGTGATGAGTTTGGATATTTTGGTTGATTTGTTGCTGTGACGGGATTGCAAGTTTCGAGGACGAAACTTATGTATTTGGATATCCCGACTTTTAGTGCGTAATATCCGGATTTTAGTGTTAATTTTTCGCGTTATTTTATCTGAGATATACTGGATAGATTGGTGTCTATACAGTATGGATAAAATAATTGAAAGACTAAGACGGATGTATTAGTATAATTGTCGTAGTTGGTCGACAATTACATTCGAAGATATTGTGTATCATGTTATCGTACTTTTGATATTGGGTATATCATATGAGAATATTATCAAGCTGTATATATGTATTCAGTGTGTCGTGTATATACATCTAGTATATCAAGACGACGGACAAGAATAGCGGAAAACGGCTAAGTATAGCTACGTTAGCGTACGCTACAAGGTATGCCTAGCGCGCGCTAAGATATATACTTAGTGTACGCTACGGTGCATACTTAGCGCACGCTAAGAGGTTTGAGTTACATACGCTAAGGAGGACCCCTAACATACGTAAGGTATTCTGTATAAGGCCCGGAAGGTGGCCGACAGGTAGGCCCAGACTGTAATATCCGCAATTTGGATTTCCAATAATTTTATTTTTTTGGCGGAAGTCCATCTTAGCGACTCTATTGTTACCATTTCGTCATTCCGAGAATGATTAATTCTACACTTTTTGTCATCCGAGTTCGTCTCGGTGTCGTTCTGTTTAGTTCCGTGTTCTTAAGCGATTTTCCACGTATGAGTTCGACTTTGTAAAATCACCATTAATTTTTGGACACTCCAAAAATTCTGAATCTTTTCAATATTATAGAGCATCTAGTTAGCTTTCCAATGGTTCAAACGGTGAGTCAATCGGAGTACGTACGGGTGAGTTATGGTCGAAATAGCTAAGACACACACATTTTCCAGTTTTGGCCGAGAAGCCTGTACCGGGGGCCGCGGCACGCTGCCGAGTCACTGTGCACATTTTCTAGCCCTGTGCCGCGGCACACTCGGCCGGGCCGCGGCACACTGCCGAGCACTGTGGGCATATTTTGGCCCTGTGCCGCGGCACACTCGGCCGGGCCGCGGCACACAGTGCAGTCTGCACTATAACTTCGTTTTTTGAGAAGAAAAACTCATTTCTTCATCCTACATCCGAGAGAGAGGGTTTGTGGGAGAAATTTTCATCATCAATCACTTGAATACTCGATTTTTCATCATTTTCTTTCAGTTGTGAAGCTCAGATCGTCGATCTAACGCGTATTCATCGAATCAAAGTGTTTGGATCTTCAAAGGTAATATTCTCAAACCTCTTCGATTTCGATTTGTATTGAGATATGATGTTTTGGACGTTATAATCATGTTGTATGAAGTGATATACATATGATTATGAGTATGTATGAATATTCATTGGATTATTGAAAGGTTATTCAAGAACACTTTGAATATTGAGTTGGATTTGGGGTTTTCGATTAATTATTGTTGAAATCACGAATTTGGATATTCATATTAGATTATTGATCGTATTGAAGATGTTTTGTTGGTTTGAAACACTTCTTGGGGATTTTATATTAGTATTATTGAGGTTTGGTTGTAAACAATCGAAGTTTGGCCTCAACGTGTTCGATATAATGCCCCAATGAACTTGGTTTAGTCGTATCGACGTTTTGAGTTAGTTATATTCGTGTTTGATTCGTATGGTGAACAGATTGTTGGTAATTGTGTTATTCAAGGTTGTTCGAGCAACCGGTAGTTTCCTTAGGACGTTGTTCGAGAGAGATCGTATCATCACCGGTGTTAAGGTAAGTTAATTCTTACTCAGTTAAAGGGATATTCATTCCTTTCGTTGTTGTTCATTCATAATCATAATTCATTCATATTGTATTAACCGTATCGAGACTTGTCATTGTCAATTAATCACTTCAGTCACGAGGAACGACGGTTCCAATCACTTCATTGAGCTATTATTCATTTCACTATCATTTCATCTCGGTGAGTCATTATTGATTTCGATGTCACTTTTGTTATCTCGTGACATTCCGGGTCATACTGGCGTGCCGGTTGGTATGTGTAGGATTTTCATGTCGGGCACATATTAAGTCGTGTGTTGGTTGTTGGCCTCACATTGGACTGTGCACACGAGAAGATCACTTCGTGAGACTGATTAGGCACAAGACCACATGTGTATTCGATCGATACTCGATGGTGACTTGTGCACGGACACATTTCCATCCCGGGCGTAGTGTGGCGCCACCCTTTGAGCCGTACCGTTAATTGATTCATATAGCATGTTTGATTGCGTATGTTTTCAACAAGATTGGGTTATGATCTAACCGATTCATTTTTGATCGAACTTGTGGTTTATACAGCATATATATGATTGTGTTTATTCAACTCTTGAGGATTGTTGTTCTGTGTAACTGACCCCGTTGGGGGGTTTTGTTTTTCAGGTCATGGCAAGGCAAAAGCACGGGAATAGAACCTTGACGGCAAGGAGTCCCAGTGATACTAGTAGGGGGCCCCAGTCCTTTTCATTCACTCGTGTTTTCTTTATTTTATTTCCGCTGCAGACTTCCATTTGAATACTCATTTTATTCAGTGTCGTATGTTTTATCTTCATATAAAATATACATGTATTCTGTATTATCTTGGGTGTGTTGTATGAAACTCCTCATCGGAGTAATTAATGATGTAATGTGGTTCGGTACTACATTTACCCTGTGTATTTCATTCATTTTCACTCGCCTGGTGGGTCCCAGTCGGGGGTCCACGGCACTGTAATATCCGCCTAGTTTGGGGTGTTACACAGACTGTTTATTATCGGCGATTAACGCACGCTAATGCATGTTGGTAGCGCACGCTAATTTCAGATCGTCAACAGGGAATCTTGGCTTTATTGGTTGCTTTCGGCGTGTAGGACCCGGGCATCTTCGGGGAAGGTACAGGTTGTCGGGTCAACGACGATTAGCGCGTGCTAAGGTTGAGGAATAGCGCACGCTACTGAGCATTTCACTATAGCAAGTCAACGCCTGTTTGCGTACACTAACGCATGGGCATTACGTACGTTAGATGAATTTCGAAGCAATGCAGTAGCTTCTGTATTACCCGATAGCGCACGCTATCAAGGAAGGATAGTGCACGCTAGTTCGGTAGTGCACGCTAAATATAAGGTCTAGTGCGCGCTAGTGATGTGTTTTATAAAGAGGATAGACGAGTGCTGAGAGGGATTTTATCCATTCTCCTTCCTTCAGTTGATAGAGAGAGCCTTGGGAGATACTTGAAGTTCCTAAACATTGAGAGATGATCCTCTTAAACAAGATTAAGATGGAAAGCTCGAATTTAAGTATTGTTCTTGAAGTTTTTGATGATTCTTGGAATGGAGTCAATTGTTCTTTTTCGTGGTTCGTCCATACAAGGTAATCCTCGTATTCCTTTGATAGTGGTTCGTTTTTAAAGGATTACTACTTGGGAGGGAGCATGTTGGGATCTTCATGTGATAATGTTATATGAGATTTATTGGAATTGTAATAAGAGATTTCGGATGTTGATATGATTATTGACATCTTCTTCATATGATGATAATGGTTTTATTGCGATTCCTGAGGTTATATGAATGGCATGATGTAGAAAATGGTAACATGGAGATATATACCTCGGATATGTTGTTCTGAACGTGATTTCGGATATTTCATATTCTTGAAGAACTCTTGAATTATACGAAGTGATGAAAATTTATAAGAAGTGTTGATGTTTTGAATATGAATATGGAATATTCATATCTAGAGCTAAATTATGTGTTTGAAATAATATTCGTATGGGAATACGAATGTGATTATGAGTTTGATGAGACTATTATTCATCTCTGAGTTTGGAAGCCCATACGTAGGGAGCAAATATTCAAGTCGAATGATTGGATTGTTTGATAACCTTTTTAATATGATTATCTATTTTTTTGAACCAGTCGGATGGTTCGAATTAATGACGGTCATAGGTAAATTTTAACAATGGATTTACGAGAAGGGAACCTTGCCAATTTGTATTAAAGAATTGAGTTTGGAATTGATAACATTTAGACCCTTATTATTGGTCCGAATTGGTTGCTGATATGATCATCGGATTTCGGCTCGTATTGTGGACATGGATTCGTGAGGGTCTGAGTTGGATAGTTCAGACTGTGGTTAATCGAGATATTGTTGAACCGATGAGTTTGTGGCCTGGTTGTATTGATATTGATCGTCATCGAACCTGTTGATTATTAATCCTTCGTTTTACAATAAGATATGATGTTTGATCGTGGATTATGACTGTTGTGTTGCGGTTGAGGTTGAAGAGTTCGTAGATTACCTTGGTCAGGACTGAGGAACTCGTAGACAAAATCAACTCAATTGGTAACAGCTCGTTGTATTGATATCGAGGCAAGTTTTATACTTGTACTAATCAATGAGATTAATGTTATCATGTAGGTGTACGAATGTGTGTATCATTTCGAGACTTGGTCTCTTTATGATTTTGTTGATATCAGGGGATCGTTTGATACGACACCCGTCGGCAAATTATGCCAAATGTTATTGCTGTTCGTAAACGGCCGGTCCAAGGCATTGCGATACTTGTTGGTAAAGATGCTGTTGATAGCCGGTTCGCGGTATCGACGTGTCGATTGTTATTGTGATTGATGTTCCATTGAGATATTGTGGTGATCATCGTTATTGATATCGGTGTCTTTCTATTGATATTGTATTGGCCGATTGAAGGCATTGATGTATTCGATTATCATCTTCGTTATTGGTAACTGATTAAAGGTGTCGAGACATCCGTTGTATCGTTGTTATCGATTGACCATTCTAAGGTAATCGGTATATTGAATTGGGACTGTCGAGGACATTTCCCATCCGTTGTATCGTTGTTATCGATTTGTCGTTCTAAGGTAATCGAAGTATTGAATTGGGACTGTCGAAGATAGTTCCCATCCGTTGAGTCATTATCGATTTGACGTTCTAAGACAATCGAGGTATTGGATTGGGATCGCCGAGGACGGTGCCCATCCGTGAGTTATTATTGTCGTGTTGGCCGACTCAAGGCAGCACACTATCATTCTTGTGAACTCGGTAATTTTGTGATCGTTGAAGGTTGAAGATTTCCAGATTGTTGTTCGTGTTAATCGATCCCTAGGGATTGTGATCCCAGGATGATCGTGTTGGATATTGTTGGTCGTGTCGATCTTTCATTATTCATGTATCATCGTTCACTTTGGTGAGTCGTATGATCCGTATTGGATGTGTTATCCTTTAAATTTTGTTGTCATGTTGCATCGTGACATATCTGGAATCATATCTGCGTGCCGATTGGTTATGTGTAGAATTTTAGCCAGACACGGTGGTCATGTAAGGATGTTTCCGCATTGGACCGCGCACACGGGACGTAGTCCGTGAAGCTAATTAGGTACATTGTCCCACGTATATTCTGGATTCCATATACGGAGTGGACATGTGCACGGACATATTTCCGGATCGGGCGTACTGTGATGTCCCTCTTGAGCCTTATTGTTGTGGTCGTTCATAGTCCATGTTGTATCGGATATGTTTGACTGTTTGTGACTGGTTGTTCATACGCTCGAGGGGTTTGTTCGATAGTCGGGGTTATTTCTTTGAGATCCATTATTGTTGATCGTTTAGAGCTACCTTGTTGATGGTACTCTGGGTCGTTGTTGTTTCCTTATTGATCGTGTTGGAGGGTATCATGTTGATGGTATTCTCGATTATTGTGGATCTTTCGCCGATAGCATTGGAGTTTATCATGTCGATGATATTCTCGGTTGATTTATGGGTTGATCATTGTTATTGACAGTGTGAGCGTTCGGATTGTACGTCAGTGTTCCGGGACTTGTTGTCATTATTTTGTGTGTTATTGGTTTTTGTCCCTATTGAGCTTTATCGGTACAATACGACGGCCAAGATTTGGCACAGATAGTTCATGCTACACTTATGAGTTATGATAATGTTTTGAGAATCCTTAGTATTGTTGAATGCAGTACAGAAAATTGTAGTTGAGTTCTTTTCGTAATTTGAGATGCCCTTCAACATATCAATCGTATGCCGATACTCGTCGTCGACCTTTGGAATTCAATTTTGGAGACCATGTCCTACTCCAGGGTTGGAGACTTAGCTTATCGCTTGTCGTTGCCCCCTGTGTTGGGTCTTGTTCATAACGTTTGTCATGTCCCTCGGTTGAGAAGGCATATGCCGGATCCAAGTCATGTTTTTGACTATAGTGAGATTTACGTAACCAAGGACGTTACCTATCCGGAGAAACCAGCGAAGCTTCTTGAACGTCGTGAGAAGCAGCCTTGGCACCAAACCATCCCGTTGGTTTTAGTGCAATGGTCGATACATGGAGTCGAGGAGGCGAATTGGGAAACGGAAGAGAATATGCGATCAGAGTACCCCGAACTTTTTATTTCTTAAGTTTCGGGACGAAACTTCTTTTTAGAAGGGGATAATGTAATACCCGTACTTTTTATTGACTGTTGACCTTACCGTTCTTCCTGTTTTGTCGCTCTATAGACTCTTTGTGATGGCGTCGGCGTTGATCTAGAGTTTCATTCCTTGTTTGGATCATGATCGTGTCGTTTAGATCTTTCGGAAGTGTTCTGGGTCAGGGAGGTAGCGCACGCTAGGCCTATGCTAATGCACGCTAATTCTGTGTGAGTAGCGCACGCTAGTTTTGAGCCTTAGCGCGCGCTAACGGATTGAGTCGGCAGAGGCAGTGAGGTTTCATACTTTCTGGAGTAGCAGGCATCGCACGCTAGGCAACGGCTAGCATACGCTATATGTGTTGCGTAGCGCACGCTAGTGCTCAGTGTTAACGCACGCTAGCGGACTGAGGCAGTGAACTGAGATTTTGGCAGGATACCAGTTAGCGCACGCTAAGGATGTGGAGTAGCACGCGCTAACGTCTGCAGACAGTAGCCACTGGACTACCGGGTGACCCGTTAGCGCACGCTAATTTCGAGGCGTAGCATGCGCTAGACTGGGACAGTATATAAGAGGACAGTCAACCCCTGCACTTGTCATTTCACATCATTTCCATTTTTCCGATCGGGAGAGCTCGGGAGAGGCGATTTGGGGCGATTTGAGGTGGTTCTTCTTCAGATATCATCATCTTGGGTTGGATAACAAGGATTATACAACATCTAATACATTCCTATCCTCCAAATCAAGGTAAAAATCCTTAGAACCCTATTTTTGGGAATTTTGGGGTTTTTCTTAGATTCGTTCGATTTATCCGGTTTGAGGCTTGAAAATATTGAGATTATGATATATTTATCCTGCATACATGCTTTCCCTACTATTTTACGGATGGGTTTGTGCCGTGTTCGGACTTGTAAGGGTTTGGGTGATTTTCCAAACTCCAGTTGTTTACCCTTGTATTTTCGTGAATCGTAAATGGGTTTCGGGAGTTTCTACGTGAATTATGAGTATGGATTATTGATTATCATATCCCTTACGAATCGTTTAGGTGCCGGAAGTGCGTTCTTGGACCTACCGAACTCATACTCCTTTCCGTTCAATTTCTCGATGTCTCAAAGGCAAGTATATAATTATGATTGTACGTTCTCGACTTTGAAAGTAAGGAATATTAATGGCATGATTATTTATATCCACTCTGGGGCAGTACGACGGGTCCCCTGAGGGTTTCTTAGCCTCTGGTGCGATTCCACGGATGATATGAACGAACCACTCTGGGGCGGGCCGACGGGTCCCCTGAGGGTTCCGTAGCCTCTGGTGCGGTTCCACGGTATTCATATATGTATTGATGTGATTCTATGAGATTTAGTTATTCCGGAATATTAGTCTTGAATTGATGAATTGACGGTTACATTTACTTTATTGTCGAGGAGTATTGTGTTTCATACTTGATATACTTGCACTAGCTATTCGACGGCTAACCCCTTTATGGGAGAAATACTTTTTATGTATTTCAGGTTCCAGGAGAGCGGATAGGCAGGTATCGTGTCGGCATGAAGATGATGGGCAAGCGTGATACTGTGTTTTATCTCCGGTTATGTTTTGTGTTCCTCCATTCAGTGTCATTGTACTGGAATGGGTATTGAATACTCGAGTATTGTTCGTTTTTAGTCTACCTTGATGTTTCGGCCTGTGTTGCCGAGGTTTTGGATTTTTGTACTGTGATGTATTTGGATATATTGGACATGGTTTGAATACCCTTTGTACCGTCTTTCATTTCATTATATTTGGACCTTCTCGGTCAAGTTTTATAGTTCCGCGTATGATTAGCCTTGTGGGTCCCTCGGTGGGGTTCACGGCGCTGTAATATACCCTGAATAACTTGGGGGTGTTACACCCACGGCATGAGCAATGTCGGGCCTAGTACATACCATAGCATAGATCAAACTCCCGACCGCCGAGGCATATGGAATTTTATCCATATCCTCAATCTCCTCCTTCGTCTTAGGGCAATCTTGGCTCGTCAATTTAAAATTGTTAGTAAGAGGCGAACTAACAACTTTAGCTTTGTCCATGTTGAAACGTTTAAGCACTTTCTCTATGTATTGCTCTTGCGACATGTGCAATTTCCGGGCTGCTCTATCCCGAGTAATTCTTATCCCAAGAATTTGTTTAGCCGCCCCCAAGTCCTTCATGGCAAAGGACTTACTCAATTCTTTCTTCAAGTCGGCAATCCTCTCGGCATTTTTGCCAACGATCAACATGTCGTCCACATAGAGCAATAAGATGATAAAGTCATCATCTCCGAATTTCTTGAAAAATACGCAATGGTCGAGAGTCGTCTTTCGATAGCCTTGCTCCCCCATAACCGACTCAAACTTCTTGTACTATTGCCTTGGTGCTTGTTTCAACCCGTATAAACTCTTCCGAAGTTTACACACATAATCCTCTTTTCCTTCGACCTCAAATCCTTCCGGTTGCTTCATATAAATTTCTTTGTCAAGGTCTCCGTGAAGAAAAGCCATCTTGACATCCATTTGCTCAACCTCAAGATCGAGGCTAGCCGCAATACCAAGGACCAATCGAATCGATCCTATCTTCACAACCGGAGAAAAATCTCATCAAAATCAATGCCCTTCTTTTGACTAAATCCTTTCACTACGAGTCTAGCTTTGTATCGGGGCAACGGTGTATGCTCCTCCGACTTCACCCAATACACCCATTTGTTTCTCAAAGCCCTCTTGCCTTTCGGCAACTTCACCAACTCGTAAGTGTTATTCTCATGCAAGGAACTCATCTCGTCTTGCATGGCATCCATCTATTCCTTCTTCTTTTCATCCTTCATGGCCTCCGCAAAATATTCGGGCTCTCCCTCGTCGGTGAGTAAAATGTACTCATCGGCCGAATAACGGGTGGAGGGATGACGGTCCCTCGTCGACCGCCTATGTGGAACAAAAGATGGCATGATCGTCACAGGTAGCTCGGGATGAGCTCCATCGTTTTCATCTTGTCTCAACTCATCGTTGTCACCGGCATCTTGTTGTTCATCATTTTGGAAGTCATCTCCAACGGGTGTCTCAATATTTTGTGGAGGAACGGGGTCCAAATCAATAAGATCATAGTCGTGTTGCGGAGCCGACTCTCCATTCTCAACATCTTTCATCATTTGATCTACAAAAACAATGTCTCTCGACCGAACAAGCCTCTTTGTCACCGGGTCATATAATCTATACCCAAACTCATCAAGCCCGTAGGCAATAAAAATACACGGCTTCGTCTTGGAATCAAGCTTTGATCTCTCATCATTCGAAATATGAACAAAAGCTTTACATCCGAATACCCTCAAGTGGCGGTACGAGATCTCTTTACCGCTCCACACCTTATCTGGCACATCAAATTCCAAAGGAACACAAGGCGTCAAATTAATAACATGAACCGGCGTGTTCAAAGATTCTCCCCAAAATGACTTTGGCAATCCGGCATGTGAGAGCATACAACGAGCTCTCTCGACCAAAGTCCGGTTCATTCTCTCCGCCAAACCATTGAGTTGCGGAGTCTTCGGGGGCGTCTTTTGATGTCGGATCCC
This sequence comes from Orobanche coerulescens, assembly GCA_033398695.1. Taxonomy (NCBI): domain Eukaryota; kingdom Viridiplantae; phylum Streptophyta; class Magnoliopsida; order Lamiales; family Orobanchaceae; genus Orobanche; species Orobanche coerulescens. The sequence continues at coordinate 47,715,138 of CM065807.1, read as the reverse complement.
TTGCTCTCGACAATATTCATCAAAGGATCCGGTGTACTCTCCACTATTGTCTGTCCGGATACACTTTAGCTTCTTCCCGGTCTCTCTTTCCACCGAGGCATGAAATTGCTTGAAAGTGTCTAACACTTGATCTTTGGTCTTCAAGGTGTAAGCCCACACCTTCCTTGAGTGATCATCGATGAATGTGACAAAATATCGGCAACCACCGAGCGTCCTCGTCTTCATAGGACCACAAACATCGGAATGAACAAGATCAAGAACATTTTCCTTCCGTGAAGGAGTATGACTCTTAAAAGTAACTCTCCTTTGCTTCCCGGCTAGACAATGAGAGCATCTTTTAAGGTGTACCTTGTGAACCCCGGACAACGCCTCCTTCTTCGACAATAGCGCCATTCCTTTTTCACTCATATGACCGAGCCTCTTATGCCATAGCTCGGCCATGTCATTATTGTCGATTGTGTTCACGAAAGTAGTCGTGACCTTCGGAAGTGTCATGTACAATTTTCCATCCTTTTGTCCTCTCCCGACAATCAAGGAACCTCTAGTGAGTTTCCACAACACCTTGCCAAAACCGCTATGATAGCCGTCATCATTGAGTAAACCAACGGACATAACATTAAGCGTCATGTCCGTAACATGTTTTACATTTCGTAAAACAAGTTCCATTCCGGTGTCGAATCTCAAATGCACATCTCCCACTCCAACAATCTTGGATAACCCATCGTTACCCATCTTGACTATACCAATGTCGCCCGGAGTATAAGAGGAATAAAAATCTCTACGTGATGTAACATGACACGTAGCACCACTATCGACCACCCAACTCGAATCATCTCTAGCAAGGTTGACCATATCATTGTCGCAACAAACAAAGAATTCTTCGGTAGTAGTATTAACCATTCTACTCGTGTTGGCTTCCATCTTACGATTGAGATACTAAACAACCACGAAACAACAAATCCCGTGGCTCCGATACCACTTTGTTGGGAAAAATACCGACTAACGTCACGTCTGTAATACCCGTAATTTTTATTTCCGGTAATTACTTTTTTTGGCGGAAGTCCGTTTTGACGACTCTCTTATGACCGTTTCGTCATTCTGAGAATGATTAATTCTGCAGTTTTTGTCATCCGAGTTCGTTTCGGTGTCGTTTTGTTGAGTTCCGTGCTTTTTGGCGACTTTTCCGCACTTGAGTTCGATTCTTGCGAATCTCGTTCAAAACTGCTGTTTCGAGTTTCCTGTAAGTCCATTTAACTTTGTTAGACGTGTTATGAACTTCAGTTTGGTTATTCGATCACGTATCGTGATTTCCGGGCGTTTTGGGCCATTTTGTAATTTACCCAAAGTTATGGGTATTTGTATCTGTATTTGTTGTCTCGACCCTTTTCTTGGTCGCGTATGATTAATTATTGCATTACGTTTTCATTTCGGGTCGTTGATGTTGTCCGCGATATTTTTGTCGTGTTCGTTCCGTACGTTTTCGGAAATCGAGTCGTCGGGTCATGGCGGCTGAGCAGCTGGCCGGACGGTGGCGGATCCTGGCCGGACGATTCACGGCCGGCGACGCGGTAGGAACCGTGCGCGCGCTCTTCTTGGAAAGGCTGCGGCGCTAACCGGCGGGAGTAGCGCCGCGTTATGCGGCCGGCCGACGACGCTATCGGGTCCGGGCAGTGGAGTCCTCGTGTTCGAATCGGGTAGGCTCGGCGGGTAGCGCACGCCATCGTGGCATCAAGACGCTACGAACGACAAGTAGCGCGCGCTACGGCCGGAAGGCTGCGCACGCTACCTGGCAGAGTCAGTAGGGCAGTGGGGTTCTGGATTGCGGCCTGGGCCGATAGCGCACGCTAGCTCGGCAGACTAGCGCACGCTAGTCCGGCCCAGTATAAATGTGGCAGAGCAGCCTCATTTTCACTCGTTTTTCATTTCCTTTCTTTTCGATCCGCGGCTGGAGCTTCGTAGGTGACGAAGCCATGTTGTTTAACAACAAATCCACGAAGTTCTTGAGTTCATAACATCAATCAATCATCCTATAACATCCCTTGATCCAGGTAATCAAGGTTAGATCTTTAGAACTCTACTTTTGGGAAGATTTGGGGGTTTTCACGTTTTTGTCCGATTCGTTCCGTTTTGTTGGTTAATTCATGATGAATATGATTAATCTTGTTGGTATTTTTAGTTTCCCTACGGATTCATGGTATATTTCGTGGTTTTTACGGAATCGAGAGGGTTTGGTTGTGGTCCGCCCTCGTTGTCGTTTTTATACGAATATACATGAATCGTAGGCGGGTTTCCGGGTGTATTCCAATTCCGTATTTGTTTAGAATTGGTTGTGATTATATTCTTCGAATCATTAGGTTCGGTTTCGTTGGTTCCTAGCATTCGTCGGTGACTTTCCTTTCCGTTCGTTGCGTCGTCAACTATTCAAGGCAAGTATATATTTATGATTATACGTTCTCGACTTTGAAAGTAATATATATTAATGGCATGATTATTTATATCCACTCTGGGGCGGGCCGACGGGTCCCCTGAGGGTTTCGTAGCCTCTTGGTGCGATTCCACGGATGATATGAACGAACCACTCTGGGGCGGGCCGACAGGTCCCCTGAGGGTTCCGTAGCCTCTGGTGCGGTCCCACGGTATTCATATATGTATTGATGCGATGCTATGAGATTTAGTTATTCCGGAATACTAGTCTTGAATTGATGAATTGACGGTTACATTTACTTTATTGTCGAGGAGTATTGTATTTCATACTTGATATACTTGCACTAGCTATTCGACGGCTAACCCCTTTATGGGGGAAATACTTTTTATGTATTTCAGGTTCCAGAAGAACGGACAGGCGAGTATCGTGTCGGCATGATGATGATGGGCAAGTGTGGTACTGTGTCTTGTCTCCGGTTATATTTTTTTTGGATTCCTTCATTCAGTGTTGTTGTACTGGAATGGATTTTAAATACTCGAGTATTGTATTTCAGTTTTCCTTGATGTTCCGGCCTGTGTTGCCGAGGTATTGATTTGTGTGGTGATGTATATGGTTACATTGGTTATGGTTTGAATACCATTTGTATTGTCCTTCTTTTCATTGTATCTAGACCTTCACGGTCAAGTTTTACAGTTCCGCGCATGAATAGCCTTGTGGGTCCCACGGCGGGGCTCACGACGCCGTAATATACCCTGAATAACTTGGGGGTGTTACAGAATATGATATCGGAGCTTAGGTCTATGGATACCTATGCTGTAGGTCTTTTGGGTCGATTGAGTCGTCATTTGCCCACAGTATCACTACTCTGCCATCATCACAGTGCGACCGGTACTTGTGAGTCCTCTCACTCTTCTTGTATTTTTCTTAATCGTTTCGTTTTTAGCTTGGTATTCTTGGGAATTGGTCACTTCGAGAATGTGCAATTTGGATTATACTTACGCACGTGTGTGCCTTTCAGAATGTTGGCTGAAAGAAGGAAGAGTCGTGGCCGTGGTCACCGACGTGAACCATTTCTTGAGATTTTGTTAAATTGCTAATTGCGATATTGGTGTGTATCGGTATTATGTTGAGACCTTATTTGGGAGTCATATGCTAGTATCACGGGAGATCATCAGCTTCACGTACCTGTAAGTATACTGTCTTGGTTATTCGATTGTGGAGACCGACGATTGCTCTTGTGATGAGTTTGGATATTTTGATTGATTTGTTTGCTGTGACGGCATTGCAAGTTTCGAGGACGAAACTTATTTCAAGGGGGTACAATGTGATATCCCGACTTTTAGTACATAATATCCGGATTTCAGTATAAATTTTTTGTATTATTTTATCCGAGATATACTGGATAGATTGGTGTCTATATAGTATGGATAAAATAATTGGAAGAGTGAGACAGTTGTATTAGTATAATTGTCGTAGTTGGTCGACAATTACATTTGAAGATACCGTGTATCATGTTATCGTACTTTTGATATTGGGTATATCATATGAGAATATTATCAGGTTGTATATATGTATTCAGTATGTCATGTATATACATCTAGTATATCAAGACGACAGACAAGAATAGCGGAAAATGGCTAAGTACAGCCACGTTAGCGCACGCTACAAGGTATGCCTAGTGCGCGCTAAGATATATACTTAGCGTACGCTACGGTGCATACTTAGCGCACGCTAAGAGGTTTGAGTTACGTACGCTAAGGAGGAACCCTAACATACGTAAGATATTCTGTATAAGGCTTGGAAGGTGGCCGACAGGTAGGCCCAGACTGATTATTATCAGCGACTAGCGCACGCTAACGCATGTTGGAAGCGCACGCTAATTTCAGATCGTCAACAGGGAATCTTGGCTTTATTGGTTGCTTTCAGCATGTAGGACCTGGGCATCTTCTGGGAAGGTACAGGTTGTCGGGTCAACGATGATTAGCGTGCGCTAAGGTCAAGGAATAGCGCACGCTACTGAGCATTTCACTGTAGCAAGTCAACGCCTATTTGCGTACGCTAATGCATGGGCATTACGTACGTTAGATGAATTTTGAAGCAATGCAGTAGCTTCTGGACTACCCGATAGCGCACGCTATCAAGGAAGGATAGCGCACGCTAGTTCTATAGCGCACGCTAAATATAAGGTCTAGCGCGCGCTAAGTGATGTGTTTTATAAAGAGGATAGATGAGTGCTGAGAGGCATTTTGTCCATTCTCCTTCCTTCAGTCGATAGAGAGAGTTCTTGGTAAATACATTGAGGATCTAAATACTTGCGTAATCATGGATTAGACCGTTTTAACAACTCTAAGTTTGGAATCGATTGGAAATGGATTCAACCTTGAGAATCAATCCATTTCTCCGAAGAGGTAATTAATATTCACTTTGGATTTGGTTCTGAATGGAATATCGTTGTTCTTGAGTTGATAATCTTCATGTATAGGAGATTGATAAGTATGATTTTGGATGGATTACCGCGTTATGTTGATATTATTGTTGAAGTACGGATATTGATATGATTCGTGTGGTTTTGAATGGTGCTGTTTATCTTCAAGAGATGTGTTGGTTAATATCTCCAGACATTTCGACTTTGACGTTGTTGTTAATGATTAGTTCGTATGATAATAGTTTGTGGAGGCGTTATGATGATTCTTGGTATCCCACGAGAAGTTTGTTAAGGAAGATGATGACATGATGACTTATATGTTGGGTTATGTTATGTTGTCATGAGTATGGTTAGGGGATCATAGTGTTCTTGGCAATATTATTGCGATTCCTGATGTTATGATGATATATGCCTTAGACTATGAGTTAGATGATGGCTTAGATGTTAGAACATTGGATTTTGTCGTTGGTCGATTGTGGATGTGATTTCGGATTAATTCAGGATTCCTGAGAAACTCTTGAATTATATGAGATGATGAACATTTATAAGGAGTGTGGGTGTTTTTTTTATATAAATATGGGATACTCATGTCTAGAGCTGAATTATGTGTTTTGATATAATATTCGCATCGTGATACGAATATGATTACGGGTTTGATGAAATTATTATTCATCTATGAGTTTTGAAGTCCATACATATTGAACAAAGGTTCAAGCCGAATGATTGGATTGTTTGATAACCTTAGAATATGATTATCTATAATGTTGAACTAATTGAATGGTTCGAATTAATGATGATCATCGGAAAATTTTAACTACGGATTTACGAGGAACCTTGTTAACTCGTGTTTAAGGATTTAGTTTGGAATCGATAACATCTAGACCTTTGTTGGTCCGAATTGGTTGCTGGTATGATCATCATATTTCGACTCGTATTATGGACAGGATTTGTAAGTGTCTGAGTTGGATTGTTCAGACTGTGTTTAATCAAGATATGGTGAAACGGTTGAGTTTGTGGTTTGGTGGTATTGATATCGATCGTTATCGAACTTGTCGATTATTAATCCTTCTTTATAAAATAAGTTATGATGTCTGATCGTGGATTATGACTGTTGTGATGTAGTTGAGGTTGAAGAGTTCATAGATTACTTTGGTCGGGGCTGAGGAACTCGTAGACGAAAGCAACTGAATTGGTAACAGTTCGTTGTATTGATATCGAAGCAAGTTTTATACTTGTACTAGTCAATGATATTGATGTTATTATGTATATGCATGAATGTATGAATCATGTCGAGACTTGGTCTCTTTATGATTTTGTTGACATCAAGGGATTGTTTGATACGATACCATTCGGCAAATTATGCCAAATATTATTGTTGTTCGTAAATGGCCGGCTTAAGGCATTACGATACTTGTTAGTAATATATTTGTCGATAGCTGGTTCGCGGTATCGACATATCGGTTGTTATTGTTGATTGATGTTCCATTGAGATATTGTTGTCGATAGCCGGTTCGCGGCATCGACGTATCGATTGTTATTGTTGATTGATGTTCCATCAAGATATTGTTGTGAATTGTCGTCATTGGTATCAGTGTTTTTCTATTGATGTCGTATTGGCCGAGTGAAGGCATTGACGTATTCGATTATCATATTCGTTATCAGTAACCGATTAAAGGTGCCGAGACATCTGTTGTATAATTGTTATCGATTGACCGTCCTGAAGGTAATCGATGTATTAAATTGGGACTGTCGAAAACATTTCCATCTGTTGTATCGTTGTTATCGATTGGCCATTTTACGGTAATCGAAGTATTGAATTGGGACTGTTGAGGATAGTTCCCATCCGTTGAATTATTATTGACGTGTTGGCCGACTCAAAGCAGCACACTATTATTCTTGTGAACTCGGTAATTTTGTGATCGTTGAGGGTGGAGGATTTCCTGGATTGTTGTGTTGTGATTGTTGCTCATATTAATCGGTCCTTAGGGATTTTGATCCCAGGATGGTTGTTTTGGATATTGTTGGTCGTATCGATCTTTCATTATTCGGGTGTCATCGTTCACTTGGTGAGTCGTATGATTCATATTGGATATGTTATCCTTTGAGTTTCGTTGTCATGTTGTATCGTGGCATATCTGGAATCATATATGCGTGCCAATTGGTTATGTGTAGGATTTTTAGCCAGGCACACGATGGTCATGCGTGGATGTTTCCGCATTGGACCGTGCACACGAGACGTAGTTCGTGAGGCTAATTAGGTACATTGTCACACGTATATTCTGAATTCCGTATACGGGGTGGACATGTACACAGACACATTTCCGGATCGGGCGTACTGTGATGTCCCTATTGAGCCTTATTGTTTGGTCATCCGTAGTCCATGTTGTATTGGATATGTCCGACGATTTGCGACTGGTTGTTCATACGCCGAGGGGTATGTCCGACAGTGAGGTTTGCTTCTTTGAGATCTGTATTGTGATGATTTATAGCTTTGGGCTGTTCGACTTTCAGGCCATCATGATATACAGCTTTGGCTGAGGGGCTTTCAGGTCATTGCGATGTATTGGTATTTCTGTTGGAGCCTTCAGACATTGTGATTCGTATTTATTTCAGTGTTGGCTTGGATTACCTTCGGGTAATGTATTGTTGTGTTGCTTGTAACGTTTCTCCATTGGGCGTAAGTTACGCGTTTCTTGTGTATCTCGTTGAGTTTTCCTGGCGGGATATTGCTTCTCCCTAGTTGTTTTAAGTTTCGGGACGAAACTTCTTTTAAGGAGGGTAGAATGTAATACCCGTAATTTTTATTTCTCGTAATTTCTTTTTTCGGAGGAAGTCCGTTTTGACGACTCGCTTATGACCGTTTCGTCATTCTGAGAATGATTAATTCTGCACTTTTTGTCATCCGAGTTCGTTTCGGTGTCGTTTTGTTGAGTTCCGTGCTTTTTGGCGACTTTTCCGCACTTGAGTTCGATTCTTGCGAATCTCGTTCGAAACTGCTGTTTCGAGTTTCCTGTAAGTCCATTTAACTTTGTTATACGTGTTATGAACTTCGGTTTTGTTATTCGATCACGTATCGTGATTTCCGGGCGTTTTGGGCCATTTTGTAATTTACCCAAAGTTATGGGTATCCGTATCTGTATTTGTTGTCTCGACCCTTTTCTTGGTCGCGTATGATTAATTATTGCATTATGTTTTCATTTCGGGTCATTGATGTTGTCCGCGAGATTTTCGTCGTGTTCGTTCCGTACGTTTTCGGAAATCGAGTCATCGGGTCATGGCGGCGAAAGTGGCCGGACGGTGGCGGAGTCTGGCCGGACGGATTCACGGCACCGGTCGGGCCGACGCGCAGAACCGGCGTAGCGCGCGCTACTGCCGGAAGATCGCGGCGCTAACCGGTAGGAGTAGCGCACGTTATGCGGCCGCCGGCCACGACGCTATCGTGCGGACGGTGGAGTCACGAGGTTCGAATCGGGTAGGCTTGGCGGGTAGCGCACGCCATCAAGCCGGCATCAAGACGCTTCTGACCGTGGTAGCGCGCGCTACGGCCGGAAGGCTGCGCACGCTACCTGGCAGAGTCAGTAGGGCAGTGGGGTTCTGGATTGCGGCCTGGGCCGATAGCGCACGCTAGCTCGGCAGACTAGCGCACACTAGTCCGGCCCAGTATAAATGTGGCAAAGCAGCCTCATTTTCACTCGTTTTTCATTTCCTTTCTTTTCGATCCACGGATGGAGCTTCGGAGGTGACGAAGCCATGTTGTTTAACAACAAATCCACGAAGTTCTTGAGTTCATAACATCAATCAATCATCCTATAACATCCCTTGATCCAGCGAATTAAGGTTAGATCTTTAGAACACTACTTTTGGGAAGATTTGGGGGTTTTCGCGTTTTTGTCCGATTCGTTCCGTTTTGTTGGTTAATTCATGATGAATATGATTAATCTTGTTGGTATTTTTAGTTTCCCTACGGATTCATGGTATATTTCGTGGTTTTTACGGAATCGAGAGGGTTTAGTTGTGGTCCGCCCTCGTTGTCGTTTTTATACGAATATACATGAATAGTGTAACACCCCAAACTAGGCGGATATTACAGTGCCGTAGATCCCCAACTGGGACCCACCAGGCAAATGAAAATGAATGAATTACACAAGATAAATGTAGTACCGAACTACATTACAACAATAATTACTCCGATGAGGAGTTTAGTTACAACACACCAGGACAATACCGAATACTAGTGTATTTTATATGAAGATAAAATACACAACACTGAATGAAACGGAGTATTCAAATGAAAGTCTGCAGCGGAAAATAAAGGACAATAACATGAATAATCAAAGATCGGGGCCCCTACTAGTATCACTAGGACTCCTCGACATCAACATGCTATTCCGTGCGTTTGCCTTGCCATGACCTAAAAACAAAATCCCCAAACGGGGTCATTATAAAGAACAACAATCCTCAAGGGTTGAAAATACACAAACATGATTTAACCGAAGTTATGAAATATCCTTAGTTATGAATTACGCCAAGAAGAGTATCACAAAGACGCCCGTAGTGTTCTCGTGCGAGTGTACAAGACGAATGACCGACACACCCGTCCTTGTACCTAATTAGTCTCACGGTAACGCTTTCCCGTGTGCATCCAATGTATCGGTGAACCCAATACATAACCATCGTGTGCCCGACTAAAAATTCCACACGCCCACACCCGCCACGCAATATGAACCCGTAAGGTCATATGAACGAGAATGACCATAATGAATATCAATGAATAATAATTAGACAAGACCAAGATGACTCACCGATATGAAAGTAAATAGTGACGTGATTGATAATCCAATGGAATGATTTGGAACCGCTGCTCCTCGTGAATGAAATGATTATTCGACAATTACAGTCTCAAAATGATTAATATTATGATGAATGAATTATGATTATGAGTAATCAACAACAAAAAGGAATGAATATCCTTTTAACCGAGTAAGAATCAACTTACACAACACCGGTGACAATTATCCTTCCACGAACAATGTCCTAATTGAGATATCGGTCGCCGAACAACCTTGAACAATTCAATTACCAACAATCCGCTCAATATACGTAACAAACATGAATATAACGAACTCAACACGCCGATACGACTAAAACAAGTCCATTTATGAATTAATTCAATCACGTTGCTTCAAACTCCGATTGATTACAATCGAACCTCAATATACCAATACCAAATCCCCCAAGAAGTGTTTCAAACCAACAAAACATCTTCAATACGATTAATAATCCCAAACGAATATCCAAAAACGTGATTATAACGACAATTAATCAAAAACCCCCAATTTCAACTCGATATTCAAAGTGTTCTTGAATAATTCCTCAATAATCCAATAAATCCTTATACAAACTCATAATCATATACATATCCCTTCATATAACATGATTATAACGTCCAAAACATCATATCTCAACATAGAATCGAAATCCAAGGTGTTGAAAAATATTACCTTTGAAGATCCAATCACTTCGATCCGAAGAACACGAGTTTAAACGAGTATTCAAGCTTCCCAAATGAATGAAGATGATGAAAGTCTAACACTCAAGTGATTGAGGATGGAAAAATCCCTCTCTCAAGTCTCTCTCTCGGAACAAAAAGAAGAAAGGAAGAAAATAGTGAAAAATGTCCTACGAGTCCTTAATATCGCCGGAAGTTACGGCCGTAACTCGGCCCTCTTACGGTCGTAACTTTCCAAGTCAACGGCCTTACGGCCGTAATCGCCAACTCAGATGCGGCCGTAACTGCCGTCCGAAAGCTCGACAGACTTACGGCCGTAACCGTTCCTGAGTTACGGGCGTAACCCGCCTTCGTCAAAAACACCCGTCGACAGCCTTACGGCCGTACCGCACACCTTACGGCCGTAACTCGGATGATACGGCCGTATCCGGCCAACCTTACGGGTGTAACCCGCCTTCGTCAAAAACGGCCAGACATCCTTCCTGCAGCGTACGGCCGTATCCGGCCAAGCCTTACGGCCGTACCTGCCTCGACTTACGGCCGTATGCCGCAACCCTTACGGCCGTAAGTCACTCTTGGTCGACAACACCCGAAATATACGAACACCACTTACGGCCATATCTCACCTTCCTTACGGCCGTAACTCACCTTCGGCCAAAATGCGTGGGCAGCCTGCTGGACCACTTACGGCCGTAACCGCTCAGCCTTACGGCCGTACCCGCTGAACTTACGGCCGTATCCCAGAACCTTACGGCCGTAACTCGATGCTGGCCAAGGTGAATAAATCCGATAATTCCGATTCCTCGCTACGACTGATGAATGATCCGACATATCATACGAATGTGGAAGTGAACAAGTCTAACACGAGCCAAAGATGATACTCCCAGTACAAGGCTATCAATCACAATGAAAATGATAATACTCCCATCTCGATCTAAAAACGGAGGTAAAATGACGATCGGTAACTGATATACGATTACAACATGCCAACATTGAACGCAAATGAGTGATTCATGAATGATGAGTGATTATTAATGAGTGAGAATTACTGAGTGACAATTACAGACTGATAATTACTGAGTGGTAAAGAATGAACTATAGCCGGGTATTACATACTCCCCCCCTTAAAAAGAGTTTCGTCCCCGAAACTAAGGGTCAAACAACTCGGGATAACTCTCCCGCATACTCTCTTCGGTTTCCTAAGTGGCCTCTTCGACTCCGTGTCTAGACCACTGAAACTTAACCAAATGAATCGCCTTATTCCTCAACTGTTTGATTTGCCGCTCTAATGCTCGTATGGGACGCTTCTCATACGAATGATCATCTGCGATCTCGATTTCGTCGAACTGAAGTATGTGACTCGGGTCGGCAACATATTTCAGTAGTTGAGAGACGTGAAACACATTACGAATTCGGCTCAACGCCAGAGGTAAAGCCAATCGATAAGTTAACTCGCCTATTCGATCCAGAATCTCAACCGGTCCAATGAATCTCGGACTCAACTTTCCCCTCTTCCCAAAACGGAAGATATTACGACTCGGGATTACCTTGACCAAAACATGGTCACCCGTCTCGATCTCTAATGGTCGACGACGATTACCAGCATATGATTCCTGTCGACTCCGAGTGGTCAACAACGACTCCTGATCAAGCTACCTTCTCACGGGCGGCTAATAAGCATATCGGGCTCGGTGCTGATTGATTCTGATGGGTCGTCCCAACACAAGGGATATCGACAACGACGACCGTACCAGGCCTCGTATGGTGCTACCTTCATCGCAAAGATGCTAACTAAACCTGCGTGGACACAAACAATGAGAATTGGGCTTCCCAATCCTCTACTAATCGAGGACGCATGCCCTCAACATATCCTCCAATGTCTGAAAAGTCCTCTCTGATTGTCCGTCGGACTGAGGATGAAAAACGGTAATGAGATTCAGCTGAGTTCCCATAGCACGATGAACTGATTTCCAAAATGAGACACGAATCGTCCGACACGATCAGAAACGATACTCCTAGGGGTACCGTGAAGTCTCATTATCTTCTTGATGAACAACTGAGCTAGTCTCTCGGGACCCCACGTATCCTTGATCTCAAGGAAATGAGCTGATTTAGTTAAGCAGTCCGCGATCGCTCAGATCGTATTCATGCCACGACGACTCGTCGGCAACTCGTGATGAATTCCATAGAAATGTCTTCCCACTTCCATTCTGGAATAGGGAGCGGTATCAGCATACTCGCCGGTCGCTGATGTTCCATCTTGACTTGCTGATAGGCTAAACATCTCGAAACAAATTCCGCGACTTCTCGCTTCATATTACTCCACCAGGAATTTTATTTCAAGTCCTTGCACATCTTGCTGGACCCCGGATGAACAGAATAAGGGGTAGCATGAGCTTCTCTCAAAATAGAGTTTTTCAACTCGTCATTCGCCGGTACACAATCGGTTCTTAAACCTCAAAAGTCCATCCTCGTGGACCACGAATCCAGGGGCTTTCCCCGGAGCCACATCTTCACGAATGCGCAACAATGAAGGGTCTGAACTCTGATTCTCTCTGATTACCTCCTCAAGTGACGATGAAATCTCTAACATACAAAGCTGTCCCTGAACTCGCTGAAGCCAGACCTCGATCTCGGGTCTAAGGAATTCTCGAAGCTCCTTCGAATCTGTTAACGAGCAAGCATCTGCTCCTGAACGGACTTACGACTCAAGGCGTCGGCGACAACGTTCGCCTTGCCCGGGTGGTAAAGGATCTCGATATCAAAATCTTTGATTAGTTCCAACCACCGCCTCTGTCGCATATTTAACTCCTTGTGAGTAAATATATACTTCAACTCTTGTGATTGGTGAAGATCTGACACGTGATGCCATAAAGGTAACGACGCCAAATTCCAACGCGAAAATCACGGTTGCTAGCTCCGGCCGTGGGTTGGATAATTAACCAGCTAATCCGAGGAAACATCGGATTTCCTTAACATCTTTCGGAGGTTGCCAATCTCGGATAGCCTCCGTCTTCTGAGGGTCGACACGAACTCTGGCAGATGAAATTACGTGCCCGAGAAAGTCACTTCGGACCTCCAGAACTCACATTAAGAAAACTTTCCATAAAGTTGTTCTCGTCCCAACACGTCGAGAACCTGATGAAGACGTACCTCGTGTTCCCCTCGATCACGAGAATAAATCAAAATGTCATCGATGGAGACAACAACAAACTGATCCAAAAAGTCGATGAAAACCCGATTCATTAACTCCATGAATACCGCAGGTGCAATAGTTAGCCCGAACGGCATAACTACGAACTCATAATGACCATAGCGTATGCAATCGCTGTCTCGCGATATCCGACTCTCGAATCCATCGGTGATATCCAGATCTTAAGTCGATCTTGGAAAATACCGAAGCTCCCCAAGTTGATCTAAAAGATCATCAATACGAGGTAAAGGATACTACTCTTGATCATCACCTGCTCACCTCCGGTAATTAATACCCACACGAGACGAGCCATCCTTCTCCTTGTGAGATCACACTGGTGCTCCTCACGGGACGCACTCGGTCGAGATAACCTTCCTCGAACTATTCCCCAAGTTGAATCTTCAATTCTTGCATTAAGTGGGGCCATCCGATACGGTGCCTTCGATAAAGGGGACGTACCGGCTCTAACTCACTCCTGAATTCTCCTACTCTAGGTGAAAGCAACCAGATAACTCGTCTGGAAATACATCGTCAATCGATGACAATGATACCACGAATGATTGAACATTTCGATTGCCCTAGAATGGTCAATCGATAAAAAGAGATACCAATAATGATTGGACAACTCGATTGCCTTAGAAAGGCCAATCGATGAAGATGATACAAGGAATGTTTAAATAACTCGATTGCCTTTGAAAGGCCAATCGATGAAAATGATACAATGAACGATTGAATGACTCGATTGTCCTAGAAAGGCCAATCAATGAAAATGATACAAAGAATGATTGAATAAATCGATTGCCTTAGAAAGGCCAATCGATGAGAATGATACAATGAATGATTGAATAACTCAATTGCCCTAGAAAGGCCAATCGATGAGAATGATACAATGAATGATTGAATAACTCGATTGTCTTAGAAAGGCCAATCGATGATAATGATACAATGAATGATTGAATAACTCGATTGCCCTAGAAAGGCCAATCGATGAGAATGATACAATGAATGATTGAATAGTTCGATTGCGGAATTTCTCTGCTTCCGCCATAATAAAATTTCTACTGGAACAACGGGGATTACTTCCCTGAAGCACACATTCGACAACCAACGACGGAAAGATAGCGACCAAACGCTAACAAACACTGAGGATAGTATCAATACCGTTAAACCAACTAATACCGAAAATTACATCGTCCTAAGATAAGTTCACCACGATTAGATCCATCAACCAATCGCGGTCATTAAGCTTAATTCGGTATGATTCCGAAAATTCTTCCATCGTCAGGTAGACCGATGGTATGAGGTCCACAAGGAATAGGACTATCCCAAAATAAGTCCATTCGAACATGATTCGAAAATGAATGAATGCGGTGCACCATTATTAAAAGGTACACACCGGTTGAAATAAAATCATGAGTATACCTGAGATCCTTCGGGTCACCGAATCGTCGATCCTCCTCAGCACATGAATCCGGGGCTTGCCGGCCCCGAACCGACGCTCTGCCTCGATAAATACGAGCTCCAACTCTATTTGCTTCCATTGTCTTAAACGACGTTGACAAAGCGGTCCGATTCTCAAACGCCGATTGCTTCGGGCACGAGATGCCGCCGGAGCCGACTTGGAGTCCCTTCGCAAAACGGGCCCTATGCCCGGCAATTCCACGCTATGGCACGTGATACCGCTGGACATTTGGTGCCGAAATGACCCGGTTCTTCACGGTTGAAACAGGACGGTGGAATCGGCCGCCGAGATCGAGATCCGCACAACTATGCACCGTAGAGGTCGCTCGAAATGATAGGACTCACACGAGGCTTCTTGAAGGTTGGTGACCGCCTGATTGATTACGCTTCGTTGATTTCCTGGCGACAAATGAAGGTTGTTGTTCAAAGACTTTCCTTAGCAGCTGGCTCATACGGGAGAGTTCTCTCGATTAATCCGGCCAGAGTGGCGCAATGATGATTGAGCAACTGCACATGGGTCATCATGGCCTGCATAAAAATGAGTGGATCAACCCGAACATCTTCTGATCGAGCCGAGTCCTGGGCACGATTTCCCGGCAGCGAGTGATTATTCCTCGGGTTTCGGCCCGCACCGCGGCCTCTTCCCGTGCATCCCCTGACAGCTCTGTCCATACTGAAGTAGGAAGGTCGCAAAATGATTATATTTCCCGCATGATTATCATATTATGATTACGTCATGAGATGATGAAAATGAGTATACATGCTCTAACTTAGTGATTATATGAATGATTTACTGAGGTGACATGATTATCTGAAGAAATTCTCGAAATGATTATCTTGAATAACTTAACAAGATTAAAAATATGATCATCCAGATCGACAACTGAGTAATGAAATGAATTGAGTAATAAATGAATTAACATGATCGTCCTGATCATTAACTGAGTAATGAAATGAATTAAGTGATTAATGAGTTAACATGATCGCCCTAATCACAATGAATGATGATGTTTGAGGATTGTTAAATGATGAATGATGAATGAATGACTATTGCCAGAAATTATACCATGGCGTTAGAAATCTTACAGTTCTTCCGGTCTGATTGGCTCGGCATTTGCACAGGTCACACGTGACGCGAACGTCCAATGATACTAGTCGACGATGATTTCAAATGAGACATGACTCGGAAGGTAGTATTCAAAACCACGCTCCGATACCAACTCTGTAACACCCCAAACTAGGCGGATATTACAGTGCCGTAGATCCCCAACTGGGACCCACCAGGCAAATGAAAATGAATGAATTACACAAGATAAATGTAGTACCGAACTACATTACAACAATAATTACTCCGATGAGGAGTTTAGTTACAACACACCAGGACAATACCGAATACTAATGTATTTTATATGAAGATAAAATACACAACACTGAATGAAACGGAGTATTCAAATGAAAGTCTGCAGCGGAAAATAAAGGACAATAACATGAATAATCAAAGATCGGGGCCCCTACTAGTATCACTAGGACTCCTCGACATCAACATGCTATTCCCGTGCGTTTGCCTTGCCATGACCTGAAAAACAAAATCCCCAAACGGGGTCGATTACAAAGAACAACAATCCTCAAGGGTTGAAAATACACAAACATGATTTAATCAAGTTATGAAATATCCTTAGTTATGAATTACGCTGAAGAAGAGTATCACAAGACGCCGTAGTGTTGCGTGCGAGTGTACAAGACGAATGACCGGACACACCCGTCCTTGTACCTAATTAGTCTCACGGTGTAACGCTTTCCGTGTGCACACCCAATGTATCGGTGAACCCAATACATAACCATCGTGTGCCCGACTAAAAATTCCACACAACCACACCCGCCACGCAATATGAACCCGAGGTCATATGAACGAGAATGACCATAATGAATATCAATGAATAATAATTAGACAAGACCAAGATGACTCACCGATATGAAAGTAAATAGTGACGTGATTGATAATCCAATGGAATGATTTGGAACCGCTGCTCCTCGTGAATGAAATGATTATTCGACAATTACAGTCTCAAAATGATTAATATTATGATGAATGAATTATGATTATGAGTAATCAACAACAAAAAGGAATGAATATCCTTTTAACCGAGTAAGAATCAACTTACACAACACCGGTGACAATTATCCTTCCACGAACAATGTCCTAATTGAGATATCGGTCGCTCGAACAACCTTGAACAATTCAATTACCAACAATCCGTTCAATATATGTAACAAACATGAATATAACGAACTCAACACGTCGATACGACTAAACCAAGTCCATTGAGGCATTAAATCAAACACGTTGCGTCCAAACTCCGATTGATTACAATCGAACCTCAATATACCAATACCAAATCCCCCAAGAAGTGTTTCAAACCAACAAAACATCTTCAATACGATTAATAATCCCAAACGAATATCCAAAAACGTGATTATAACGACAATTAATCAAAAAACCCCAATTTCAACTCGATATTCAAAGTGTTCTTGAATAATTCCTCAATAATCCAATAAATCCTTATACAAACTCATAATCATATACATATCCCTTCATATAACATGATTATAACGTCCAAAACATCATATCTCAACATAGAATCGAAATCCAAGTTGTTAAAAAATATTACCTTTGAAGATCCAATCACTTCGATCCGAAGAACACGAGTTTAAACGAGTATCCAAGCTTCCCAAATGAATGAAGATGATGAAAGTCTAACACTCAAGTGATTGAGGATGGAAAAATCCCTCTCTCAAGTCTCTCTCTCGGAACAAAAAGAAGAAAGGAAGAAAATGGTGAAAAATGTCCTGGCCGAGTCCTTAAATACTGCCGGAAGTTACGGCCGTAACTCGGCCCTCTTACGGCCGTAACTTTCCAAGTCAACGGCCTTACGGCCGTAACCGGCCAACTCGTACGGCCGTAACTCGGCTTCGTCCGAAAGCTCGCCGACAGACTTACGGCCAGAATCGTTTCGAAGTTACGGCGTAACCCGCCGTCAAAAACACCCGCCGACACTTTACGGCCGTACCGCACACCTTACGGCCGTAACTCGGATGATACGGCCGTATCCGGCCAACCTTACGGTGTAACCCGCCTTCGTCAAAAACGGCCCGGACATCCTTCCTGCACAGACGGCCGTATCCGGCCAAGCCTTACGGCCGTACACGCCTCGACTTACGGCCGTATGCCGCAACCCTTACGGCCGTAAGTCACCCTTGGTCGACAACACCGAAATATACGAACACCACTTACGGCCGTATCTCACCTTCCTTACGGCCGTAACTCACCTTCGGCCAAATGCAGGCGCACTGCTGGACCACTTACGGCCGTAACCGGCCAGCCTTACGGCCGTACCCGCTGAACTTACGGCCGTATCCCAGAACCTTACGGCCATAACTCGATGCTGGCCAAGGTGAATAAATCCGATAATTCCGATTCCTCGCTACGACTGATGAATGATCCGACATATCATACAAATGTGGAAGTGAACAAGTCTAACACGAGCCAAAGATGATACTCCCAGTACAAGGCTATCAATCACAATGAAAATGATAATACTCCCATCTCGATCTAAAAACGGAGGTAAAATGACGATCGGTAACTGATATACGATTACAACATGCCAACATTGAACGCAAATGAGTGATTCATGAATGATGAGTGATTATTAATGAGTGAGAATTACTGAGTGACAATTACAAACTGATAATTACTGAGTGGTAAAGAATGAACTATAGCCGGGTATTACAAATAGTAGGTGGGTTTCCGGGTGTATTCCAATTCCGTATTCGTTTAGAATTGGTTGTGATTGTATTCTTCGAATCGTAAGGTTCGGTTTCGTTGGTTCCTAGCATTCGTCGGTGACTTTCCTTTCCGTTCGTTGCGTCGTCAACTATTCAAGGCAAGTATATATTTATGATTATACGTTCTCGACTTTGAAAGTAAGATATATTAATGGCATGATTATTTATATCCACTCTGGGGCGGGCCGACGGGTCCCCTGAGGGTTTCGTAGCCTCTTGGTGCGATTCCACGGTTGATATGAACGAACCACTCTGGGGCGGGCCGACAGGTCCCCTGAGGGTTCCGTAGCCTCTGGTGCGGTTCCACGGTATTCATATATGTATTGATGCGATGCTATGAGATTTAGTTATTCCGGAATACTAGTCTTGAATTGATGAATTGACGGTTACATTTACTTTATTGTCGAGGAGTATTGTATTTCATGCTTGATATACTTGCACTAGCTATTCGACGGCTAACCCCTTTATGGGGGAAATACTTTTTATGTATTTCAGGTTCCAAGAGAACGGACAGGCGAGTATCGTGTCGGCATGATGATGATGGGCAAGTGTGGTACTGTGTCTTGTCTCCGGTTATATTTTTTTTGGATTCCTCCATTCAGTGTTGTTGTACTGGAATGGATTTTAAATACTCGAGTATTGTATTTCAGTTTTCCTTGATGTTCCGGCATGTGTTGCCGAGGTATTGATTTGTATGGTGATGTATATGGTTACATTGGTTATGGTTTAAATACCATTTGTATTGTCCTTCTTTTCATTGTATCTAGACCTTCTCGGTCAAGTTTTACAGTTCCGCGCATGAATAGCCTTGTGGGTCCCACGACGGGGCTCACGGCGCTGTAATATACCCTGAATAACTTGGGGTGTTACAACGTCACAACGAATAAAGCGGAACCTCGTTTGACAAATTCCCACTCTTCAATCGTAACTTTGTGGTTACCGACGAGTAGAGCAACAATTACAACTCGATAAAATTAATACAAATGATATCCGAAAAACAATAAGCACGAGACACAAATTTTAGCGTGGAAAACCCCTCAAGACGAGAGTAAAAACCACGGGACCGAAGCCGCTTAAAATCCACTATCACCAATACACACAAATACACAATCGTCCCTAATACAAACTAGGGGTATACACCAATCGTCAAATACTTGGTAATAAATGTTCTTCAAGTATTTGGAATCAATAACAACAACAAGATCGAGAAAGAAAACAACTGTAAATGGCTTACACAAAGAGCTAACGAAATACCCGTACTTCCGGACACAAAAACTCGATCTACACCGGTGAAAAAATTTGCCCAATAGCTACCAAGCTCTTGTCAAAAGATCACGACGATCCGACCGATAAATCTCCGGGAAAATGAAGAAATGTATTTCTCTCTCTATATCTCTCTTGTTCTTGAAGTGTAGGTGATGAAGTGTGTAAAGTCCCGTCTGAAAATATGCATAAAAAGATACACTTTTGCAGATTTGACTCGTGTGCCGCGGCCCGGCCCAAGTGTGCTGCGGCACACAGCACAAAAACTGCCCAGGTACTCGAGCAGGGGCCGCGGCCCAGAGTACAGGCCACTTTGGCCTTGTGAAGCGAAATGCCTGGGCCGCGGCTCGGCAGGGGTGCTCGGCGGGGGTGCTCGGCGGGGGTGCTCGGCAGAGGCCGCTCACCAAGGGCTCGGCAGGTGCGCTCGGCGGGGTGATCGGCAAGGGCCGCTCGGCAGGGACTCGGCAGAGGCACTCGGCAGGGTGCTCGGCAAGGCGCTCGGCGGGCGCTCGGCAGGGCGATCGACAGGAGCCGCTCGGCCATATCGAATGACGCTCGGTAGGGGCTCGGCAGGCGATCGGCAGGAGCCGCTCGGCCATATCGAAGGGCGCTCGGCAAGGCGATCGGTAGGCTGCTCGGCAGGAGATCGGTAGGCTGCTCGATAGGGAGATCGACAGGCTGCTCGGCAGGGCGATTGGCAGCTGCTCGGTAGGACTGTGCAAGGTGAGAAAATGATTATATTTTGGAAATTACTCCTACAGTATACACATTAATGCAGATACCTCTAAAATGCGTAATGCAGATACCATTTGACCAACAATGCCTTTTTTTTGTATCTCACTTTGAGAGAGGCAAATAAATGTACTAAAATCCCAAAAATATGAATATCTATCTCATCTAAAAAAACAAACAACACTGATAAATTCAACACAAATAAACTACATAACAAACTTTTGAAACTTAGCACATGTGAACGAACTTGAAAATATTAATTAGGTAAATAATTAAATATGAATGTATACCTCAATTATTATGGCAATCGTAGTGCCGAACAAATATCTTCAATCAAAGCCTATTGTAACAAATTCATTTTCTTCCCCTCCTACTCGTTTTTCTATAAGCACAAGAGTTGAGAGGAATTAGTAGAATTGGATTTTTGAGCAACAAAGAAGTCCACTCTATTAGAAAATTATATCGCGCAACATGATGCATCGTGGATGGTACATCAGTTGTGATTATATTATACATCACTTGTGATTGTATTGATGCCTCGTATTTTTACAGCAATTATATTAATACACAATTGTAATTATGTTATACATAAGTTCTGATTATGCGAACTCGCTGTAATTGCAAGAAAGAAAAAACATGGTTATCATATTTCTTCTTATAGATTAATTTCGTATGACCATTATTTTCAGACCAAAACTTCCTAGTCAAAATAACAATGTGAGTCCTCGTAACTCATCTGCAGTAGTATCAGCATGGTTTTAAAAATCACTAGGAGTTTGGATTGCTAACGCCTAGCGCCCAGAGGATTATTCAGGGATTAATTGGAGATTATCGGACTAGGCGGATTATATTTTTATTACTATTTTCATCATTTTTAAATATTAAAAATTATATATATGTAAAATAATTAAAAATAATTAAAATTTAACAATTTAAAGAGATATTTAATTAATTATATATTAAATTTGAAATATTGATATAGATATCAAGGAGTCCATCATAGCCATAATATCTCAGTTTAGGAATTTATAGTACTATTAGAACAGAACAAAAAAAACAAAAAAGTATAACCGACTAGGAATCCGCCTAGTCGCCCATGTAGCTAGAAAATCTGAAATATTGATATAGGTATAAAGTAGTCCATAGTATCTTAGCTTGCCTTCATAGGCCCCCGACCCAGCCAGCCTAGACGGTCGATTAATCACTCAAACGCCCAGTACAAGTGCCTAGGCAATAATCGGAACGGTTGAGGACCTTCTAGGGATTAATCGGAGGATTAATCGGCCTAGACGAAAATTTTTAGAACACTTTATCATACCCAATACCAAAATTATATGTCATAAATCAAGGCACACAAAATACAACAATATATAGTATAGTGATTTTAATTACACCATTAGAACCCATTCATTAAGCAAATCTATACATATTGAAAGAGAGTCGTAGACAGATATTAATTTTTAAGTTTTTCGATTTTTAGAAAATATAGCTTATATATACATATATATATATAGATGTCTTCTTAAATTTTCAAAAAAAAAATAAAAAAAAATCCTGAATATGTGATGTGGGAGTTTTAGGGTTTTTGATCAAATAGGTTACCCAACTTTGCGTTTTTGTGCACCTAAGTTACCCAACTATTTTTTTGGTCAAATGGGTTACTGGACTATACGGGTTTGACATTTAGGTTACTCAAAACCAGAAAAATGGTCATTCAGATTACCCATGGTAGTAACCGGAGATGGAGGTATTACTTTGTCCACATCGGTTTTGTGGGCCCCATTGTCCAAATCGATTTCCACGTCGCTTTATGTTCAAATAAGTTACTCAACTTTGCGATTTTGTTCGTCTAAGTTAAAGTTTCTTTTTTTTTTTTAAATTGGGTTACTAATATATATTTATTTACAAGAAAAATCTACAAGCGTTGTGTTAACAAAACGAGTGTTAAATTGGGTCCGCCGCAACGTTAGTACAAAAATATTCTTATCAAACGTTTTTATACACGTTATTATACAGCTTTTTTATACGTACATAAAAATATATAATAATGTGTATAAAAATTTATATAAAAGGGTGTATAAAACGTTTACATTTTTAATTATCTATGTGATTTTTAATTTATGATGTGGCGTTGAGATGTTTGGTGAGTGAGGGTGTTTTTTATGTAACTGATAAGGGTAGCCTAAATTAACAAAGTTGCGTAGTTTAGCGAATTAAGTGGATTTCGTTAAATATTTTGCCCCGGTCCGCCTCGTTGCGACTGGGCGTTGGTTTTTTTTGCGAACAATGTTGATGCAATTTATGTTTTCGAAGATTGTGAGCTGATAAATTGAACAACATATTTAGCGTTTTTATATAAGTTTTTTATACGTTATTATACACCTTTTTATACGTTTTTATATAAGTTTTTTTATAGACATTCTTGTATACGTTTTTATATCTGTTTTTAAATACATTATTATATACTTTTTGTATACATTTTTGTATACAAAACGTATTTAAAAACATATATTATAGCGTTTATAACGTATATATAATGAATGAATACGTTTACATTTTTAATTATCTATGTGATTTTTAATTTATGATGTGGCGTTGAGGTGTTTGGTGAGTGAGGATGTTTTTTATGTGACTTATAAGGGTAGCCTAAATTAACAAAGTTGCGTAGTTTAGTAATCAAATTGAAAATAAAACTTTAGTAACTTAGGTGAACAAATTCGAAAAGTTCAGTAACCTATTTGACCAAAAAATAAAAGTCAGCTGCCAGCGTGGCATGCCAACCGGTTACAACAAGTGAAAAATAGTTGGGTCACTATTTTGCCCGGTAAGGATAGTCCAGTAACCCATTTGACCAAAAAAATAGTTGGGTAACTTAGGTGCACAAAAACGCAAAGTTGGGTAACCTATTTGATCAAAAACCCGGGAGTTTTATTCCACAACATTCACTCAACTACCAATACAATTTTTTTTTATTTTTTAGCTTAAAATTTTAAATATTTATAATTTTGTGTATCAAGTTCATTCTTAGCGAAAAATAGGGATGTCACTGGGTCGGGTAGGGTACGAGTATGCCTCCTCCATACCCTTCCCTATTTGATTCGGATCGGGTTCGGGTATTGCCCATCGGGTAATCGGGTACTCAATGGGTATTCGGGTACCCGTATACCCTATATTTAAGAATATAAATATTTTTAATATATCATATATACATATAATGTAATTAATAAATTCAATTTAGTATAATAAATATTTAAATATATAATTTATAATACAATATTATATTTATGTATAATATATAATAATAATATATTTATATAATTCAAATGGGTACGCGGGTGGGGTAATTGGGTCGGGTATTTGGGTAATATACTATACCGATACCCTACCCATACCCGACCATAAAATTTCGAGTTCGGCCGAAACCCGACCCGATTTCGAGTTTATCCGACGGGTAGGATCGGGTACGGATAAAGTTGACATCCCTAGCGAAAAATATATCATATTTTAAGTATTATTTCACGATCTTCAATGGCTCATTGCATAAAAATATTTATATTAGAAAAAAATATAGATATTAATTTCCAGTAAAATTAATTGATGCAACATAGAAATAAATTAACTCACTTTTCTATGATATTTATTTAATTATAATAACTAGAATTAATAAAATACACACTGCAAACACACAACATATATTAGGACTTAATTACATATTACTTCCGCCCCCAAATTTGTTCTTACCTTTTCTTTTCGGTATTTCCCCCAAACTTTTTTCATGTAATTGACACTAATATAATTAACATTATGCTAATTGAGACTACTTCTCCAATTATATTAAACTTCATAATATACTTCAACAACTTCTTTTATTAAAATTCATGTCGAAGATTTTCAAGAACAAATTTAGGAGATAGAGTATTTTTTTAAATAATAGAATATTCTGTCTAATGGACCGCATTGTCTATGACAAACAATTTAAGAAAGGAATCTTGCAACATGATTCATGTCTCAAAAAACCACAATGCCTACTACATTTCCTCAAATTACGTATGATTCTTATGGAATCTTTCATTATCGTTCTCCTCAAATGTCTCATAAAGGGGTATTCTCCTCTCATCCTCATATATGATCGCTTTCGCTTGATTTAAAATTACATTAAGACCTAATCAAATCTGAAGGTAACTTCTTGCAATTTTAAGATTTGTCTCTTTTTTGTCTTCTTCGTGCAACACCGTGAAATTTACATAATACTAAGGGGTGTTTAAAAATATTCGATATTCGATATTCGATTCGAAATATCCGAAAATCCAAAGTTCCGGATATCCAAAAATTCGGATATCCGAAGTTCGGATATCCGGAACTTCGGATTCGGATATCGGATAGTACTTTTCAGAAAAATTGGATATTCGGATATCCGAAATATCCGAAAAATCTTAAAATTTTTATTTTTTTATATTTTAAATAATATAAGGTATTCGGATATTCGGATATCCGATATCCATATCCGAAGTTTTTTTCGGATATTCGGATATCCGACATCCAAATCCGAATATTTTTTTCGAATATATGGATATCCGAACATAATTCATATTTTTTCCGGATATTCGGATACGGATATCGGATATCAAAATCTACTATCCGAATTTTCAGATATCCGAAATTTCGGATATCTGAAAGTCCGGATATTCGGTTTTGAACACCCCTACATAATACCATAGGTGACAAATTAAAGAACAATTAACTAATTTCATAGTACAAAAAATCGACAATTGAAAGAATAAAAATGCTACGGACACCCATTTTGGATTTGTATTTACTAGGGTTGGGATAGTTCGATTTTTTGAAAAAATAGTATAGAATTGAAATTCGAAATTTTTTTATGTAATTTGGG
The DNA here is from genome assembly GCA_033398695.1 of Orobanche coerulescens. Classification (NCBI taxonomy): domain Eukaryota; kingdom Viridiplantae; phylum Streptophyta; class Magnoliopsida; order Lamiales; family Orobanchaceae; genus Orobanche; species Orobanche coerulescens. The sequence continues at coordinate 47,689,396 of CM065807.1, read as the reverse complement.
TTCGGTTTCTGATCTTTTTCATGAGGAACCGAATTGTTAGGAACCGAAGTAATTTTCTCATGAAACCGAAATACTTGAACCGAGATTTCTATTTCATATTTCTCAGAAAGAACCGAAAAGAATCGAATTTTTTTCGATTACTTCATTTTCTTTGGTTATTTTCAAATTTCTCTTACAAAGAGATGGTAAATTATCGTGTTTTAGTTTATATAGTATGTAAAAAAAGTTAAAAATAAAAATAGTTATAAAAAATATAGTATGATTTATATTTCGGGTATTGTGGATGATAATATATTGTTTGGTTATTGACGTTAATTTCGAGTATTACAGAGTATTACAGTTATTGAAATATTGATATTATAATAACTCAATCCGAATCCGAAGTTTATTTTAGGACCCGAACCTGAATTTTTTTAATGATTTCTTTCTCAATACTCGAACCGAACCGAACCGAAATTGACAGTTCGATTCGGATCTTCGGTTATTCGGTCCTAAGTTCGAGCCCTAATATTTACCTTTACTTTAGCGTACGTTAATCAGGATATACTTAGCCAATTCCAAATGTTCTTGTCTGTCGTCTCAATATACTGGATACGTATACACGACATAATGAGTACATATACTCCTTCCAATAATATTCTCATACAATACGCCTGACACACAATATCTTCAAATGCAATTATCGACCAAGTACGACAATTATACGAGTATAGATGTCTCAGTTCTTTAATTATTTTATCTCTATCGTACAGATCCACAATGTGCGGCATAACTCGAATAAAATAACATTAAACAACTAAACTAAAAATTCAGGATATTAAATATTGGTACTGTAATTAGCAATAGAGAAACACGTGCAAATAGGGTGTAGGTTCGAGATTTTTTTTATTTTGATTAAACCTCAGCGGTAAAATTCGCAATGCTATAATTTCTTGAACATCAGGACCTACGAGGCATTATTCAACCCGTGCGATGCACGGTCTTTGGTTGAATATCTACGTATTTTGTACGTAATATTGGGGCAGACGGTTGAATAATGCCTCGTAATTTCTTAATATTAGCGGTGGTCTTTGTGGAGTATTTCCCTAAGTTGAGCATTGAAAATATATATAAGTAAAAAATAATTATTTATTGCCACTTGGGAAAGATATAAGTAAAAAAATATATAAGTCTTAAAAAATTAAAATGGATCCTCCAAATTGAAAATAAACTTTATAAATAAACAATATTAAGAATAAACTCTGAAAACTGAAATTAAAACCTAAAAAATTAAAAAAATCACCAGAACTGAAAAATACTAAAAATATAAATAATAGACGTGCTGAAAGTTTGATAAAAAATTAGATAAATTAGATTTTAATTAAAATGTATAGTTGAGTAATTAAAAAAAAAAGATTTTAACAGTGTGCAGCCACCATTATTGCAGCTTATTAGGAGGATGGTTTAGTGGAGAATCAGGACATTTTTTTATCTCCACCATTATTTTTATCTGTCAAATTGGAAATATGGGTGAGTCACTTGATGGGGACATTTAGTGATGGCCTTTTATCTTTATTGTAATTAGAAAATAGTGTAGGGTCGCAGAAAAGGACCATTTGAATGTATAAAAGTTACTAATGCTGTTCCGTTTAAAACTTGACAGATACATTAATTTTAGTGTTATCTAAAATAAAATCGAACGATAAATATATAATAAAATAGCTCCACTGTAAATAATATTGAAGAATCAGTTAAAGATTCAAACAACTCCAGAAAAATAGCATCACTTCAATTAATTTTAAACAACCACCACCTAAATAAACCTCATCAAGATGGAATAAAATGATTCAGCAGAAATATATATACAAGGGGGGTATCGATCACATTGAGAATCATCCCATCAGTAACACGCTTCTCTCGATTCGACAGTTTGTTACACCACCAAAGCTAGACATTGAGTCGAACACATCGGCTCCAATGATACTATTCCCCGTCGCGCTTTTACCATTCCATGTTTTTCCAACCAAAACTATAGTTTTACCCTCGGCGCCGATTGGGAATTCCGAGTGAAAATCGGATGCAGATTTACCCATTTCCTGAAATGAAATTAATTGCAGAATATACATGAAAATAATACGAATTATTCACCTAATCTCATGAAGGAAACAAAAAAAAAATCATCCGTATAAGAAAACTAAAAGCAGGCTATTGAATCTTACCTGCTGTGCGATTGGATTAAGCAACAATACGACGCGAGACGGAGAAAGAATTTGGAGATCTGGAGAGATATTAGTACTGATATCCCTCACTCTCTCTGTGAATTTCAAAGGACTACTTTTTTCGGGGAAGATCAAACGATTGGGCGAATTGAAACAATGTAATTGTATCTTCTTTTGTATTCTTTGAGGTTACAAAAGTGAAGCCCTTTCATGTTCTATAACCGTATAAACATTCAAGGTTGTAGATGTTAATGCGTGGAATTCATATATTATGGGTGTTGCATAAACTACATTGTACCGTACCACCCATTTGTGCACATTACACTTGCACATTAAATTAAGGAATTCAGTCTTTAGATAGTATAGATTACGCACTCCACTACAATGAAGTAAAATGAAATCAATAACCTACTGCTCATGATTAGATTATTAACAAGAGGGTGATAGAGCAACACTCTGAACCATATCCCATACACACCCCGTACTTTATAAGTGTTGTACCGCATGCTTTACAGATAAAATATTTATAATAATATTATAATAAAATAAATAATAAAGCACATGGTACAACATTCATAAAGCACGAGTGTGCTTGGGGGTGTGGTTCAGGGTGTTGCCCTATCATTTCTCTTATTAACAACCGATAGTGAACTACTCGGGATTAGTAAATTGATTAGATATAGCAAATTAAACCTCTATTTATTTAAAAATCGACCCACATGAATCTTAAAAAAAAAAAGAACGAAAAAAAAATCTCTTCACAGAATTTGTGACTATAAACTTAAGATGGTTTGTTTTAGCTTTTAACTCATCACATTTGTTGGTTCTGTAAATTTCCAACAATGTAATTATAATAAGATTACAAATAAAGGCAACATATTACAATTCTAGTAAATTAAAAAAATGAATAAAATATAAAATTTAGCATAAACGAGTAAAACTCTTTCCGCAAGACAAATGCCCCTGTATAAGAGCAGACAGCTCAGGCAAGATGTCCCAAGATACAACTGCTACGTTTCTGAGTTAGGTGCTCTCCAAAACTCAGGACTCCGACGAACGTTTGAGTGTTGGAAACTGGGCAAGAAAAGCAAGAAGAAAATATGCTGCAATATGTGGTATGCCTGTATTTCGTTTAATGTTATGGTGTATGTAATAAAATGCATAAGACCCCATTTTATAGGGTCCAAAAACCACTCCATCCCGTGAGGAGTAATTGCAGATTAAAGTGCTGTTAATTCTCTTTAATTCTTCACTTGAAAGATTACCTCCATAAATAGTCTCATTTAATTCGGATGGAGTGATGAGTCATATTCCAGAAGCTGGGTTCTCAACCTGGCTCATTTCAGCCGGGTCCAAATATCAGCTGAGTTTCCAACTTGGCTTATTGTAGTTGGGTTTCCAAATCTGGATGATTGCAGCTGGGTTTCCAACCTCCAAATTGTTTTCAACCTCCAAAATCAGCTCGCTCATAACATTGGACTTGACTGCAAAAATTAATATAGTTACAGTCCAAGCTCCCAAGGCCCAAGTCGCCTAAGTCCAGCCCAAAGTCCAATTGCCAAGAACCAAGAACCAAGCCCAAGCCCACGCGCAAGCCGTACCCGTGCCGGCAGGCGGGCGGCGGCGGCGCACGTGTTGTCTTTGCATCGTTGGTCCACTAATGTATACTACTAGATTGTTGAACTACCCATGCACCTTCTTACTAATAAGCTAGTCAATGAGGCTTTAATTTTTCAATGTGGATGACTTTTCATAACCCACTTTAACTCTTCACCGTTTCAATTAAATGACCAACTTTAATCATTTATTTATCACTCACTGAAAATCGGTTTTGAGAATAATAAAATCCTACATTTATCTCCTCGAAATGTAGACTCATAATTTAATATTTAATTCCAAGAATTAAATATTTTATTATTAATAAATTGATTTAAATTGAGTCAAACTCATTTTCTCTTACAAACTAATTTTCAACAATCCCCGATATGAGTGGAAATAAATGCATGCATGAATATAGACTCACATACCAAGTTTCCGTGAAACACTGCTGCATGGGAAAATGTAGTTTGTGGCTTGGAACATTCCTTAGTAAAATATCATCGATATACCGGCGGCTTAGTAGACACGGTGCCTTGAACTAATCATCCTTCATGTATACCGAGTCAACGACAGCCACACAACAATGTCTCAACACCTTTCGTTCTCATAATTGTGTCCGTTTTTGCCATGAACAACATCTTGGGTTCCTAAGTGTTTATTCGAGACGGCCCGTCCTCATACTTAGATAAGTGGTCTCCTTTCATAAAGTACCCTACAATACTTCTCCTTTTCAAGGACAAGGAACCATTAAAAGTCGAGAGACTTAACCTCACCACAATCACAGGACTGAGCACTTATTCTGCTCTATTGGGATGTATTTATTCTAAGTGTAATTCAACAGAACTTTCATAACTTTATTTTCCATTGAACCAAGTTTATGGGATCTCCAGTCTTCAAGGTTGGGTTACCACTATGACCGTTCTTTCAAGATATGGATTTTAATTCCATTCCCTCTAGCAGTTTATGAAATTGATCTCTAGTCAGACCTTTTGTGTGTGGATCTGCCAAATTAACATTTGACCTCACATAGTCAATATATATAACTCCATTTTGATCAATTGTCGCACGATATTATGTCTCCGTCGAATGTGTCAAGACTTACCATTATACATAAGGCTATGTGCTCTTAGCTTGGTTGTCGCAATGGATCATAACACAGGGCACGAACTTCTTCCAACATGGAATATTCTCAAGAAAGTTAAGAATCCATTCAGCTTCTTCTCCAGCTTTATCTGGAGCTATAAATTATGTTTCCATGGTGGATCGGCTATACAAGTTTGCTTGCTTGATTTCCAAGATATAGATCCACCCCCAATAGTAAATACATACCCACTTGTAGAGTAAGAGTCTTTCGTGTCTGAAATCCAATTAGCATCAGTATATCCTTCCAAAATTGCAGGATATTTACTATAAAATAGCCCATGACTTAGGGTGTACTCTAAGTATCTTAAAACTCTAGTCAGTGCATTCCAGTGCTCTTTACTCGGATTACTCGTGAACCTGCTCAACTTGTTCACAGCAAATGCCAAGTCTGACCATGTCCAATTCGAAATGTACATTAGGCTTTCGATTACTCTTGAATATTCAACTTGAGCCACTGGATCACCTCTATTGTTACTTATGTGAACACTGGTATCAACATGTATTTTTACAGGTGGTCTATCAAAAGCACTGAACTTCTTAAGCACTTTCTCAACATAATGAGATTGTGATAAGAACATACCTTCTGACGTTCTGCTCATTTTAGTTCCAAGAATTAAATCAGCTAAACCATAATCCTTCATGTCGAAGTTTCGACTTAACATCTTTTTTGTATTCACAATTACTTCATTGCTACTACCCATGATAAGCATATCGTCTACATATAGATCGACTATGACAAATGACTCAGGTGTGCCTTTAATAATATATCACATTCATTGATCTTGAATCCATTTGCCAACATAGTTGTGTCAAACTTCATATACCATTGCTTAGGAGCTTGTTTTAGCCCATACAATGATTTTAAAAGTTTACACACTTTCTTTTCCTGACCAGGCGCAATGAAACATTCAGGTCATTCCATATAAAACTTTTCTTCTAATTCACAATTTAAGAACGCAGTTTTCACATCCATTTGATGAATCTCGAGATTGTGCAATGCAGCAATAGCAATAAGCACTCGAATGGAAGTTTTTCTGGTTACTGGTGAATATGTGTCGAAGAAATCATAACTTTTTTTATGTTTAAACTCTTTGGCAACAAGTCGGGCCTTAAACTTGTCTATCGACCAATCATCTTTATATTTCCTCTTTAGGATCCATTTACATCATAAAGGCTTACATCTTGGTGGAAGATCAACCAGTTCCCAAGTATAATTTTGCATGATGGAATCCATTTTACTATAAATGGATTCTTTCAAAAAAGGAGCATCAGGACTAACATAGGCTTCCTGTATAGTCTTTGGATCGTCATCAACTGCATAAGTCACAAAGTCACGACCAAATGACCTAACCTTTCGATCTATCTTACTCTGTGTTGTGCGGCGATTTATACGCCTCGATGGCGATCGGCATAATGGTCAAGAGCCAGCCAAAGAAGACAGATGTTGGGCAAGTGCCTAGCGGTCGACGTCTGAGGCGATCGTCTATCGGCATCTGGCGATCGTCTTTAATGTCCGACTGTAGACGATCATCCCATGCCACGTATGAATCCGACACCTGTCAGAGTCTTCGAAGACCGAATCTCGGACGAAGACCCACATACAGATCCGCAAAAGGCGCCACAAGACAAGGCCTTTTGACCCCAGCCTGTCACCACCTTCACACCTACCGACAAGCCCGCAAGATACAAAGTGGGCCATCCCCAGACAACGACTCAGGATGCGTGCGGACTTCTTATTGGCTCGCACATCTGGCTTCCAGCAGCAACCTCGGACTTTAAGGAAACAGTCCCACGTGATGGGGCGATCGCCCACCTTATTCTAATATAGAAAACGGCAGTCACCCGCGATCGGTGGGGATGACCTAGCAACTTCTTCTCCTATAAATAGAAGGCCTCCAACAGTGGCCTAAGGACGGTGGACTTACTTGACGAATACATACGCATACACAGTGAAACTCATATACAGAAAACCAAAAGTAAGAACTCACAGAGCTTCATATCTAGTTCTTCCGGCAATCTTCACGCTCATTAGCTAAGATAACCAGAGTCATTACACTCATTGTAATTACACTCTAACATTAATATTTGTACTCCAAAGTATTTGTATTAATAACATCTCGCAAGAGCATTCAAGCCCGGGACTAACAACCCCGGTAAATCTTGTGTTATTTACTTTCCCACGGAAGTGTTCTCGAATTTGTTTGTTACTCGACCATTCCAGCAATATCATCTCCGAATAATATTTTAGGTAACAACAATTGGCGCTAGAGGAAGGGCGCTTTCCTCTAAACCTTCATTTTTATTCTGAACGTCTCGAAGGACACTCACTGTTCTCTGGGGAATATACTTGAAGAAACACTCACTGTTCTTCAAAGAAAAACTTTCAGAAACATGACGTCTGCCACGACCTCCAAAAGAGCCACCCTACGATCTGCCGGACCTCTCATTCCGGCCCAGACCGAATCCCAACCAATGGCGGAAGGCGACCGCGGCGACGCTAGACTCTCACTCCCGCCCCTGAGGGACGGTCCCAGCCTTTCACTCGATCAGTTCCAGACCACGGAACAGATCGAGGAGGCTATGTCCATCCTCAGGGAGCGACGGAGGGTATGTGACTCGCCCACCATTACTCCATCAGCCATCTGCCGAGCAGGCAAGCGAAAGCTTAAAGGGTTATACGTCGAGAAATCGTCGGAAAGCCCTGAACCGCAGGAAAAGGCTCTCGTAAGGCGGGATGATTCCGTCTTTAGCCGCCTAGGGAGCGATCCCTCATGGCGACCCGGGCATTCAGGCCCCAGCCGAGAGACATCGGAGTCCGAATCCGTCACCAGGAGTTCGGCATATCCAACTCCCAGAAGACAAGCCAGCCAAGGGGCAAGGAGATCAGTACATGATCGCCTTGGCTCACGCTCCGAGAGTCAATCAGCGAGCAGTCAAGCTACAGCGATGGCCGCCATGCAGTGCCAGCTCGACGAAATGAAGACGCTCCTAGAAACTGGGGCAGGCACCAAGAGATCGATCGTTAGACCGAGTGAGCCACTCGCGGCCCAGATCGAGCTCTCCGCAGTTCAACCGAAGATCGCCCCCCTTAAACACCTCTATATGAGGGGAGATCGGATCCTGAGACTCATTTGAGCAAGTTCCGGATTTACATGACCGGATGTGGAGCATCGGACGCGACGAAGTGCCGAATGTTCCCATTGACATTGGGCGATCTCGCCCATAGGTGGTACATCTCACTGCCACCTTGCTCGATCAATTGTTTTGAGAAGCTGGTGAACGACTTCACGTTGTATTTCGCCGCCAAAGTTGCTCGGCCAGAAGGCCCCCACCACATGATGAAAATCAGGCAGGGGAAGCACGAGCCCGATGAAGATTACATCGACCGGGTGGATGAAATAGTCCTCACCAGCGAACCCATTAGCGACGAGCTCGCTCTCTACTCAGTCATAGGGGGATTCTATGGCCATTCGCCCATGTTCAGGCACCTTACGAAGGACATCCCCCCGACCTACGCGATCTTCCGCGTCAGGACCACTGATTTCCTGGCTAGGCAGAGGATGCTCACCCTCCGCTTAGGTGAGGGACCTACCGGGAAGGGGAAGGCGCCATCTTCCATCTCGAGAAAGGCGGTCGCCAAATCCAGAAAGGCACCCATAAAGCCGCCCGGTGAGTTCAAAGCTTTCGAGGATGTGGAGGTTCACCTCCTCCGCAACCTCAACCTATCTCTGGCCCACATTTTCAACGCCATCAAGGGGCGCGAATGGCTTAGCAAACTGAAGCCGGTGAGGGACCACGATCATCTAGACCACAACAAATTTTGTGCCTACCACAAGAGTCTCGGCCACAACACCAGCCAGTGTCTTGACCTCCTCAGACAACTCTGGCGACTGTTTGAGGAAGACAAATTGGATAACTTGGTTACCAAGCCAGAGCCTCGAGCAGACAGAACCGAAGGGCACGAGCGACGACAGAACAATGGAATCCCTCCCAATCCGGTCGCCAGGATCGAGCAAAATGAGCCATAATACTCTGATGAATCGATCCCTCCGATCAACCCTGGAGGCCGGATCAATATGCTTCAGGCAGGAGGTGGAAACCTCGGAGAACTTTCCCCGGTTTCCACCATGTCAAATAGAAAGCGGAAGGCCGAACTGAGGGCGTTCGCCGGGGTCCATGTCATGGTACCCCCAGAGCTAACCATCTCCAAATACGCGCTCATCACTTTATCCAACAAGGATAGGGAGGGAGTGCAGTGCCCCAAAGAGGATGCATTGGTGATCTCTGCATGTATCCTTGGGAAAATGGTCGATCGCATGCTGGTTGACAATGGGAGCTTTTGCAATATCATATTCAAATCCGCTCTTGACCAGCTCGGCAACCTGACCAAGTTTATCAAGCCATTTGATACCGTGCTCCAAGGGTTCGGCGACAGCACAGTCCAAGCCTACGGAAGGATCAAGCTCTCTGTCGAGCTAATATATTATTACGATCCCAAGGTTAGGATTACTAGGACCCTCAACTTTGTGATCATAGATAGGCCCAGCATCTATAATGGGTTCCTAGGTCGTCCATTTCTAGAAACCTTCGAGGCGGTCACCTCTTCTTTCTTTTACTGTATCAAATTCCCCACTGCCGATGGGACGGTCGGTATTGTAAAAGAAGACCAACTAATGGCTAAGAAATATTTGAATTACTCCTGTGTCGTAACTTCTTTCAATACTTCCCATGCTATTTGTAACATTGAGGCGATTGACAATCAACCGATGGAGATCGACGAGCCAAGCACCTCGTACCAACCCGACTTAGAGGACGCCATCTCACATCGATTGACGGACGACATCGAGCCAAGGATCGGTTTCGAGCTAAGCCTCAAAATCGATCCAAGAATTGAGTCTGGAAATCGTTCCAAACGAGAAGCGACCGTCCCCGTTGAAGAGTTGGAAAGTATAACGATAGATCCGGCTCGCCCGGAGCGGGAAGTACAGATCAGCACAGACGTCGATCTCGAGTTAAAGGAGGATCTGATCAATTTATTATGTAAGAACATAGGAGTCTTTGCCTGGTCGCATCAAGATATGGTCGGCATAAGTCCTGAACACGCTTGCCACTATCTAAAGATCGACCCGGCAAGGAAACATGTTCACCAGAAATGTAGGAAATTCGGTCTTGAGAAATATGCAGTGCTCGACATAGAAGTCAAAAAGCTACTCGATAACAAACTAATCGGATTAGCTACAGACGAGCCACAGTGGGTAGCCAACGCGGTGCTCGTCAAAAATCCGAGCAACTCTTGAAGGTTATGCATCGACTTCACCGATCTCATCGCGGCATGTCCAAAAGATCACTTTCCGATGCCTCATATTGACCACTTGGTCGATAGCACAGCAGGCTGCGAAATGATGTCGTTCATGGATGCCTTCGTCGGGTACCACCAGATCCCCATGGCGGAGAAAGACATAAAACACACATCGTTCCACACGGAAAAAGACGTGTACTTTTGGGTCCGAATGCCGTTTGGTCTGAAGAATGCAGGGGCGACCTACCAGCGATTAGTCAACGGGATGTTCGCCAACCAGATCGGCAAGACCATGGAAGTATACATTGACGACATCGTAGTCAAAAGCCTCAAAAAGGAAGATCACCTCAATGACCTTGCCGAGACGTTCGCCATCCTCGAGAAGTTTAATATGAAGCTGAACCCCAAGAAATGCAACGTCGGGGTGAGCTCCGGAAAATTCCTGGAGCACATCGTGAGCCAAAGGGGGATCGAGGCGAACCCCACCAAGATCCAGGCGATCCTCGACATGCAGGAGCCACGGAATGTCAAGCAGCTGCAACGCCTCACAGGTTGTCTAGCTGCCCTTAACCGTTTCATATCTCGGCTCGGGGATAAAAGCAAGTCGTTCTTCGTGACCATAAAGAACAAGAAGTTCGCATGGACAAAAGAGAGTCAGATAGCATTCACCAAAATCAAGGAGTATCTGTCCAACCCCCAGATCTTGGCAAAGCCGATCCCCGGAGAAAAGCTATTCCTTTACCTGGCGGCCTCAGAGGTCGCGCTGAGTGCTGTATTAGTGCGAGCAGAGGGGCAAGTCCACTTGCCAATCTACTTCGTTAGCCAAGCGCTCCATGACGCGGAAACGCGATACACGCCTCTGGAGAAGATCGCCTAAGCTCTAGTCATGAGTGTCCGCAAGCTAAGGGCCTACTTCTTCGAGCATCAAGTGGATGTTCTGACGACTCTCCCCCTAAGGCAAGTTCTGTACCGGCCGGACACCAACAGACGACTCCTCAAGTGGTCACTGGAGATCGCCCAATACGGTATCACGTACGCTCCTCACACGGCGATCAAAGGCCAAGCCCTGGCGGACTTCGTGGTGGAGCTAACATTCCCACCCAGTCCGACCCAGATCGATCGCCCCGCTTGGAAGTTGTACGTGGATGGCTCGGCAACCAACTCGCGAGCAGGGGCAGGGATTGTCCTCATCAGCCCCGACGGCCAAAGTTTCAAAAATGCCGTGCGTTTCAGGTTTCGTGCGACCAACAATGAAGCCGAGTACGAAGCCTTGGTAGGCGGGCTCGATCTAGCCCTCGCCCTGGATGTTCGCCGTCTCCACATTTTCATGGACTCCCTCATGGTCGTGAACCAAGTCAAGGGAGAATATGAGGCGTGCAGCGAACAAATGGTCAAATACCAAGAATTGGTCGCCGAAATGTGCACGAAGTTTGAAGAAGTGCTGATCGAACAAGTTCCGAGAGAGCACAACTCCCAGGCCGATGCCCTATCCAAACTAGCGTCGTCATATGGGGTGGCCGATTTCTCTAACATCCAAATCACAAAATCAACAAAACCGGCGATCGACAGAAGCCTGGTTACCATCGCTGAATAGAACTGGATGACTCCATTCATCAAAAAATTTGAAGGACGGAACGGTCCCCGCCGACCGTACCAAAGCTCGCCAGCTTCAACTCCGTGCGACCAGATACACCCTATTGGATGACTGGCTCTACAAGTGAGCTTTCAGCCTTCCTCTCCTCAAGTGCATTATGCCGGAGGAAGGCCGGCTCGTCTTAGCCGAGATCCATGATGGGATCTGTGGAAACCATGCTGGCGGACGAGCTCTCATCCACAAAACGACCAGGCAAGGTTTTTTCTGGCCTACACTACAGAAAGATGCGATCGCCTATGCCAGATCATGTCACAGGTGTCAAGTGATGGGCCCGAACATCAAGCTTTCCACCGAGCAGCTCACCTCCATGTACAGCCCATGGCCATTCGCCCAATGGGGCATCGATCTCATCGGTCCCTTACCGACGGCGCCAGGAGGATGTAAATTTGCCATCGTGGGGGTCGATTATTTCACGAAATGGGCTGAGGCTGAACCACTCAACAAGATCAGCCAAGAACAGGTAATCAAGTTTATTTGGAAGAACATCATATGTCGGTTCGGTCTACCCCAGGCTATCATCTCCAACAACGGAAAGCAGTTCGATGGCTTGGAAGTCATGCAATTCTGCGAGAAATGGGGAATCAAAAAGTTGTTCTCGGCCCCTTACCACCCTCAGACGAACGGGCAGGTAGAGGCTGTAAACAAGATCCTCAAACACACGATCAAAGCACGACTCGAGTCCAAACAAGGACGATGGGCGAGTGAGCTCCCGGATGTTTTGTGTAACTACCGAACGACGACCCGAAACTCAACCGGCGAAACCCCATTCGCCCTCGCCTTCAGAACAGAAGCAGTGATCCCCTCAGAGATCGCCGTCCTCAGCCACCGAACTGAACAAGAAATGACGACGGACAATGATGTAGCCTGACGAATCGACTTGGATATGCTCGAAGAATGGCGACTGACCTCGAAAATGAAGAACACAATCCACAAAAGAAGATCCGAGAAGTTCTTCAATTCTAAGGTCAAGGAAAGACGGTTCCAAGTGGGCGACCTAGTCCTCAAAAAGGTCCAGACTCACACAGGAGTCTTTGGCCCGAATTGGGAAGGCCCCTTCAGGATATCTAAGTGGCTAACTAGGGGAGCCTATGAACTTGAACACCCTGACGGCACTCCGGACCAATATCCCTGGAACGCCGTACATTTGAAGAAATACTACCAGTGAAAACTCTGTATTCAGTTTAAGTTACCCAATGTGCAAAGAGTATAATGAGATTTTCCTATCCCATCTATATGATTCGCTTCGACGAAAATGAACAACTAAAAAGAGGACGACTCGCTCGCCCTACAAGAGGTCATCGTCTAAACCTGACAGACCTATGCAAGAGATCACCCCTCCATGCACAACGTATACCGTCGAGGGTCGTCATTCAACATGGCGATCCGAGGTAGAAAGGTGCAGCCATGGTCCTGGAGATCGATGGAACCGACAAATTCGTCCATGCAAGGATCCTTTGGGCTGCGATCGCTCGCTCTTCGTTTAAATACGAGGCAAGCGTAGCCGAAGGACCCTCCAAATAAATCTGTGGACACGCTCGCGCGCCCTCAAAAGTACATTATCTAACATGATGTACCCGGACAAGGCGACGCGTCCCTACCCCATCACAACGTATACCGTCGAGGGTCGCCATACGATATGGCGACCCGAGGTAGAAAAGTACTAACAAGCCGTGGATGTGGAGTCGAATAAACCGACGATGCCCCGTGCAAGGACTCCTCCAGACCAAGACCGCTCGCCTTTCATTTAAATACAAGGCGGGTGCAGCCTAACGGAGGACCCTAACAATAAAGTCAGTCCCGAGACAGACCTATAGATGGAATGTCCCTCACACACAAAGACACGGTTATGGAGGTTGGTCGATCGAACTTCGCGATCGTGCACGGTTCCTAAAATTCGAAACAGTCGACCTCCCTCGAAGCATCGGCAAAACTAAAGATAGCTCACCAAACATACTATTTTCGTTCCCTTACTTACACTAAGTAAACAAAAACAAGAGGCAAAGTGGAGCTATTCCTAAATGCGATCGGGAGGAAGGGACCATACACGATCAGCTTCGTTCAAACACACAAATGACGATCGGTTTTGTTCAAGAAATTTACAAGTAAGAATTTTCAAGTGTATCAATACATTCGAAGCTATTCAGAAAATTGTGCAAAGTCGAAGTGATGCGGAACATTCAGACAGTCGATCGTACAAACAAGGCACCAGGTGCAATTGTGTAAACACATGTACAAATTCATATGCAAACATTCAGAAGAGACGATCGTACATATAAAGAATCAGATGCGAAGAAGAATTATTTTATTCCATTCGAAAAGTTCGTACATACAAGCCCGAAGGCAATACAAGAAGAAAAACTAAAAATTACAAAGCAAAGAAAAACTAAACAAACTCCAGCCTCACTCAGGCCACCCCCGACTGGCCTTCGCCTCCAGCAGGCGGATCGGCGCGCGCTTCCTCACCGGCTTCAGGATAAATAAGTTTATCCGGAAACGGATACCAACTCAGATCAATCCCTAAGTCGGTGAGATCGAGGATCGGCAGAAAGAAGTCCGGCTGCAAAGGATGCTCAAGTACATAGGCTTTAAAGGTTTCCATCATAGGGCCGACCTCGAGCCCTACCTTCTTGGCAGCACGGATAGCGTCGGCGTAAGCCACATAGTAGGCGAACTCGCCGACGTACCCCACATTAAGGTAGGGATCGGTCTCGATCGCCTTTAACTGCTCCTTCAGCCCCGCAGTCGTCTTGTCAGCATCCGCAAGCTCGGATACCTTGGCGGCTAATTCCCCCTTCATCTTCTCCAGCTCGCCGTTGAGCCGGTCCACTATCGCCTTCATCCCAGCCACCTCCTCCTGCGAGGCCGCGTGCAACCGACGAGCATCCATCATCTGGTCGCGGAACCGATCGGCCACCTCCCTAGACCGGACAAGCTTTTGCTTCATCCGGTCGAGGTCTTGTTTGGCCCGTTTGGCCGTCTCAATATATTCCTTCTCTATGGCCACGATCCGGTTAGCGAACTCGACATTCTGGTTCCGAGCAGTCTCAAGATCTTGATGGAGGCGAGCAGTAGAGGGTCGCCCTTCATAATCTTTAGCAGCTTAGACGGCCATCATCGCCGCCTGGAGAGTCAGGGCGAGTGTCGCCTGCATGGCATCACCAGCCCGCCGATGCGCAATCGCGTCCAGGTCGGTCGTCCAAGCCTTAGGAAGAGAGGTGATGGCCCGGGAGACGTAAGAAGGGACGTCGACAGGCTCGCGCGGGGACTTGCTCGCCAGGAAATCCAGCACCCTCGGCGAGATGTCCGGATCGGCAAGATGGACCCTGCAACACAAACAAAAAGAAACAAAGGAGTTAGTATACATCCTACACAAATAGCCTAACTCAGAAAGATCAAACCGGTCTTACCTGGCGACCAACTCAGGGTCACGGCCGAAATAGGGCTTGCCCCGAGGAGTTTCGGCTTCGGCGATCGCCGCGATCTTCAGGAAGGCAGCTGATGGCCTGGACCCCTCCGCCATCGGAATAGCAGAGATAGGTGGCACGGAAACCGGTGGCACCAAAATATATACCTCCGCGTCAGCAGTTGGCAGGGACTCCTCCGGCCTCCGCCTCTTGCGGTTGCGCTGGAGCTGTTCTTCCTCCCGAGCTTCCAGCTCGATGACCGGCACCGTAGTAGGTCTCACCACGGGGACAGGACGGGACATCGTTGCAGGGGCACAACCCGTATTCTTTCCCTGGTGGAGACGACCCAAAAGACCGGGGTTCGACATTGAGATCTCTTTCGGGGGCTCGGAATAACAGGGAAAATGGATCTCTGTCAAACAAGAAATTGAGCCGAGTTAGACGTCTCTTTCAAACAGACGATCATCATACAGGAAAGAGGAGGTAAAAATTTATACCTGGAACCTTCAGATGGCGAGGGAAGCAAAACAATCGGGCGCCTAACCAATGAGATTCGTGTTTGACTGTGCGAACGTCGAGATAGGAGTCCAGCAGACCGCGAATTCGCTCCCAGACGATCAAGAAGTCGAAAGGGAGATCGCCGATCGCTGGAACAAGGAAGCCTGCAAAAAGGAAATCAAATTAGATCAGTCCAAGGTGTATCCGATCAAAGGGAGAGTTAAAACCCTTACTCGGATTCCTCTCTCGAAAACTAGTGGGGATATCCAACTCTTCCTTTGGCTTATCGCTCGATGCCAACCTCCACGCTCCACCGACCCAGCACCATTTTGCCAGGTCGCCCCGAACTTTGTTCGGCACCCCAATGACCACCCTACCCATGCGACCCTGAATATGGTAGCCGCCGACTGATCCCTTCTGCGCAGTCAACTTGAAAAGATAGTTCATTTCCAACGCAAAAGGTAGGCAGAACAACCGATGACCACCAAAAAGCGTCAAGGTGCTGATAATCTGCAGCCAGGCGTTCGGCGTCAACTGGAGCGGCGCCACGTTCCAGGCGGAGAGCAGGTATGACACGGCAAACGGCAAGGGAAACCGCAGGCCGGCCTCCAGGATCATTTCATTGACGGCGATCAAACCCTGGGAGGTTTGGTCAGCACGTTCGTTCTCCGAGGGCACGTGCAGCGAGACATCAGAAGGGATATGGAATTTCGCCCTCCAGCGACTCAAGTCTTTCGTGGTTGCCGAACTCCGAATCTGACCGAGGGTCCACGGGGAACGGTTCGCAGCCCGAAACGCCATCCACTTCACGGGCTCATAGGGGTGGGCGGCAGAATATGCTTCGAAGTCAAACTGGGGACATGGTCCGGCAATCCCCTCCATAAGACCGGCGAACTCCAAAAAAGCCCGGCCAAACACGCTGTTCTGCTCCCAGTACTTCCTCACCGTTTCATCCTCATCAACCGGCGAGACCATCTGCCTCGTCGCCGCCGCCGATATCGCCGCGTCGGCCTCGTTGAAGAGCTCTTCAACCTCCACGGGTGTGATTCCCGCACGGATGGCCTCAACGGCCGTCTCCATGTGGAGAACCGCGGAGGCTTCTTCCCGGGCGGGCGAAGTTGCGGCGGCAGAGGAGCTACCAGCCTCTATGTTTTGGATCCTCCTCCAGACATGTTTTTAAGAGAAAAGGGGGGAGAAAATTTTTGTTCTTACCTAGAAATAAAGTCGGTCGGCACAGGCATCTTCAAAGAAATTCATGCAAAGTCTCGTCTAAAAAGCAAGGGCGCATAAAGAGTTGAACTGAAGTGGCCCTAGCCCTTTTATAGGCGAGTGCGGGGACCTCTGTGCAAATAGGCGGAATCCCGGGGGCTGAAGTGCAGCCATCGGGGGGGGGGACACATTAAATACGGCCCTCGAAACCCGCGTACGCATTATTTCGAGGGCACGCCAGGCGACAAGTCTGAAAAAACCGTCGAACTCCCCCAATGGTAGCGCGACGCGTGTCCCTGCAACGTTTCGAGAGCCCGCCTCCACTTCCCGCTATTTCCAGCGCATAAGGAGAGCATCCAGATTCGAAATCAGACCGTGTAGGTCACAAGTCGTCCAGGAATAAGTCTAGAGGGGGGGTGAATAGACTTATTGAAACTCTTAAACTCTTTTTCTCAAAGAGTAAGTTTCTTCAGCTGATGGATAAACAAATGACTTGGAGTCGTTTGTTCTTAATACGTGCGGAAATCAGCTGATGACGAATACAAAACAACTAATGAAACACTTTAATGATGAATGCAGCAGTTAAGGTATGATGCTATAAAACAGTAAAGAACGCAGGCAATTATAGTGGTCTCAGAGGTGGGGTAATCCTCTACTAATCCACTTTTCTCCAAACCAGTTGGAGATGAATTCACTATAATTCTCAATCAGTGATAAATATTACAGTGATTCAACCACACTACAACAGCTTCCAACCAGTGAAAATCCGTGCCGTTGTAATACACTTGACTGCCTTACACCTCTTGATCCTAGATCCTTGGATGCCTTTACAGTCTCTAACTTCAACCAGTGAAGTACCCCGAACTCAGGATTATAGACAAGAGTTTTTGTCTTCTCCAACTAAGAGCTTCTTCAAGTATGAACTTTTTAGAACCGCTCTTTTCACGATGCTGTATTTCGCTTTTAGATAGCTTGAATGCTTTGATCGCTTGAAAGTTTGTTCGCACCGTATGTTGTTGTATGTAAGTATTGCTCAGCTTCAAATTTTCGGATATATATAGGTCACGATCTCTGAGCTTTTCCTCATAGCCGTTGCAAATCTTTTCAACAAATCCGTCCGTTAGAGAGGTAGACTTCATTGTTTTCTTTCTGAACGTTGCAAGGCTAGATTTCCATATTTTAATCTATCTTCCGACCGTTGTGAAGACTCTGCATGTGATGCGCCGAATATTTTGAATATAAAACGATTAAAGTCTTCAAGATGGGTCTGGATAGCTTATTTAATTCATATCTTTTGCGGGAATCTCTTCAATTTGTCTCTTCACGTTGCATGTGACTTTCTGTAATACTTGACTTTTCAACGCATGCTGACGTGGACTTGGAGTACTTGGATGATCTCGACTAGGCTGATGTGCAGTTAACTTCTCTGCAGTCTGGACCTCTCTGATGTTCACTGTTTAGGACTTGTCTGATCAGATGACTTGTCTGAGGTATCTTGACTGCAGTCTGGTCAAACATCCCTGATGATTTTTGTTGACCAGAACTACTCTGACTTGACTCAATTGTACCTCTCTGATGTACTTAGCTGATATTTAGTACTTAGCCGGTTTTCAGCCTAACTTATTTTTGGCCTATAGAAGATACTCATTTGGTTCTTCTTTACATTTTGCCAAGTTTTACACTTAACATATTTGGCCTATGAAAGATACTCATTTGGTTCTTCCTTACATTTTGCCAAGTTTTACACTTAACATATTTGGCCTATGGAAGATACTCATTTGGTTCTTCCTTACATTTTTGCCAAGTAATAAACATTTGAATTTATACTGATGACATCATCAAAATCTAACAAGTATTCCTAACAAATTCCCCCTATTTTGATGATGGCAAAACTTAAGGAAATATTCAAATGAACAAGTCTGCAGTTGAGTGCAAGACACAAACTAAAGTCAGTCTAATTTTTGAGACAACTGGGAATTGTCATTCAAAAAGACTGTTATAAAATTAATTTTTTGTTGATTACAAGTACATGGCTTGAATAGAATAAGTACAGAAAAATTACTCAATTACAAAAATTACAGATACATCCAAAAACTATCTGCCCCTTCCTCTGCGAACAGTTTGCTTGGGAGGTCTAAATGGTTTTGCACCGATTGGTCTACTTTTGATGGGTGCAAGACCATATTTCCTCCTTATGACTAGGGCAGCAAAGTCTTGGTCTTTTTTGAAGAGAACTTCTGCTCTTCACATAGCTTTCTAATTTCTGCTTGAAGCTCTAGCTCGTCAAGCTCATTATCCAAACGGGTCGGCGCTTCCACTGCTCTGAATGGAGGAATCATAGGATAAGCATTCCATTTGGCTGCATATTTAAGCAAGATCTTCCATAGAGTAGGCCATCTAGCATCCATGTAGTTGATGAATGACTGTTGGGGTGAGCATTCTTTATCTAGAAGAATCTCCCAAAGGTAGAACTGCTCTGTGAATTGCCTCTTGGCATCCGCCCAATTGTTCATGAATTCTGTTGGTAAGAATTCTTCAACATGCCACAACTATTTGCCTTCCTATTCGAATCTTTGTTCATCTTTCTCTCTTGTTCTTCTCTTCTTCTCCACAGACTGCTTCTCCACATACTGCTCTTCAGGTTGGCTGGGGGCAGATATCTCCTTTCTTTTCAGACTTGATGGTCCTCCTTCAATTTGATGAATATCTTGCCTCTTCTTTGTTCTTAGCTCTGCCCTTATTTCTCCTTGAGTACTTCCTTCCCCCTGAATTCTATCTTCCCCCTTTTTGCCAGCATCAACTAAGGTAGTCAATTGCTGCTCTATTCTGCTCATCCAGTCAGACATGCCAAATGGCATTCTGTTGTTGGTAGGGGGAGGAGGCTGAGGTACTTCCCTCTGAAGCAAAGTGTCAATATTTTCATTGATGTATTGGAGGTCAGGAGTGACCTGAGATGCCAACAGCTCTCCAATGGTATCCTTCACTATCTGCCTGATCAGCTCAGTCACGGCAGGTGAGATCTGAGCTGGTAGAGAGTGCTCGCCTGAGCCTTCTGCAATTGAACCACTGGACTGCAGGCTCCTATCTGCAGCTGGTACTCCAGATGGGGACTTCTCTGGGGTCCCTGATCTGGAGTCCTCAGCTAACTCCGCGTCCAGGCTGGTGTACCGGGCAGGTGCCCCAGTCCTATCTGCAGCCTCTTGTATTGGCTCTGGTTCCGGCTCCCTTTCTCCTTCTTCCTTCTCTTGCTCTTTCTCCTGCTCTTCCTCCTTTTCTTCTTTATCAATATTTTCTTTTTCTTTCTCAGCTCCTTGATCTCCTCCCTCATCTTTATCATCATCCTCATCATCATCATTATCATCATCATCCTTTTTCTCCTTCTCCCTCATCATCCTTTTCACCTTCATCATCCTCATTCTCTCCTTCATCATCTTCCTGTTATACTTCTTCTCCTTCTTCTTCTTCTTCTTCTTCAATCAACTCTTCTGTTTTCTCAATTTCTTCAGATTGTTTTTCAACTAGAATGTTTTCTTCTTCATTTCTCTCTTCCTCTTCCTTTTCTTCGTCATTTTTGACAATGACTTCCTCATTTTCTTTTTCATCTACTTCTTCAATTCTAATTTCTCTCTCTTTTTACTCTTCCTCCTCTTCTCCAAAGGAACCATCAAAAATACTAAACATAATGGAATGGATGAATTGGTCCATGTTGGTTTTAAAATGAGTCATGAACCAATTATCCTGGAGGATCAACATTATGTCTGATTCTTTACAAAAATGAATCAGTACCTCCTCTGTGGCTTGGGGATATTCCCAACCACTGGTTTCAATATAAGACTGAAGATTTGTAAATGACAGAGATTTGAAAAACTTCCACTCTTCGAAAATATTGACAAAAGAGTGTTTTAATGCTTGTGGTTTAACAAGCTGTAATTATTCAATGGATAGGTTGAAAACATTATTCTCTAGAAGGTTAAATGTGTAATTGGCTTCAGGGATTGAGATTATTAAACCTGCTTCTTATTCCTCAGGAATGTATGCTGGAGTGAGGACAGCCACAATCTGAGTCTCCAGGCTGCCTGGAGCAGGCTGGTCTTCCAGGTGAGTAGGTGACCTGGCTGCAGGACTGGCATAGTGATCTGACTGCTCTTCCTCACTAAACTGCAGTCTCCTAGGTCTCTTGGGAGAGGGTTCTGGAGATGACTGCATGATGGACGGTTCTCCAGGGGCTGGTCCCCTTCTCTTGAATCGGACAGCTATTGGAGTGTTATCTGACTCGGAGTCTGACTCGACTGCAGTTGGGTTATCGGCTGCAGGTCAATCCGACTCGCCTCATGAATGATATATGGGGTAAGTCCTTATGTCAGGTAGCTCCTTCAACATCTGGGCTGCTCTCAACATCTGGGCTGCCTCCCAATTTTCTCAACGTCTCTTGGTCCAGATGACCAAGTCTTTTGTTGGGATGGAAGGGGTCAGTACTTCCCTTCGCCATACTAGTCTTCTCAAGGATCCAACTCAGCTGCGTTCCAAACGCCAGCTTGGATCTAAATCTTTTATCATCAGTAAGCCATTCGGCTTTGTTGACTTCTCGAACGAGTTGCCTAAAAATGTAATCCACCCAATCAATCTCCTCGTCTTGAATCAGTGCTCCCAGCACTGTGAACTTCGCCGATGACAGTTGATCGTAAATGCCGGCCATTCCCATAATGATCTTGTTGGTTATATCCAACGCAAAACGATAGACCTTCTTAATCTCACTCCTTTTAGCAGTGAGTTTCAGCTTTTCCGGCTGAATCTCCGTCTTGATCTTCTTCCAGGTTTCGGCTGCTGATTGTTTGAGTGCCTCGACAGCTATGCCGTGGTGCTTCATACCGAAAACTGTACGAATCGATTCCCGCGATATGTCGACTTGTCTTCCACCAATAGTGCTACGAATTCCATCTTGAATCAAATAGGCTTCGCGATAGAACGCGATAACATCCTCCTTGTACAAATGTTGAGGGCTGATGTCCAGGAATGGGTAGATCCTATTTAGCTTCATCGTGCGGATTAGGTCAAGCACGTCGTAATCCTCCAGATTTGCTTCCAACAGGCCTTCGAAATCGACAACCAGAGAGAAGATAATCTGGTCCTTGACCGATTTCATGTTAACGCCTTCGTAATAGGATTCCATTTCTGCAAACAAAGGATTTTTAGTGTATTTGGAGTTCAAGAATTTTTTCTCTGTAAATCTAGGGTTTCTGGTAAGCGTAAAAGGTAAAGTGAGGATTTTCTTTCCTTATAAAGAAGATGAAAAGACGTTGGATTAAAATATTATTTATTTGAAACGGTGGTACGCCTTTTGAGATTCTTTTAAATTTCAAATTTGAATCGGTGGTCCAGGTGTAATTTTTAAAATTTGACGGTTGGTTTTAATTGGCCACCGTGGAGGTCGATTTATTAAGTGATCGCCACGTGTATTTAGATGTCACTTGCGAACCAAAAATTAATATATTTAAATGCCACTTGTGAACCGCTTGTGAACCAAAATTAATATAATATTATTATAAGGCAGATAATAATTAAATATTCAGAGGTCAGTTGAGTTTAGAAAACTTAGCTGGTTTGACTGTTGACCGCTCTGCATCAGGTGAGTTGACTTCATGGACTTCTCGCCTGAGATTCTGATCAGCTAGGTTCCTTTGTTCGTCCTTCGTCCACTTGTCTGCATCAGCTAGGATTTGATTCTTTTAGTTAGCTGGGTCCGTCCTTCCTCTGAGATGCTTCAGCTTGCTTCTGTACTAGATTCCCAATCTAGTAATCCAATATCTCTGCTCAGCTCCAAAAACCTTTCTTCTGGCAAAGGTTTGGTAAAGATGTCAGCTATATGATAGTCCGTGCTGACTCTTTCAACTCTAACTCTTTTGTTAAGCACATGATCTCTGATGAAGTGGTGCTCAACATCAATGTGCTTGGTCCTCGAATGCAAAACCGAATTGTTGGTTATTGCAATAGCACTATTGTTATCACACCAGATAGGGACTTCATTGGCAATGATATTATAATCCCTTAGCTGCTGTCTGATCCATAAGATCTGTGCACAACAGCTACCTGCAGCTAGGTATTCTGACTCTGTGGTGGAGATAGAGTTAGAAACCTGCTTCTTGCTAAACCAGGATCAGTCTGGTTCCTAGAAATTGACACGTTCCACTAGTGCTCTTCCTGTTGATTTTGCACCCTGCGAAATCTGCGTCTGAATATCCTGACAGCTCGAAGTTATCATCCTTGGGATACCATAGTCCAACATTGACTGTAGACTTAAGGTACTTTATTATCCTCTTGGATGCATCTAGGTGTGATTGCTTTCATTGATCTGAATCGCGCACAAACTCCTACGGCATAGGATATGTCCGGCTCGCTGCGGTGAGGTAAAGCAATGATCCAATGAGTCCTCTGTAGTGGGTTGAGTCCACTGATATGCCTCCCTCATCTGCATCTAAGTGAGTACTTGTGCTCATAGGGATTCTTGCTGGCTTGGCTGATTCCATTCCAAATCTCTTGATCAGATCTTTGGTATACTTAGCTTGGTTGATGAAAATTCCTTTTTCCATCTGCTTAACTTGTAGTCCGAGGAAGAAGTTAAGCTTTCCCATCATACTCATCTCAAATTCTCCTTGCATTAGGTTGGAGAATTTCTCGCATAACTCTGGATTGGTTGAGCCGAATATGATGTCATCCACATATATCTGGACTATTAATATATGGCCTTCGTGCTCCACTCTGAATAGGGTCTTGTCCACCTTCCCTTTGCAAAAACCATTCTTCTCAAGAAACACAGACAATGTTTCATACCACGCTCTTGGTGCTTGCTTAAGTCTATAGAGAGCCTTCAACAGCTTATAGACTTTGTCTCCTTTGACAAAACCTGGGGGTTGCTCTACATAGACTTCTTCTTCTAGGATGCCATTTAGAAAAGCACTCTTTACATCCATCTGATAGACTTCAAAATCTTTGAATGCGGCATATGCGAGGAATAGTCTGATGGCTTCTAATCTTGCAACTGGTGCATAGGTTTCATCAAAATCTATTCCTTCACACTGCGCATAACCTTTTGCTACAAGTCTGGCCTTATTCCTAACAACAGCTCCGTCTTCATCACTCTTGTTTTTGTACACCCATTTGGTGCCAATAACCTTCTTGTGATCAGGTCTGTCTGTTAGTTCCCAAACTTTGTTTCTTTCCATCTGCTCCAGTTCTTCTTGCATGGCATTTATCCAAGAATAATCTTCCAGGGCTTGTTCTGTAGTTTTAGGTTCTATCTGTGACATAAAGCATGAGAACATAGCCATTCTTGCTGGTAGGGTTGACTGTCTTGTCTTGACTCCATCAGTCAGCTTTCCTATGATTTGCTGGATTGGATGGTCTTTGAGCCACTTGGGGATATCATCTTCTTCTGGGTTTGTTCCCCCTGTTGAATTGCTCAGGTGGATTTCTGCATCAGCTGGGTTCTGGTCTCATTGGTCTGCATCTGGATCATCTACCGTCTTGTCATCTGCAGGTTGGGTCTGATCTGCAGATGAGTCTTTGTCAGCTACAGCTGGGTCTTCATCAGCGGCAACTGGATCAGATAGGTTTGGTGATCCTGTCTGATCTGCAGTTGGGTCTTCAGCAGCTACAGTTGGATCTTCAGGCTGGTCTGCAGGTGAGTCCATCATTCCAGTGTCATGTACAATGACTTCTTCAAGGGTCACTGATTTGAGCTTGTTCTCAATTAGCTCAACTTGCTTCCTGTACTCAACAGTGGATTCATCAAAAACAACATGAGGTGTTTCCTCCACAACTAAGGTTCTTTTGTTAAATACTCTATATGCCTTGCTTCTTTGTGAGTATCCCATAAAGAGACCGTCATCAGTTTTAGCATCAAAGGCATTTAGTTGTATTTTACCGTTGTTGTGGATGAAACACTTACAACCAAAAACATGAAAGTAAGCAACAGTAGGAGTTCTATTATTCCAAACCTAATAGGGAGTTTTGCCATGTCTCCCTACTATCATAGTCCTATTCTGAGTATGGCAAGTTGTGTTGACAGCTTCAGCCCAGAACCTCTTGGGCAGGTCCGCTTCTGCAATCATGGACCTTGCTGCTTCCTTCAGGGTTCTATTTCTTCTTTTAGCAACGCTATTCTGCTGGGGAGTCCTGGCTGCAGAGAGCTCATGCTGGATCCCATTCTGATCACTGTAATCAGTGATCGCCTTGTTGAGAAACTCTCCTCCTCTATCTGATCTGATCTTGATGATGGATAGGGATTTCTCATTCTGGATCCTTCTCAGCAGCTCAGGTAGCTTGGTCAAGGTTTCACTTTTCTTATACAAGAAGAAAATCCAAGTGTACCTTGAATAATCATCTACTACAACAAGTGCATGCTTTCGGCCGCTTAGAGTCCTTAGCTTGATAGGACCAAATAGATCCATGTGGAGTAGATCTAATATCCTTGTTGTGAGAGTTGTAGGCTGGACTGGCTTGAATGATGCTCTGGTCTGCTTTCCTTTCTGACATGCATCACAGAGAGCTTCCTTCTTGAATGCTTCATCTGGAAGTCCTCTGACCAGCTTCTGAGAACTAATCTTGTTGATGGCTTTGAAGTTCAGGTGACATAGTCTTTTGTGCCACAACCATCCGTTCTCAGCTACTGTCTTGGATAGAAAACAGGAGTTTGGTGTTCCTGTGTTCCAATCTATCATGTAGACATCTCTCCTTCTGAATCCTTGTAGCTTCACTTCTCCAGATAAGATATCTATCACCATACATTTCCAAATGGTTAAGACTACTAGATTCTTTTCATTGCAAAACTGGCTTATGCTCAGGAGATTATACTTGAGCCATTTGACATAATGAACTTTGGATATTACAATATTTCCTCGGTGCAGCTCTCCAAAGCCTTTTGTTTGTCCTCTAGAGCTATCTCCAAAGGTTACATCAGGACCTCTTTCTTTGGTGTATTTGGACAGCATCTTCTTGTTCCCGGTCATGTGCCTTGAGCATCCAGAATCTACAAACCATTCTTCACCTCCAAAGTTTGAATTTGTGGAGATGTGGTTGTAGTCCTTCCACCTTTTCTGCAATCAAACAAGCAGAGATTTAGGTACCCAAATCTGTGTGGGTCCTCTAGGGTTAGTCGGTTTCCTGGAGAATTGATTTCTCCTTGGATTGTGAAAGTTGTTATTATTATTACCCTTATAAGGTGTGTAAGGTCGAGGTCTGAATCTCCTGTTGGGATTGTATACCGGATATTCCTCAAAATATTGATAGTGTGGGCTATTTCTAAATCTTGGCTGAGACCATTTATTAAACCTTTGAGGTCTCCACATTTGTTCATTTTGGAAATTAGGATAACCTTGAGGTTTCCATCTGCCCCTCCCATTTTGAAATCTGTTTTTAGGGAGTTGTTGATAATAGTGGGCATGTTGTCTGGGCTGCTGCTTCTGCCTGGGCCATTGCCTAGTCGCTTGTCTAGGTGGCTGCCGTGTGTAACCTGGCTGCAGCCTAGACTTGTGACTTGTCTGTTGCCTGTTTTTAAATATCAGTTTGTATGTAGGCTCAGCAGTCGAGACAATTGTTTCTCCCTTGATAAAGGTGGTTTTAGAACTAGAGGGAGTGTGAGGATCATATCCAAGGCCTGATCTGGAATATAATGGCCTTTTATTGGTACACAATTCTTCCAGGGTTGAAGACGCCTTCAGGGAGGTTATTTCCTGCGCCTGAGTCTTATTTGCCTGAGCCAGCTTAGTAAATTCAGCTTTGACATGAGCAAGTGCAGCTGATTTTTATTTAAGTAAGTCAGTTAGTCGATTTATCTCAACTATATTAACATCAGCCTGGTTTTTAAAGTCAGCTGCAGTTATCTCAACCTTATTCAGTTCTAGGCTGAGTTTTTCAAAATCATTTTTCAGCTGCCTATTCTCATCTTGCAGCTGAGTCTTCTCACTGACATACTAGGTGTGCGATTTAAGTGTCTCAAAATCTTTAAATAGCCGATTTACAGATTCGTGCATATCCATATCTTGTGACATGGTCGAATCAAGTATTTGAACCAGAGGGTTTAGATGTTACCTCTTCATCGCCTAAGTTGGCCATCGTGCAAATATACTCTTCATCATCATCAGAAAAGAATCCGCTGCTTGATTCTACATGCTCCTGGTCTTCTCCGATGAGGGCCTTTCTTCTATCTTCTTTTCTGCCCACCTCCTTCTTGCTCTCGTCCTTGTTGAGATCAGGACAGTCGAATTGGATGTGTCCTGTCTTGTGACAATTGTAGCACTCCACCTTCCATCTTCCAGCTTTCTGGTTCCTTCTGGGATTCTCCTTATAATTTTTCTTATATTTGGAATAGTTTTTCCGGAAGTTGTTGAACCTTTGCATTATAAACGCCATTTCTTCCTCAAAATCTAATGGATTTGGAGGCTTTACATCAGATAATCTCTTGGCGGGGGACTCGGCTGTAAAGGCTATTCCCTTCTCTGCAGGCTCAGTTGAGGATGAACTTGGAAGATCGAACTCATAAGCCTTCATATAAGAGAACAGCTCTTGGATCTTTATCTTATTGAGATCCTTGGACTCTCTCATGGCCACTGCTTTCATACTCCATTCTGGATTGAGAGATCTGAGAACCTTCAGTGCCATTTCCCTATTGCCATAGGTTTTGCCGAGGGAGTTGATCTCATTGATAATCTTAGTGAACCTTGTGTCCACTTGGTCTATAGATTCACCATTCTTCATTTTGAAGTTGTCAAATTTTTGAATAGCAATTGACAACTTATTTTCCTTGATCAGCTCCGTTCCTTCACACATTAGGGCTAATGTGTCCCAGATTTCTTTGGCATTCTTGCAGTTCTTGATCTTGACCATGGTGGATTTGTCAAGAGTTTGATATAGCACATCTCTGGCCCGGTTATCAAGATTGGCCAGCTTTCTTTCTTCGGGAGTCAGCTCTGTCCTCTTCTTAGAGATCTTCTCTGGCTTCCCTGTTGCGATCTCCTCTGCAGTGTTGTCCTTCTCGAAGATGAATGGACCATCCTCTATGATGCACCACATGTCATCATGGATTGAAGATAAGTGTGCCTGCATCCTTATCTTCCAAATATCATACTCGTCAACTGAAAACACAGGGAGTCTAGAATGCATGTGTTCCATTATAAACTGAGAGTAAAGATATATCTCTGATATAGATCTGGTTCGTGAGATAAATGAACCAACCTCTCCGATACCACTTGTAGGTCACAAGTCGTCCAGGAATAAGTCCAGAGGGGGGGTGAATAGACTTATTGAAACTCTTAAACTTTTTTTCTCAAAGAGTAAGTTTCTTCAGCTGATGGATAAACAAATGACTTGGAGTCGTTTGTTCTAAATACGTGCAGAAATCAGCTGATGACGAATACAAAACAACTAATGAAACACTTTAATGATGAATGCCGTAGTTAAGGTATGATGTTATAAAACAGTAAAGAACGCAGGCAATTATAGTGGTCTCAGAGGTGGGGTAATCCTCTACTAATCCACTTTTCTCCAAACTAGTTGGAGATGAATTCACTATAATTCTCAACCAGTGATAAATATTACAGTGATTCAACCACACTACAACAGCTTCCAACCAAAGGGAAATCATGCCGTTGTAACACACTTCGATCGCCTTGCACCTCTTGATCCTCGATCCTTGGATGCCTTTACGCCTCTAACTTCAACCAAGAAGTACCGAACTCAGGATTATAGACAAGAGTTTTTGTCTTCTCCAACTAAGAGCTTCTTCAAGTATGAACTTTTTAGAACCGCTCTTTTCACGATGCTGTATTTCGCTTTTAGATAGCTTGAATGCTTTGATCGCTTGAAAGTTTGTTCGCACCGTATGTTGTTGTATGTAAGTATTGCTCAGCTTCAAATTTTCGGATATATATAGGTCACGATCTCTGAGCTTTTCCTCATAGCCGTTGCAAATATTTTCAACAAATCCGTCCGTTGGAGAGGTAGACTTCATTGTTTTCTTTCTGAACGTTGCAAGGCTGGATTCCCATATTTTAATCTATCTTCCGACCGTTGTGAAGACTCTGCATGTGATGCGCCGAATGTTTTGAATATAAAACGATTAAAGTCTTCAAGGTGGGTCTAGATAGCTTATTTAATTCATATCTTTTGCAGGAATCTCTCCAATTTGTCTCTTCACGTTGCATGTGACTTTCCGTAATACTTGACTTTTCAACGCATGCTGACGTGGACTTGGAGTACTTGGCTGATCTCGACTAGGCTGATGTGCAGTTAACTTCTCTGCAGTCTGGACCTCACTGATGTTCACTGTTTAGGACTTGTCTGATCAGATGACTTGTCTGAGGTATCTCGATCGCACCGTCAAACATCCCTGATGATTTTTGTTGACCAGAACTAATCTGACTTGACTCGGCTGTACCTCTCTGATGTACTTAGCTGATATTTATTACTTAGCCGGTTTTCAGCCTAACTTATTTTTGGCCTATAGAAGATACTCATTTGGTTCTTCTTTACATTTTGCCAAGTTTTACACTTAACATATTTGGCCTATGGAAGATACTCATTTGGTTCTTCCTTACATTTTGCCAAGTTTTACACTTAACATATTTGGCCTATGGAAGATACTCATTTGGTTCTTCCTTACATTTTTGCCAAGTAATAAACATTTGAATTTATACTGATGACATCATCAAAATCTAACAAGTGTTCCTAACAGACCGTCCAGGCATAGATCGTCCTTGTCATAAACAGATGAGTCGATCGTCTAAAACAGGCGCTCGCCAACAATGCCACCTCACCCCATGTTTTCAACATCAGAGCGAGCTGGGGGGCAATTGTTGTGCGGCGATTTATACGCCTCGATGGCGATCGGCATAATGGTCAAGAGCCAGCCAAAGAAGACAGATGTTGGGCAAGCGCCTAGCGGTCGACGTCTGAGGCGATCGTCTATCGGCATCTGGCGATCGTCTTTAATGTCTGACTGTAGACGATCGTCCCGTGCGACGTATGAATCCAACACTTGTCAGAGTATTCGAAGACCGAATCTCGGACTAAGACCCATGTGCAGATCCGCAAAAGGCACCACAAGAAAAGGGCTTTTGACCCCAGCCTGTCACCACCTTCACACCTACCGACAAGCCCGCCGAAAGGTACAAAGTGGGCCCTCCCCAAACAGCGACTAAGGACGCGTGCGGACTTCTTATTGGCTCGCACATCTGGGTGCCAGCAGCAGCCTCGGACTTTAAGAAAACAGTCCCACGTGATGGGGCGATCGCCCACCTTATTCTAATATAGAAAACGGCGGTCGTCCGCGATCGCCGGGGAGGACCTAACAACTTCTTCTCCTATAAATAGAAGGCCTCCAACAGTGGCCTAAGGATGGTGTACTTACTTGACGAATACATATGCATACACAGTGAAACTCATATACAGAACACCAAAAGCAAGAACTCACAGAGCTTCATATCTGGTTCTTCCGGCAATCTTCACGCTCATTAGCTAAGATAACTAGAGTCTTTACACTCATTGTAATTGCACTCTAACATTAATATTTGTACTCCAAAGTATTTGTATTAATAACATCTCGCGAGAGCATTCAAGCCCGGGACTAACAACCCCGGCAAATCTTGTGTGATTTACTTTCCCACGGAAGTGTTCTCGCATTTGTTTGTTACTTGACCATTCCATCAATACCATCTCTGGATAATATTTTGGGTAACAACACTCTGTCTTGGTTCTTCATTTATAAGATTTGAACTACTTGCTGTTTCAAGAGTTCCTTTGTTTGAGTTTGTCACAATCCTCACTTTACAAGGATAAACATTTTCAAAGAAAATAGTATTTCTAGACTCAATGACATTTCCTTCATGCATATGATGAATTTTAGTTTTTTTGAATTAGAAACTGATATGCACTACTGTTGTATGCATAACTTATTAATATACAATCAACATTTTTTTAAACAATTCGTACTTATTTTGGTTCAGGTACTTCAACGTTTGCCAAACACCCCCACACTTTAAGATATTTGAAAGAAGACTTGCGCCCTTTCCAGAACTTATACGAAATTTTATCTTTCCCTTTGTGTGGCACTTTATTCATAATGTGGTTAGCATTAAGAATAGCTTTCCCCCACATGTACTTCGGTAATTCTGAACTTATTAATAAAGCATTCATCATTTCTTTCAGGGTTTGATTTTTCCGTTCAGCAACTCCATTTGACTAAGAAGCATAAGGAGCAGTTGTTTGATGAATTATGCCCGAGTCAGCACATAACTGTTCAAATGGTGCTACATACTCACCGCCTCAGTCACTTCAGACTGCTTTTTTTTTACAATTCAGTTGATTTTCAGCCTCATTTTTATACATTTTAAAGGCCTCGATTGCTTCATCTTTGCTTCTCAAAGAAACACATAAAAATATCTTGTGCAATCATCTATAAAAGTGACCAAGTATTTTTTACCTCCTCTAGTTTGCACAAATTTTAAGTCACACACATCAGTGTGAATTAATTCTAGAGGAGGAGTATTTCTTTCCACCGAATGAAAAAGACAATTTAGCCATTTTTGCTTCAATACATACTTCACATTTCTTATTAAGTTCAACATGGGTTCTTAGAATCAATTATAGATTAATTAGTCTTTTAATCGATTTTAAAATAATATGTCCCACTCTAGAATGCCATAAATCTGAACAATCGAGCAAGTAAATAGAACAAGAAGCATTATTATTATTATTATTTTTATTCTTGCTTTCACGGCTTACAGGCATCACATTCATTTTGAATAATCCCCTATCAAGATAACCTCAACCAAGGAACATTCCAAACTTGCTCATAATAAATTTATCAGACTCAGTAACTAGTCTAAACTCATGACTAACTAGTACAAAGCCTGAAACTAAATTCCTTTGGACGTCTGGGACATGCAGCACATCCTTAAGCAGTAGCTCCTTTCCAGAGGCCAGCTTTAAGACCACGTTCCCCACACCTGCAATCACAGAAGAAGCAGAGTTTGCCACATGCAATTTCCTACCATCAGTAATATCGTAGGAAGAGAACATGTCCTTTTCAGAACAAACATGATGAGTAGCCCAATATCAACATACCAGGCGTGGTGATTATCTAACATATTGGTTTCAATCACCATAGTCGAGACTTCCTCGTCCATCTCATCAACCATAGCTGACAGCTCCAGATCTGGCATGTCAACATAGCCATGTTCAACCACATTGGCAACTCGCTTGCCCTTTTTTCGCTAACCAGTTGAACTTATTGGCGAGCGATAGTCCTTTGCCTTGTGGTTTGGCTTACCACAGTTGTGGTAATTTCCAGTAAACTTCTTTGCCTTAAACGGCCTTTTCCCTTTGTCCTGAACATGGTTCAGTTTCCTCTTTTTGGTAGAGGACCCATGTTCAAGCAAATTTACTTTAGCCTCCATAGGGCCTCTCTTGAACTTAGAATCAGACTTTTGGTTGTCTTCCTCAATTCCGAGTCGAACAATCAAGGCCTATAAGCTCATCTCCTTTCGTTTTTATTTAAAGTAATTTTTGAAATCCTTCCAACTAGGAGGCAACTTCTCAATTACCGTTCCCACAACAAATGGTCCATGAAGAATCATTCTTTCGGTATTGATTTCGTGCACAATCAATTGATATTGTTGGACTTGTTCGATAACGGTTTTGAAGTCCATCATCTGAAAGTCCAGGTAGCGTCCGATCACGAATTTCTTGGATCCAACATCATTGATTTTGTACTTTTCTCCAAAGAATTTCCAGAGCTCTTTGGAGGTCTTGATTTGACTGTAGACATTGTACAGAGAATCAATCAGCTCATTCAATATCGTATTACGGCACATAAAGTCGTCGTTACACCACTGATCCTAAGCAAAACACTACGTACGATCAGTTTCCGTCTCATTGACCATAGGAGGATCATCTTTGAGGCAAATAGCAAGCCCCAAGACTGTGAAATAAAACAGCATCTTTTGTTGCCATGTCTTGAAATCAACACCCGAGAACTTCTCGGGTTTCTCAGCATGTACTGCAATAGTAGGTCCAGCAGAAACATTGGCAGCAGCTTTGGCAGCGGCAATATCAAAATCGGTCGCCATTGGAAATTACAGAAATTACAAAAACTGTCTTACGATTGTTGGTTCTGTGAATTTCCAACAATGTAATTACAGTAAAATTACAAATAAAGGCAACATATTACAATTCTAGTAAATTAAAAAAAATGAAACAAAAACATAATTTAGCAGAGGCGAGTAAAACTCTTCCCGTAAGATAATTTTGTCCCCATATAAGAGCAGACGGCTCAGGCAAAATGCCCCCAAGATACAACTGCTACGTTTCTGAGTTAGGTGCTCTCCAAAACTCAGAACTTCGGCAAACGTTCTGCTGGAAATAAAATGCAGCGGAAGCGGCGGGTTTAGGATTTACTAAAATCGACCCTCAAGAATCGGATCTATTTAGGCTCGTCAAATAATTAATTAAACAGGTTAATAAGCAATTTAAATGAATATATTAATCTACGCGTCTAACCATGGTAATTCGTAGTATTCTTATCTAGATCTAAGAGATCTAAGAATACATTACCTTTGAAGCAAAGTCTTCAAAGTTGTACTCGACCTCCTCTGTATTTCTACCTTTAGATCTTCTAGAGTATATCCCCGCCTATATCCGGATGTCGTGTGGGCAACAATCTACCGGACTTCCTTGAACAACAATTGGATTTAACGAACCCTTTTATGCTTACTGTCACTCAATTTTTCTTTCCTTTATTTTCTAGTATATGTAAACACTGTTAGAAAATTGATGTATTATCTAAATTGTGTAATCAAAGACAAGTCAAGATCCACAATTAAATACAAAAAATTCGAACTCTCACACTTGGTGAAGTATGTTTTGGCCGACCCTTATGTTCTAGTTATATGTGTTATGGGATACTCTAAGGATCTTAAGGAGGATTAGGGAAGGACTCCTAATAGATCTCAAATTTCCATATTAGGACCTTTCCTAATATATTGAGTCTATTAATATCAACTCAGTCCACTAGAAAGTTAATATTGCACTTCCTATCCAAATCCCAATTTACGAAATCGGGCTCCTCATTTAAATATATTATTTCTAATGTTTAAGATATCGAATATCCATTAACTAATTTAAGCTACTGACAACTTTATTCAATTAATATCTTATCCAAGAGTAGTACTACTCGAACCTTATTACATCAGATTAAATCCACCTGCGGTGTTTAATATAATAATCATTATCGAGCTCCTCAAGGGGACATCATCAACCCACACGAGTCGGGACACGATTTCTAGTAATAATAAATTATCATATAAATAATATTATTGCCCAAGATACGAAGCTTATTGAGTCAATCATTTTGACTCTCACCCATGGTATATCAAAGCAATAAATATTATAAATACATAATTAAATATTATATACTTAGAATTAAGAAATAATAATTATCCGAGATTTATGTTCTTCTTACAGTTAGTACAAAAGACACTATCTCACCTCGATCCAGTTCAACGCATGCTAATGCATGCTAATAGTCAAGACCAACTAATCTCAAGCATACACTACAACCTTTCATATAATTTGTCCAATAATTATATATGTTGTGAACTATTATGTTATTTTATAAGGCATCGACAATGTGATATTCCGTGTGACACCAACACACCACATTATCTACAATATAAAATAATTATACACTTCGTTTGCATAACCGTAATGTGAATAAATATGCAAAATATGTGATTAAATATAATTAATATTCTCATAGGTAGTTATAGGGAAATAAAGTAATACAAGCATAGAGTATGCTTTACAGTATGCAACCCTAATACATTCGAGTGTTGGAAACTGGGCATGAAAAGTAAGAAGGAAATATGCTACAATATATGGTATGCCTGTACTTCGTTCTATGTTATGGTGTATGTAATGAAATGCATAAGACCCCCTTCTATAGGCTTCAAAAACCACTCCATTAGGTGGAGAATAATTGCAGATTAAAGTACCATTAATTATGTTTAATTCTTCAGCTGGAAGGTTACCTCCATAAACAGTGGACGTTACATTATGGAGTGTGAAGATTCATATTCCAGAAGCTGGGTTCTCAACCTGGCTCATTTCAGCCGGGTCCAAATATCAGCTGAGTTTTCAACTTGGCTGATTGCAGTTGGGTTTCCAAACATGCCTGATTGCAGTTGGGTTTCCAACCTCATTCAGTTGGGTTTTCAACCTTCAAAATCCAGCTGGGTTTTCAACCTCCAAAAGCCAGCTGAGTTTCAACCTCCGAAAATCAGCTGGGTTTTCAGCCTTCAAAAAAATCAGCTGGGTTTTCAACGTGGCTGATGACATTGGACTTGACTACAAAGTTTAATATAGTTTCATTCCAAGCTCCCTAAGACAAAGTCCAGCCCAAACTCCAATTGCCAAGAACCAAGAACCAAAAACCAAGCCCACGCCCATGCCCGAGCCCGAGCTGAGCCGAGCCAGCCGGCGGGCGGGCGGCGGAGGCGCACGTGTGGTCTTTGTATCGTAGCCCACTAATGTATTCACCTAGCTTGTTGAATTACCCATGCACCTTCTTACTGATAAGCTAGTCAAGAAGGCTTTAATTTTCTGATGTAGGATGACTTTTCACACCCTAACCCTTCACCATTTCAATTGGCCAACCTTAATTATTAATTACTCACTCACCAAAAATCGATTTTGAGAATAATAAAATCCTTTGTTCATCTCCTCGAAACATAGATTAACAATTTAACACTTAATTCAAAAAATTAAATTTATTATTATTAATGAATTAGTTTAAATTGAGTCAAAACTCATTTTTTCTTATAAACCAATTTTCAACAACTTTAACATGTTCTCATCCTTAGAGAATACACATCAACTTTATATCAATCAAGCAAGTTCAGATAATTGGACACAAAATATGTCAGCAAAATCATTTCAACAAAAACGTTACACTCATAGCTTACTGTGATAACATTCCAAAGAACAAGTCTACCAACTGAATCGTTCAATGTATTGTCAAAGACTCAAAAAACAATCAGATGGTTAAGAAGGTTGTGTATTTTATCAGGCCAGTCTTCATAACCACAATATCTAGTGGTAGCCATGGGCCAGGGTTACGACGGGAATTTGTGAACGAATAAATTAAGAACAAGAACAATGATTCCGGAATAATATTCGACAAGATAACGTCTTGCCCCAAGCTGAAGCTCGAAATAGCAATTCTCAATGATAATAATCTTAACCCTAATAATGTGAATATATAAACCCCTATGACTCTTAGGAAGGAAAAAGATCTAACATAATCAATACTCCATAATATAGTAACACTAAGAATCCTAATATAACTGTACTTCTATAATTTGAATAATAATAATAATTAATTATTCCTCCTGTGCTCCAAATAGACCCGCAGTGGAACCTAGTCTTTTGCTCGGACATGGCTCGGATCGCCCATGTAGCCCCGCTCTGCTCGACCACCCTGTTCTGCTCGGTCATGGCTCGGGTCGGACGGGTCGCCTCGTTCTGCTCGGGCTCGACTATGGTCCGATCCGGCCGAACCGTACTATTTCATAACAATTTCCTCCCCATAAAAAACCGCCTTGTCCCCAAGGCGAAACTCCATGTGACACTACTTTGACCTCATCCACTCAGGTCGCCTCATCACTTGACTATCCCTTCAACTGAACCAAGACCTGCCATACTTCTTCGCACCCTTATTTCCTATGGCGCCACTGAAGTACCTCGGTGGGTTCAAAGATGTCGGAACTCAACATTTCGAAACTCGGGGGAAGCTCGGACTCCACCGAATGATTACCCTTTACTCGCTTGAGCTGCGACACATGAAAGGCCGGATGTACTAAACTCTTGTCCAGAAGGTGGAGTCAATACACGGTTTTGCCAATTTGCTCCCCGACTACAAACAGAGAGTAATACTTGGCACTTAGTTTATGATATAAATGCGACTATCGTTTCGTGCCTATGTGGTCTTACCTTTAATAACACCTCGTCTCCACAATCAAACTAGACCTATCTATGCTTCTTGTTAGCCCAATGCGTCATTTTATATTGTGCCGAAGGAGGTTGTATTTCAACTGACGAAGCACTTCATCTCGCCCACCCAAGAC
The DNA here is from genome assembly GCA_033398695.1 of Orobanche coerulescens. Classification (NCBI taxonomy): domain Eukaryota; kingdom Viridiplantae; phylum Streptophyta; class Magnoliopsida; order Lamiales; family Orobanchaceae; genus Orobanche; species Orobanche coerulescens. The sequence goes on along the minus strand of CM065807.1, from coordinate 47,652,218 downwards.
CACAACCACGACTGCCATCTCACTCACCGGACAGGAACCACTGGATGGTCGACGACGGCCTGCCGTATACTACCTCAAATGGGGTCATCCTGGCACTTGACTGATATGATGTGTTATACTAGAACTCGGCCCATGCAAGCCATCCCATCCACTTATGAGGTTGTTCCGACATCAAAAAACATAAATATGTCTCCAAAGTGTGATTGAGTATCTCAGTTTGCCCGTCTGCCTCTAGATGATAGGTCGAACTAAATTTTAGTTTCGTCCCCTGTATTTTGAACAACTCATTCGAAAATAAACTCACGAAAATGGGATCACGATTGATCATAATGGATTGTGGCACTCCATGTAATTGAACGATCTCACACACGAATGTCTCGGCCACTGATCGAGATGTGAATGGTGAGCGTAATGTCACAAAGTGCCATACTTTGACAAACAATCCACAGCTATCATGATACATGAATACTTCTGGGACTTTGGAAGACATATGATGAAGTCCATAAAGACGTTCTCCTACACCGCCTCCAGGATGGGCAGAGGTTGCAATAATCCGACCGATGACATGGCTTCATATTTCGACTTCTACATACTAGACAATTAGCCACATATTCCCATACCCTCTGAAACATTCCCTGCCAGTACCCATTGGATGCAATTTGCTAATAAGTGAATCACAGGAACACGCGGACCTCCTTCACTGATTGCGATAGTAGCCCTCGACCCCCCGCGGACCTCCTTCACTGATTGCGGAACTGGACAAACGACCACCATGCTAACCTTCTTCCCGGATCCATGGATACCCCCTCCGCCAATATCATATGGCCAAGGTATTCCACTTGGCGTGCCCCAAACACGCATTTCTTCTGATTATCTTTCAACTGATTATCCTTCATAATTGTAAGAACCTCTCGTATGTGTTGTATGTGTAACACCCCCAATCCATTCAGGGATATTACACGCCGTAGACCCTTTCCTCAAGGATCTACCAGGCTGGTAACGACATTTAACATCTCGACAATGCCTTCGAGGCTACAATGACTCAGTAGACCGATTTGGTCTTTCCACAAATACATACAACTCAAATACAACTCATGCCCACGCAGGGGACAAAATACAACTACACCTGCATTTACGGAACAATACAAAGAATGAAAATAAAGTACAACCGAACCAACACACGATGTACGGTTCCTCATGTGATTAGTATCGATCATCTTTCATCATCCTTCATGCCGACCCCGTGTTATGCTCCAAAACCCGAATGCAAAACAGACATCCACCCCGAATACTCGGGGTTAGCAAACTCCACCGTTTTGCTAGTGCAAATACAAAGTGCAAATACGAGCCATACAATTCACATTCCACGAATAACAATAACCTAGGATCCTCAAAGAAACAAACGAAACGAAAAGTAATTCCAGAGTCAAGGTCATGAGAAAACATTTCTAAAAAGAAATATCATAAATCAATGTAAGTAATTTATAAAACAGTTTAGAATGCCATCGAGAGTTTTAATAGAAAACAATTTAGGATTATCAAATCCTAATCTTTCCAAAATCAACAGGTCACATTTCAAAGGTTTTGTTTTCGCAATTAGAAAACCAACAAAGAATACACAAGGTTAAAACCCATGTCACGTGTCTTCGGCGGACATAACATCAATACAATATAATCACCCAAGATACGTAAACCTTGGTCACCAAAAATACAACATCAACTCGTGAATCCGTGGCTATACCATCGATTCCCTTCGTGGCCCCGCTTGACCCTCCCAAGGTGAGTAGAATGCGAAATCATATACACCCATTTGTGAAGTTTTACTCGTGAATCCAGGGCTATACCATTGGAATTCCCTCCGTGGCCCCGTCGAACCCTCCCGAGGTGAGCAAATACATTCACCAAACAAACAACCGCACTCGTGAATCCAGGGCTATACCATTGGAATTCCCTCCGTGATCCCGTCGGACCCTCCCGAGGTGAGCGAAATACATTCACACAATTAACATGTCACAACAAGGATATTCATACAATCCACCAAAGGCAACAAACACAAAGCACGACATAATCGTCAAATCACAATGCACCAAAAATGAGATAATATATGCACACACGCGTTATCAAGCGCAACATCAACACCAAACATATCCATAGGATTCACATAGTCACTTACAACCCACACAATTTACAAAACACACGCGTTTTGAAAGTGAGCCTTTAACGAGGCTAGTCGAATCTTTTGAAAAACCCGTTTCAAACAAACACACACACATACCAAGACGATCACCAATCATCATATCCACAAAACAAGAAATGTATGGACAAGGTACTTGCCTCGAATAATTAGACGATGACACGAAAGGAACGGAAGAGTTGAACACGACCGCAAGGAACCGGCGGAAATGAACCTAACGATTCGAATAGCACAATCACAACCACTTCTAAACGATTACGGAAAAGGAATACACCCGGAAACCCGCCTACGATTCATGTATATTCGCACAAAAATAACAACGAGGGCGGACCACAACCAAACCCTCTCGATTCCGTAAAACTATGAAAATATACCATGAATCCGTAGGAAAACTAATGATATCAACAAGATTAATCATATTCATCAAGAATCCATCAACAAAACGGAAAGAATCGGACAAAACCCCAAAATCCCCAATTATCCAAAAAGGTAGGGTTTTCAAGAGATATTACCTTGAGTGATTCAAGTATTAAGATCCGTAGAACACGCGTTAGATTGATTATCCGAGCCTCACAACCGAAAAGAAATGATGAAAATCGACCCTGATGAAGAACTCTCTCTCCTCTATATCTCTCTCTCGCGACGCATGTAAAATGGGGAAGGAAATGAGCATTCGCTCAAAACAACACATTTATAGTGTAACACAAACAGAACCTATCGGCCGCCTATCGGCCGATAGCCCAACCGATAGCCATACGGAAAGCCGGGCGAGGGTCTATCGACTTCCCTATCGGCCGAAAGGCTCCGGAAGTGCTCGGCCAAAACTAAAACGACCATAACTCTCTCGTCCGACCAGATTGACTCACCGCTTGAACCATTGGAAAGCTAACTCGATGTTCTATAATATTGCAAGATTTATAATTTTGGAGTTACCAAAAATTAATGATGATCTAACAAAGACGAACTCATACTTAGAAAAGTCGTTTAGTAATCCTGAATTCAACAAAACGACACCGAAACCCGAACCTGAATACGAACCGAAGATACGGTTACGAAGTACTCACAAAGACGAATCTAAGAGCTAGTAGAACACACAATTTCGACCACCCGAAGGCTCGAGATTCGACAACGGAAGGTAATTACCCCAAACTTTGGGAAATTACGAAAATGGCCCAAATGCCCGAAAATCACCATACGTGATCGAATAACCAAACCGAAGTTCACAACACGTCTAACAAAGTTAAACGGACTTGCGGGAAACTCAAACAAGTTAGCCGGTCGAGATTCGCAAGAATCGAACTCAAGTGCGGAAAAGTCGCTAAAAAGCACAGAACTCAACGAAACGACACCGAAACGAACTCGGATGTCAAAAAGTGTAGAATTAATCATTCTCATAATGACGAAACGGTCATGAGCGAGTCGTCAAAACGGACTCCGACCGAAAAAAAAGAAATTACCGGAAATCGAAAATTGCGGATATTACATTCTACCCTCCTTAAAAGAAGTTTCGTCACGAAACTTAAAACAAGTAGGGAGAAGAAATATTCCGCCAGGAAAAACTCAACGAGACACACAAGAATGCGTAACTAATGCCCAACGGCTAAATGTTACAAACAACGCAAAGGAATATACGGCGTGTAAACACGCTCCACGGTGACCAACACAACGTCGCCGTTAGGGATATAATAAAACCGACAAGTGACAAGCGTCATCAAACGGATACTATAGCCAAGTCAATTATCCGATAATCACAAAACACAACGACGAAAATCAATATGATTGATCAACCCAACGGTACATCAATCAAAACGCGAGTCAACCGAACAAACACGGAATCCCATCGCCTAAGGGATGGAAGATTGAGAACGAAACTAATTTCCCGAACTAAAGGGAATTACGAAGGAGCCCGAACGCTCAACAATCACGAAACGAGAACAAAAACCGAACAAACAAACGATCGAGACAACAAAAATCGAAGAATCATGTTCGAATCACGAAGAACAATAAAGTTCGACAATAACTCCCGTGATGATCCGGTGAGAACTACAAGACATGCATTCCCATAAGATCCACAGAAAGGGAATAGCGATTGAAAAGTCACAACGACAAATATGTTATTCGAAATGATATCACACTCGTTCGATAAACAAAAACAAGGGCAGACAAGCCCAAATGTCAACGAACATAAATGAGTCGACAAAGTAGAAAATACAAGTTCAAAATCCGATCCCTTCGAATAAAAGGACTAGTAGAACCAAATGATGTCACTTCCGAACAAGGTTCACAAGAATCGAACCGAACTCGAAAAAGTCACAGCGATAACCAGATTGACCCAAAACAAGATCACAGCTCGTTCGAACGACGAAACCGAAATACAGAACAAGTTCAGAAAGTATCAACAAACACGAGCGAGTCGATAGACTCGAGAAAGAGAAAATGCAGAGTCTAAAAACAACACGGGTACTACATTCGACCTCTTATAAAAGAAGGTCGCCCCGAAACTCACAAATAAATCAAGGTGACGACACAACAAGCAATCGATGAAACATCCTTCAAAGGCCTCTCAAAGCCGATCCGATGGCTTCAAGCGCGAACTCCGAAAGTCTCGGTAGCCAATTCACAAAATCAATTCGTGTCCTCGAGTCCACACTTGAAATGTGTTACCGACGAGAAGGACAATTTACACGTGCATGCCCCGGCACATCTCGATTGAAACGCCTGCTCGGCATACCGAAAATACAAATGCTAGATACAATGGGGCATAACGTCGCAAAACAACATAGCGGAGATGCCAACTCAGAACAACAAGGAATCATAATACATATCATATACAACGATTATCATCGTAAAATAATACACACAAACACTTCAAGAACGACGGTATCGTTCGCGACCTCAACGGCCCGAACGATAACCAAGACATAATTACAACCATCATGAAACAATCATACATGTACACAAATGTACAACTCAAGCTTTAACAACCCACACTCGTGCGACAACACGCAAATCACCACGAGGTGATAACAAGAACACCAGCTCACACCTCTCACAGAGGGCTAGTACAACAAATGCGTGGCAACGACTCGACGTTCATGCCACCAATTCGATCACACCGGGTTAACACCGTAACGAAAGTTCGAAAACCATACACGCATTTCCGGTCCGCAAACAGAATGATAGGTTTTAAAACGAAAACCACCTTTGAAGACGCTTTGGAAACACCATTGATCTTGAGTATCATTTTACAAAAAGTAGTACAAACACCATTATCGAGACTTTGAAAATCATCTAGTGTTTGAACAAAAATGAGGACACCTTTCCTTTAGTGAAAAACTTTCAAAAATATTCGACCTTGGGTCTAAGCAATCGCATTTGAAAATATCTCAAAATATTTTTGGTCCTCAACCGGAAAATTTTTGAAATGAATTGCGGCATTAGAAAACACCTTGAAAACACCGCAAGAAAATAATTCGTTTTAAAAGTACGTCTCGAATTTTAATTTTCTAAGATACTCAAGGTTTTCAAAATAATTCAATGGGCTAGAATGCCCAAAAATTTCGTAATTACAAGGAACAATATAGCGCCGTGGGTCCCGCACTGTAACCCACCATGCTAAAAACCAATTACAAAAATGCCACAAAGGCCGATGACGGTAATATTTCAAAAACTCACAGAAGCCATTTAGAAAATAATAAATACCGTCATAAGAATTTCGCCAAAACGATCAAGGCCGTAATGCCAAAAACTCGGTTAAGGAATTGGTTTTCAAAATAAAACTCAGTCGGTAAAATACCGAAAGCCATTACAAAAGAACTCACGCAGCGGATAAAAGAAATAAAGTCAAACATGCACAAGACAGCAACACTGCTCCTCATATGAACGAAAAATGGGAGTCAAATAATCACATATCACGAAATCAAAATCCATAAGAGGATTCCGTCAATTAACTCATAATAATAAAATAGCTCGTGTCACACGAGGCACAACACAAAGAAGGGAGACTTACATCCACAGGTCGCACGAAGATGATGATCGCCCACGATACTAATCACGACCAACAAACTCAAACGACGCGTCGCGACACGACTCAGTCAGATAAAAATCCAACGAAACAAGACTCAAACAACACGACTTGACCCGACAGCCTAGGTTTCCTCAACCAAAGCTCCGATACCATTTATGTAACACCCCCAATCCATTCAGGGATATTACACGCCGTAGACCCTTTCCTCAAGGATCTACCAGGCTGGTAACGACATTTAACATCTCGACAATGCCTTCGAGGCTACAATGACTCAGTAGACCGATTTGGTCTTTCCACAAATACATACAACTCAAATACAACTCATGCCCACGCAGGGGACAAAATACAACTACACTGCATTTACTGAACAATACAAAGAATGAAAATAAAGTACAACTGAACCAACACACGATGTACGGTTCCTCATGTGATTAGTATCGATCATCTTTCATCATCCTTCATGCCGACCCTGTGTTATGCTCCAAAACCTGAATGCAAAAACAGACATCCACCCCCCGAATACTCGGGGGTTAGCAAAACTCCACTGTTTTGCTAGTGCAAATACAAAGTGCAAATACGAGCCATACAATTCACATTCCACGAATAACAATAACCGAGGATCCTCAAAGATCCAAACGAAACGAAAAGTAATTCCCGAGGCAAGGGTTTGAGAAAACATTTCAAAAACGAAATATCATAAATCAATGGAAGTAATTTATAAAACAGTTTAGAATGCCATCGAGAGTTTTAATAGAAAACAATTTAGGATTATCAAATCCTAATCTTTCCAAAATCAACAGGGTCACAGCCCAAAGGTTTTGTTTTCGCAATTAGAAAACCAACAGCAATACACAAGGTTAAAACCCATGTCACGTGTCTTGGCGGACATAACATCAATACAATATAATCACCCAAGATACGTAAACCTTGGTCACCAAAAATACAACATCAACTCGTGAATCCGTGGCTATACCATCGATTCCCTTCGTGGCCCCGTCGACCCTCCCAAGGTGAGTAGAATGCGTTTTGAAATCATATACACCCATTCGTGAAGTTTTACTCGTGAATCCGTGGCTATACCATTGGAATTCCTCCGTGGCCCCGTCGAACCCTCCCGAGGTGAGCAAATACATTCACCAAACAAACAACCGCACTCGTGAATCCGTGGCTATACCATTGGAATTCCTCCGTGATCCCGTCGGACCCTCCCGAGGTGAGCGAAATACATTCACACAATTAACATGTCACAACAAGGATATTCATACAATCCACCAAAGGCAACAAACACAAAGCACGACATAATCGTCAAATCACAATGCACCAAAAATGAGATAATATATGCACACACGCGTTATCAAGCGCAACATCAACACCAAACATATCCATGTGGATTCACATAGTCACTTACAACCCACACAATTTACAAAACACACACGCGTTTTGAAAGTGAGCCTTTAACGAGGCTAGTCGAATCTTTTGAAAAACCCGTTTCAAACAAACACACACACATACCAAGACGATCACCAATCATCATATCCACAAAACAAGAAATGTATGGACAAGGTACTTGCCTCGAATAATTAGACGATGACACGAACGGAACGGAAGAGTTGAACACGACCGCAAGGAACCGCGAAATGAACCTAACGATTCGAATAGCACAATCACAACCACTTCTAAACGATTACGGAAAAGGAATACACCTAAACCCGCCTACGATTCATGTATATTCGCACAAAAATAACAACGAGGGCGGACCACAACCAAACCCTCTCGATTCCGTAAAACTATGAAAATATACCATGAATCCGTAGGAAAACTAATGATATCAACAAGATTAATCATATTCATCAAGAATCCATCAACAAAACGGAAAGAATCGGACAAAACCCCAAAATCCCCAATTATCCAAAAAGGTAGGGTTTTCAAGAGATATTACCTTGAGTGATTCAAGTATTAAGATCCGTAGAACACGCGTTAGATTGATTATCCGAGCCTCACAACCGAAAAGAAATGATGAAAATCGACCCCCGGATGAAGAACTCTCTCTCCCTCTATATCTCTCTCTCGCGACGCAGTGTAAAATGGGGAAGGAAATGAGCTGTTCGCTCAAAACAACACATTTATAGTGTAACACAGCAGAACCTATCGGCCGGCCTATCGGCCGATAGGCCCAACCGATAGCCATACGGAAAGCCGGCAGTAGGGTCTATCGACCCCCCCTATCGGCCGAAAGGCTCCTGGAAGTGCTCGGCCAAAACTAAAACGACCATAACTCTCTCGTCCGGACTCCGATTGACTCACCGTTTGAACCATTGGAAAGCTAACTCGATGTTCTATAATATTGCAAAGATTTATAATTTTTGGAGTTACCAAAAATTAATGATGATCTAACAAAGACGAACTCATACTTAGAAAAGTCGTTTAGTAATCCTGAATTCAACAAAACGACACCGAAACCCGAACCTGAATACGAACCGAAGATACGGTTACGAAGTACTCACAAAGACGAATCTAAGAGCTAGTAGAACACACAATTCCGACCACCCGAAGGCTCGAGATTCGACAACGGAAGGTAATTACCCCAAACTTTGGGAAATTACGAAAATGGCCCAAATGCCCGAAAATCACCATACGTGATCGAATAACCAAACCGAAGTTCACAACACGTCTAACAAAGTTAAACGGACTTGCGGGAAACTCGAAACAGCAGTTTCGGTCGAGATTCGCAAGAATCGAACTCAAGTGCGGAAAAGTCGCTAAAAAGCACAGAACTCAACGAAACGACACCGAAACGAACTCGGATGTCAAAAAGTGTAGAATTAATCATTCTCATAATGACGAAACGGTCATGAGCGAGTCGTCAAAACGGACTCCGACCGGAAAAAAAGAAATTACCGGAAATCGAAAATTGCGGATATTACAGTATGTGTTTCTCCTCTGTCTGACTATATAGCAAGATATCGTCGAAGAAAACTATAACTGACCTCCTCAAAATGGGTCGAAAGAGGTCGTTCAGCATGGACTGGAACGTGGTTGGGGTGTTTGTTAGCCCAAACTGTAATACCCAGATATCTTATATGTATTTTATTTGTATTTGAACCTTATGACATTTCGTATGTTGTATTATTAATCGAGTATGATCCTATGTATTTCATAGTCTGGTGTTGGCGAGTGTATGATTTCATTAATGTTAATGCATGCATGTACTTACACGTAATTAGCGCACGCTAAATAGTGAGTATAGCGTACGCTAAAATGTGTAAATAGCGCACGCTAACGGTTGACACTTAGCTTACGCTATGTGTGGTCAACATGATTGATACATGTTGGTAGGTGAGATCGGATCACGGATTTTGGATAGGGATATGTCGGGATGAACCTGTACGGCTTTTGGGAAAGTCAAGTCAATGGTGCTTAGTGCACGCTATGAGAGAAATGCTATCACACGCTAAGTCGAGTACAGTGAGGTCAGTGAGCGTCGTAAAGTCGTTAGTGCATACTATGATAGGGTGTTAGCGTATACTAACTGTTGTATTTAACGTACGTAAAGGCTATTTAGCATACGTAAGGCTGAGGACAGAAAGAGAAGTAGGTTGTGAGCCCGTTAGCGCATGCTAAATTGAAGAAGTAGCGCACGCTAATGGTCATTTTCTATAAATAGGACATCACCTCATTTCATTTCTCAGTTTACACTTTGTCCTATACCCAATTTTCGAGACTTAGAGAGTTACCCTCTCGACCTTACCCTTCATATCAGCCTCTGAACATAATCATTGAAGGCAAGGAGCTTTGGGGATTGGTGTTCAAGCGTTCGACGTTGAGTTCATTAATCCAATCTGGATTCCATGTTCTCGTTGTCGAATATGAACATGCTACTGAAGTTGTGGAGTTTGTTACTTAGATTATCAAGTTTATTATGAACAATATGATCAAACAACGTGTATAGGGGAACTAGATGGATTGAACTCAGGGTTTATGCTTTGTGGAAGAAGATGATGATCATGTTGAACCTAGTAACGAGTTTTATGTGATGATTATGGTGTCCTTCAAGATAATTCCGAAATCATGTTGCGTTGGGTTGATGATGGGTATGGTTAAGATACTTGTAGGACGAACTATCATGAGGTATAATTGAAGAATTCAATCAAGAGATTTGTTTAGACTTGATTAAAATATTATGAGATTATTGTTCGGATAAGAATTTTAGTGATGATTCGACCAGTATGGCTTGGGGCAGATTAGTGTTTATCATAATTGGATAGATTATGTCTTTTCATGTTCGTATAATGTTTAGAAGCATTTATCCGGAACCGTTAGTTATATTGGTGTTATTGTAGAATTAAGGTTCGGATATTGCGAATTGATCGAGTGAGAGTTATTTGAGTTGGTTGAAGGTTATTGGAAGTATCGATCCTTGTCGTCATTTCTGAGGCAAGTATCTTAATTTGATTTTGGTTTAATGTTGATGATTTTGATCATGCATATTATCATTCATGTTGTTGAACATGAGGTCGTCCAAGTTGATTTGTCATAATGTCGTTCATGTTATTGATTCATATGTTGTTTATGTTGATGAACATATTGATTTGCATATGTGTATGCATTGTTGTATTGTATATATTGTATTGATCCAATGTGATCGTGTGATTTATGCTGAGGGCACTGGATCCGTTGTCCACCTCGTGTTGGTCCGATGGCATCATATTGGGATCTATGTTGAGGGCGATGGATCATTGGACGGGTTTTCCACCTCGTGTTGATCCGAAGAGATCATCTTGGGATCTATGCTGAGGGTGCTGGATCATTGGATTACCCTGTGTTGTGTTGATGGAATCATGTGGATTCGCATCATTGGATTCCGGTAGAGGAAGTTCGTGTGTTGTGTTTTTGCTATGCATTGTTGTTGCATATCTCATTTTGTATAATTATGGTACTTGTACTATCATCGTTTTGCTAACCCCTGCGGGGATGGACATTTGTTTAATGTTCAGGTAGCCGAGGAGTGGGGAAACAACCATAATATTGGCATGATGACGAAGGGGCACAATGATGTTATCCATCTAAATTGTTTTGGTATTCTGTTTTGTGTTAAGTACTCGAGTACGTGTGTTCTTTATGGTGATTTGAGAATCTTGTATTAAATGGATTGTTTTGGATGATTAAACCGGTTACTAAATTACACAACTATTGGTGGTATTATTCGTATTGATCAGTATTTCTTTTAATTTAGCCATGTAAATTCTTATATAAAGGGTTTACGGCGCTGTAATTATTCCGAATATCTCAGGGTGTTACAGATTGTGGTATCGGAGCTAAGATTTATGGATATCTTGGCAGTTGGGTTTAGTTGGGTTTGTTTATGTCGTTTGATTTTTCGGTCGCTCATGACACTGCTGTACAGCCAGCGTCATCATGTGAACCGTGGTTTTAAGTTTCCTAATCTCAGATACTATCATTTTAATTATTGCGCATTTTGTGGATATTAACAAAATTTTAGGAGATTTTGATCTGGGTATTGAGTATTTGTGTTTACAGTATGTTGAGAGGAGGATGTGGAGGCGGATGCGGACGTGGTAATTCTAGACGGGAAGATTCATCGTCTGTCCCGGATTCGTTGGCTAATCAAGCTGATTTCAGTTCTGGTGAACAACAGGAATTAGTTAATAATGACCGAGCACGAAATGTGGAGGCAGATGCAAATCCTAACATGCCTGAAGTGCTCCAGCAAATGGTCACTCAGATGACCCAATTTGCTTAGGTGGTTTACCGCATGCAAATGATGATGGGCCAACAACGTGACGAAGAAAATCGAGGAAACAAGTGGCTTTCAGAAGTGGTCAAATTACACCCACCAAAATTTGACGGTTCTTCAGAAATGCCTACATGGGACCACTGACTGAAAGAACTGGAGAAGGTATTTGTGGGAATTAATTGTCCCAATGACCGAAAAGTTCCAATCGCTCAGTATTTTCTGACTGGGGAAGCTTTCGACTGGTGGAAAGCCATTTGACCTGAGGATCATAATGCTGACTGGACAGAATTCAAATTAATGATGGAAGCACAATATTGTCCTCGTCCAGTTAGAGAGTCTAGAGTCCAAGAGTTTTTCTCACCACAAAATCTGGAGGCATCTGTGACACTAAGAGTTCCTATGAGCACATCTCTACACATTGATGCAGATGAAGGAGGCATTCCAGTGGATCCAACACACTACAGAAGACTAATTGGTTCACTTTTATACCTCACTGCAAGCAGACCTGACATTTCATATGCAGTAGGAGTGTGTGCAAGATTCCATTCCAAACCGAAGCAGTCTCACAGGAAGCAGCTAAAAGGATAATCAGATATCTTAAGTCCACAATCAATGTTGGTTTATGGTATCCAAAGGATGACAACTTCGAACTTTCAGGATATTCAGATGCAGACTTTGCAGGATGCAAGATTGACAGGAAATGCACCAGTGGAACATGTCAGTTCCTTGGAACCAAACTTATATCATGGTTCAGTAAGAAGCAAGTATCTAACTCAATTTCCACAACTGAGTCTAAATATGATTAAGACTTTTAATCACCAACTAACCTTTGTGCGACATCTGGTCAGAACCGAGGCAGAAAAGATTTTTCACTTCGACATGAGAATGAAGCTGGAGATCCAACGATATATGTTGGGATTCGAATGTACTACACTCTGACAGTATCAGGATAAAGACCTGGCTTATGAGATAAAAGAGACGGAAGTGGAGATATTCGTGGAATTGAAGAAGCAGAGAGTGTCTGGAAACTTTACTGAGAGGCCAGTCCTCATTCCATTCATCAAAAAGGCCTCCATATCCTTCCCGATACGGAAAGAAGTTCAGAACGGCATCGACGGTTACAAATGCAACGACGAATATTATAAATGTGGACGACTAGGGCATGTTCGGCGTGATAGCTCCGCTCCTTCTATGAACTATTTTGAATATGGGCAAGAAGGGCATCGTGCAATATTTTGCGGAAATGTGACTAGATAGTTTGGAGCTCGTACTTCAGTGCAAGTTCCGAAAGAGATGAGTGTGAACCTGACACAGCAGAGTGGTCTAAATCAGCAGAATCTTGGAAAAAGAGAAGCATCCAGTGCTGGGTCCGTTCCTTCGCGCCTTTATGAGATGAGGAGGTCAGATGATCAAAACACTGTTGTTGCATCAGGTACGATTCAGATTATTTTGCAACCAGTTAGTGTCTTATTCAATTCAGGAGCTACACATTCTTTCATATCAGTAAACTGTGTTAATCGTCTGAAAATCTCGTGTTTGCATTATTGTGAGTCTTATGTTGTGAGTCTGCCGAGTGGAGAGAGAATTGTGGAAAATCTAGAAGCTAGAAATTTTCCTGTGTCGATAGGAGGGAGGAATTGGCAATCAAATCTTATTGTGGTCAATATCCATGGTGACGATTTAATTCTTGGAGATGATTAGGTCAATTGTTATGGGGTAATTTTGAATTATCGGAAGAGAGTTATCTCAATTATTGCTGATGACGGATCTGAACATTTATTCGAAGGATGGAGACCAGGAAGCTCAGAGAAAGTGATCAAGGCCATGAAAGCAATTAAATTGCTGAAACAGGGTTGTGCCGGGTTTTGGTGTTATGCCATGAAGAAGGAAGAAGGAGTAAAGCTCTCATCTATTCCAGTTGTGAACGAATTCTTAGATATATTCCCTGACGAACTACCTGGATTACCTCCGTGTAGAGCTGTAGAGTTTAATATTAAATTGGAAGCAGGCGCCGCACCTATTTCCAGAGCACCATACCGTATGGCGCCAACAGAGATGTATGAGTTAAAGAAACAGCTTGAAGAATTGTTACAGAAGGGTTACATTCAACCTAGTGTTTCTCCTTGGGGTGCGCCCGTTCTTTTTATTCGAAAGAAAGACGGATCACTCCGATTGTGTACAGATTACACGGAGCTAAACAAGGTGACGATCAAGAATAAATATCCATTGCCTCATATTGATGATTTGTTTGATCAATTGCAGGGAGCAGCGGTATTCTCGAAGATCGATTTGAGATCAGGATACCATCATTTGAGGATTAAGGAATCTGATATACCGAAGTCTGCATTCAGGTCTCGGTATGGGCACTATGAGTTTATAGTAATGCCATTTCCTCTTACTAATGCTCCTGCTATGTTTATACAATTGATGAATCGAGTATTCTTAGAATACTTGGATAAATTCGTGGTCGTTTTCATTGACGACATCTTGATTTATTCAAAGAATCCAGAAGAGCATGCAGAACATTTGCATATTATTTTAGATATTTTGAGAAATGAACAACTTTATGCAAAACTTTCCAAATGTGAGTTCTGGCTTAAGGAAGTAACGTTCCTTGTGCACGTGATATCAGTCGATTGAGTCCAAGTAGACCCGAAGAAAGTTGAGGCAATCTTGGAGTGGGAAACTCACTATCAGATCTTCACAGATCATAAGAGTCTCAAATATATTTTCAGTCAGAAGGAATTAAACATGAGACAGAATAGATGGTTGGAATTGATTAAAGATTATGACTTGGAAATTCTTTATCACCCAGGCAAAGCTAACGTGGTAGCTGATGCACTAAGCCGCAAACCTATTTCTATTCTAATGTTGGAAACGCTTACGTCCCAGACCAGCATTCAATGAGAGTTGATTCGTGAAGGAATTGAAATATAGTTACAAGGCGTTCAAGGGCAATTATGTGTGATGGAATTAACTTCATCATTGATCGATGAAATCAAATCTAAACAATTAGATGACCCCCTGATGATTCGATTACGTGATGAAATAGACAAGGGAAAGGCCCCAGGGATTTATAATTTATGATGATGGAGTCTTGAGATTCCAGAGTCGACTTTGCATCCCCGATGATGATATATTGAAGCAGACAATCATGAAGGAAGCTCACAGTGCGCCTATTCTATTCACTCGGGCACCAGTAAGATGTATAAGGATCTAAAGCATAATTTCTGGTGGGGAAACATGAAGAAGAGCGTAGCGGACTACGTCTCGAAGTGTTTAATTTGTCAACAGGTTAAGATTGAACATCAGCGACCTACCGGAATGTTGAAGCCATTTCCGATTCCTGAATGGAAGTGGGAAGATATATTGATGGACTTTATCACCAATATGCCAAATACCAAAACGGGGATGTATATATTTGGGTCATAATTGATCGTCTAACCAAGTCGGCTCATTTTGTGGGCACTAAGGATACTTGGGGACCATAGAAGTTGGCATGAGTATTTATTGCGGAGATAGTCCGATTGCATGGTATGCCGAAAACCATTATTTCAGATCGGGATGGTCGCTTTGTGTCACACTTTTAGAAGGTGGTTCATAGAGCCTTGGGAACCGAGCTGAACTTTAGCACAACTTATCATCCTCAGACTAACTGACAGTCCGAGAGGACTATTCAGACAGTAGAAGATATGCTGAGAGCTTGCGCCTTAGATTGGTCAACTGATTGGGAAGTTCATCTACCATTGATTGAATTTACTTACAACAATAGTTGGCATACTTCTATTAAGATGGCACCGTTTGAAGTGTTGTATGGGAGAATATGTGGATCACCCTTATGTTTGGACGATTCGTCTGATTTAATTGGGACGGAACCAGAATTGATAGTGAAGAGCCAAGAGAACGTAGCCTAATTCGTGAAAGGTTGTTGACTGCCCAGAGTCGACAAAAATCTTATGCGGATGTGCGCCGCCGCCCATTAGAATTTGAGATTGGGGATCACGTACTTCTGAAGGTTTCTCGTACTTGAGGAATTTATCGTTTGGGAAGAGATGAAAGTTGAGTCTGAGATATATTGGACCATTCTAGATTCTTGAAAGAGTTGGAGATTTGGCGTACATGTTGGCCTTGCCTCCATCACTGAGTCATATTCATAACGTGTTTCACGTATCCCAATTACAGAAGTATGTACCAGATCCCAGTCATGTCATCGATTTCGGCGAGATCGAAGTAGCTAACGATGGCACGTTCAAGGAGAAACTAATTAAGATACTCGAGAGTCGAGTCAAGCAATTGAGGAATAAACCAATCTTCTTGGTTAAAGTACAATGGTCACGATATGGAGTCAAAGAAGTCACTTGGGAGACGGAGGATAGTATGAAGTCGAGATACCTAGAATTATTTTCATCTTAAGTTTCAGGACGAAACTTCTTTTTAGAGGAAGAGTATGTAATACCCGGATATATGATAAGTATTTTATCTGTATTTGAACCTTGTGATATTTCGTATGTCGTATTATTAATCTGAGTATGATCCTCCGTATTTCATAGTCTGGTGTTGGCGAGTGTATGATTTCATTAATGTTAATGCATGCATGTACTTACACGTAATTAGCGCACGCTAAATAGTGAATGTAGCGTACGCTAAAATGTGTAAATAGCGCACGCTAAAGGTTGACACTTATCGTATGCTATGTGTGGTCAACATGATTGAGACAGGTTGGTAGGTGAGATCGGATCACGAATTTTGGATAGGGACATGTCGGGAAGAACCTGGACGGCTTTTGGAAAAGTTGAGTCAACTTTACTTAGCACACACTATGAGAGAAATGCTAGCACACGCTAAGTCGAGTACAGTGAGCTTCGTAAAGCCGTTAGCGCATGCTATGATAGGGTGTTAGCATACACTAACTGTTTTATTTAACGTACATAAAGGCTATTTAGCGTACGTAAGGCCGAGGACAGAAAGAGACAGTAGACTGTAAGCCCGTTAGCGCACGCTAAACTGAAGAAGTAGCACACGCTAATGGTCATTTTCTCTAAATAGGACAACACCTCATTTCATTTCATAGTTTACACTTCGTCCTATACCCGATTTCTGAGACTTAGAGAGTTACCCTCTTGACCTTAACCCTTTATATAAGCCTCTGAACATAATCATTGAAGGCAATGAGCTTTGGGTATTGGTGTTCAAGCATTCGACGTTGAGTTCATCAAGTGTTTTCATCATTTCCTTCCGTATAAGGTATGTGACAATTCACCAATCTGGATTTCATGTTCTCGTTGTCGAATATTAACATGCTACTGAAGTTGTTGAGTTTGTTACTGAGATTATCAAGTTTATTATGAACAATATGATCGAACAAGATGATGATCATGTTGAACCTAGTAACGAGTTTTATGTGATGATTATGGTGTCCTTCAAGATAATTCTGAAATCATGTTGCGTTGGATTGATGATGGGTATTGTTAGGATCCTTGTAGGACGAACTATCATGAGGTATAATTGAAGAATTCAATCGAGAGATG